>VWZI01020825.1:101766-114103 GCA_013396835.1 Psilopogon haemacephalus | reverse complement strand
AAAAAAAAAAAGTGAAAAAACATCCAAGTATTAAAAATAAAATAAACCAAAACAAACCTGCAAAAGTAAAAAAAAAACAAAAAACAAAACAACAACAACAACAAAAAACTTTAAAAAAAAAAGGGAGGGACAAACTCCCTTTTTAGCTGTAGGAACATACACTTCATAGTGAGAAAAAATCTGGATTCTTGAGTCACAGATGGTTATTGTAATTTCTGCTGCAGCTGCTTGTGCCATTCTCAGATGTGTCTCTTGTTTATTTAGGTATTTTGTAGGGACCTAACCGTAGGGGTCTACAACCTTGTATAGCAAGAAAAGACGAAATTTTTGCCACCTTTGCCATCATTCATCTGGCTATAAATTTCTGGTCTCCTGTAACTTCCACACAAATGCAGCATCTGACCCATACCTACACTGAGAACTTGTCATGGTAGACCCGAAGGGTCAAAAATAGCCTTACACATGTACTTACTTACCCAGACATGTTTTTCTGCCTTCCTTCTGTTTGCAGAGAGGCAACCATGGGAAAAAGGACAAAAGACCTGGAGCCACAGAGTCTGAGGACCCAGGCTTACCCAAACTTGTTTTTCTTCTGCTTGTATCTTGTGGTGGACAAGATACATGCGCTTGCCTTGTGCCAGCCTTGTGCTAGGCTTATGGGTCTTCCCAAATAGGGTCATAGCAAGCCTGTGGCTTCACCCAAATATGGTCAAGCTTGGCTTACTGCCACACTGATTGGATAATCTATGTCCATCAGTCTCAGGCATTGATATAAAAACAGACAAGCAGGTAACTGTGCTTTACCATCACTCTGTGCTTTACTATTATTCTGTGTTCTGCTGTGTCCATGCCTTCTGCCTACTGGCAATGATAATGCCATTATTACTTTATAGCACAATACTTTACTAAGCTATAATCCAGCCTGGAAATGGCTTTGAGTTTACCAGGAACAGCTTTAATTGCCTTCAGACAATAGCTGCATAGCCAGCATACACACATGCTTAGACTACATCACAAGATACCTGCCTGCATCTCCTGAGACAAGCAGCCCTGGAGGCACACAGATTATCCAGAGAAAGCCAGGACCAGGTCAGTGATTGTCTGCTCCCTTTCCCACAGTGTTCTGTGATGCCTGGGGTGAATCAGAAGTCTCAGCAGCGGCCAGAGTGGCCATAATGGCAACCGACAGAACTCCCTGCAAATGTTTTGGTACTTTCTCAATGTTTCAATTTTGCAAGTTGAGAAATAATATTTATGACTAAATACTTAAAACTTTCTTCTGTTTACCCATCTTCTGCCCTAAGCAGAAAGACCCTTAATCCATCTAGTGGGCAAGTGGAGTAATTAACCACAAGAAATTTCCTCTTACAGTTTAGCTGAGTTTAATTAACGTTTATATATTGGTAGTTAATACTAGATCTGGTAATTCCTTTAGGTAATGCTTTCTGTAACCATTGCAAATGAACCATTATTATTTCAATTATTTGTCGAGTGTGGTTTGAAGTTTGAAAATATCGTCTCACATTAATTAATTACAGTCCTCCATTACAGAACCTTCAAAATTTGAATGAGTTCTCTAGGAAGGGACGAGGGCTGCTGTGTCTGTGCCAAGATTAGCCATATGCTCTTACAAACTAGACTCCTGCATTATACCAACCTCTACATGATACAAAACTTAACAGACATTCATCTCATTTTCAGGGAGAACTGAGGAGGGGAATTATGGGCTTCCCCACAGTAGTGAATTGTGACATCTTTTCTCAGCCTTCACAATGACAAATGCAGATCTCTGCTTAGAGTAATAGAATCATAGAATCAAAGAATGATTTAGGTTGGAAGAGACCTCAGATCATCCAGTTCCAACCCCCCTGCCATAGGTAGGGAAACCTCCCACTAGAACAGGTCGCTTCAGGCCTCATCCAACCTGGCCTTGAACACTTCCAGGGAGGGAGCATCCACAACCTCCCCGGTCAATCTGTTCCGGTGTCTCACCACCTTCACCATAAAGACCTTCCTCCGAACATCCCATTTAAATGTCCCCTCTACCAGTTTAAACCCATTACCCCTTGTCTTGTCATTACAAGACTTTGTGAATAGTCCCTCACTAGCCTTCATGCAGGCCCCTTTCAGATATTGGAAGGCTACTCTAAGGTCTCCTCAAAGCCTTCTCTCATCTGGACTCGCTCCAAGAGTTCAATGTCTTTCTTGTTTTGGGGGCTCCAGAACTGTACACAGTACTCCAGGTGGGGTCTGATGAGAGTAGAGTAATGACCTTTCTGATGTTAGAATGAAGACCACCTTGAAGTATTGTTTCAACTCATTATGTTATTAATTATATCTAAGGAAAAGGAAACTTTTGAGGGATTAAAACATGAAAAGTCACATTCAGAGTCTATCTGTACTATCTGAAATTTTCTCCCAGATCCATAAAATCCCTGTATTTAATTCTTTATCTCAGTCTTTAACTCTCTAATGTATTTTCAAATCCTAAAGGAAGGAATAAAGACACTAGATAATACTTTTGCTCAAATAAGCTCTTTGACTAGAAAGCATTATTTTTAGCTACTCTTAGAGTAGTAAAAGAATTAAAGACATAAAGAGAAGTAGTTGCTCTAAAAAAGCAAAGCAAACAAAGGAAAGAATGACAAATTTAAGCTGTGGAGATATGGAGATAAAATCTGTACAGCAGTGGAATATTTTTTTCTCAGCAATTTTGTCAATGCAGAACTAGATTTATGGAGATTAAAATTTTACAGGTTTAAAGTCTTTTATAAACTGAGTTTCTATTTCCTGAGAGAAGAACTAGTCAGCTTGTTTCCAGCTAGAACTTCCCAGGATACTTTTGAAAACACTGCCCTTTGTAGACATAGGAACAAATCCTGTATCCTTTGCAGATCAAGAAAATAATCCCATCTACTTCTATGAGTTACATATATGGCCATAATTCTATTTTTTGATAAATATTTGTTACCCCTTATTGCATGACACTTCTCTTTTCATAATGCTTTCTCTCACAAACTCTACCCAAAATATGTGAAGGAATCCCAGACTCATCAGGATGGAAAAAGGGATTCATACTGCACTAATCTTTTAATACCTCTTTTTTCCAAGCTCAGTGTTTGAGATTCTTTCATCATCATTTTTATTCATATCAGAAACTAACCACTCTTTTTGAATCATGTATCCTCACCCAAACTGTTATTTTCCACTGAATTCTAAAAGCTTGCATGGGGATATGCTTTGGATTTGGGATGAGAACAATTTTGATAACAGAGGGATGTTTTAGTTACTGCTAAGCAGTGCTCATGGAGGATCAAGGCCTTCTTTGCTTCTCATCCCACACCATCAATGAGCAGACAAGAGTGCACAAGAAGCTGAGAAGGCACAAAGCCAGGAGAGCTGACCTCAAATGCCCAAAAGTATATTATATTAGGAAGGACGTTGAACTGTTGGAGCAAGTCCAGAGGAGGGCCAAGAAGATGTTCAGAGGGCTGGAGCACCTCTGCTATGAGGACAGGCTATGGGAATTGGGGCTCTGCAGCCTGAAGAGGCAGCTACAGTAGCCTTCAAATACAGCAGGATGAGGGGGGTTTAAACTGGCAGAGGGGAGATTTAAACATGATGTTAGGAAGAAGTTCTTTGCAATGAGGGTGGTGAGAAACTGGAACAGGTTGCTCGGGGAGGTTGTGGATATTCTCTCCCTGGAGATGTTCAGAGCCAGGTTGAATGAGACCTTGAGCAACTTGTTCTAGTGGGAGGTGTCCCTGCCTATGGCAGAGGGGGTTGGAACAGGATGATCTTTGAGGTCCCTTTCAACTTAAACCATTCTATGATTTTATGATTCTACGATTCTATTTACCTTATGATGGCATGCTCAGCTGGAGAAAAGAGAAGAAATGAAAGCAGGGTGTTTATAGTTATGGCAATTTTATTCCCAAGTACTGTCAGCCATGATGAAGCCTTCCTTCCCTGGAGATGGCTGAACATCTCTGCTGACGGGAAGGATGCAGCTTTTGCTTTAACTATTAAACACTTTATCTCAAACTATGAGTTTTTTCACTTTTACCCTTCTGATTTTCTTCCACATTCCACTGAGAGGGATGGAGAGAGAGGTTGGGTGAAGCTTAGATGCCTACTGGAGTTAAACCATGACAGATATACTTTTCATAGATGAATTCAGCAGAACATACAGTTCTGCTCTACAGCTGATAAAAAAGGGGTTCTTCAGGTCAAGTACTGTACAAGTACATAGAAACACATCAAGTCATAGAAAACTCTTCTTACATTATTTTCAAAATCTGAGAAACTGAACATAAAAAGTAACATTCACTGTAAAGACTTTAGAATAATAATAGTAAATTAATATTCATCACCAAAACATATTTATATCTATTTAATATTTAAACCAAGAAAACCTACTTCCTGAATATACTATTTTATTGGGAAAAATCTTTCTTACATTCACCTACTTTGAATAGTCTTCGCATTTCTCATGCATAAAAGATAGTGTAGTTACAGGATAACCTCTGCCTTCTCTATGGGCTTCATTCCTTTCCTTCCTCAATTATTTTTCCTAATCCGTCCCTTTGGAACATCACACTATATCTGGCACATGCTTTCATCTCTTCTTTTGGATTCTACTTTTTTTTTAAAAAAGGCTGTTCACTTTTCTGAGAGTGTTTAAAATGCTGATCCACCTCGGTAAATATGCTGTCTACAGACAAGAGTTCTTTTTATTAAAATGTTTACATTTAAATGTAAATCCTTTGGCTGCTACCTGTAAGGTCCAATGCTGCCTACTGCATCAAGGAATTAAGTTAAGAAGAGTCTACATGTTTTTACCTCTTATACAGCTGAGTCACTCTACTATGAAAATAAGAGCTGTCAATAAGCTTAAGTTAAATTAATTATTTTCAAATAGATTTATGCAGTGCAGGAAATGGATAGACTTAGCAGGAAAAGTGAAAGTCTACAGGGTAAATAACAGAGGAGCAACCTACATTTAATTTTATTTTGGACCAAACACTGGTGAAGAGGACATATACCCTCCAGTAGTCATTCTCTTACACAAACAGAGCAACGACCCTGTTAGCCTCATCGTGCAAAGTGCTCCAGCACCCACCTGTCCAGGTAAAGCCTCTCTGCTCACACTCAGCTCTCATTTGCATATTATCCCAGGAAGCAGTTGAAAGCTACACCCACCTCCTGGACTTAGCTGGATCAGAAGTAGAATATCCAGAGTCTTCAAGAAATTCCTGAAACATCTTAATGTTTTGAAAATATTTTGGAAAGTATTTGAGAGGAGTCTGTGGAAGCCTGGTGGATTGTTGATGGTAAATTAATAATATGCTATGAATTATGAATATTAATTTTTGTACGAATATATATATATTTTTTTAATTTGGGAAAATTCCCTGAGAGTCTTTGGATCTTCTGTGGACAGGAAGTAGTTGCGCAAAGGGTATTTATAAACACGGAATGAAACAGTTTAAATAATCAGAACTCAGAAAATAGGAATATGAAACTGGAAAAATTTCGCTACACTTATGGAGTTTTAGCATATGTACTCATAATGCGCTGGGGCAAAGCATCCAGGTAGAGAAGGAGGAGAGAGATGCCTCTCCACTAGGCTGCTGATACAAGCTGCAAACACACGGACACAGTGAAAGAGATGTGAAATGGACTTCTCCTCCCAGTGGAGGGTCACAGGAAATGGAGAATGGTTTGTAAATCACCCCCATTAAATACGCTATTTTGAAAATGAGACAGGCCAATAGGCATTAGCATCATTGTTTTGCCCAATGAATTCAAAGCTTCCTGTCTATGTGCCTACCCAGGCACGTTGAGGGGCAACACAAGACACTCGGTGGTGCTAAGTACCTAGCCCTCAGGGCTTTGCTGGGGCCAAACCCTTCATTGTTTTCCTCAATCCATCAAACTCCTGGACCTGGACAAGGGAGGAGAAGTGCAAAAGTTAAACCATCCTGGCAGGATTTATGCCCTACCAGGACAATTATTAAAGCAGTAACACACATTTAATTACATTTCTTAGTACAGAGTGAACTTTCTGTGCTTATATTCTATCTATAGCTGATACTACATACTAAGATCTTCTTCCTTGATACATATCCATGCTAAATCTGTCTAGAGGAAAATAGAAGAGAAGAATGGTAGTGGGAAAAAACACCACCACCAAAACACACACACTTCTGCAAACTATTCTGCATTCTAGTTGTGAGCAAAGGTGTAATTTCTCATTTTTTTATAAACCACTTCACCAATTCCTACTTGGGAGGTAGCTGCTTAGAGTTTTCACATGGTTGCTTTCCTAGGGGAATCTAATTTCTCAGTTTCAGCATGCCAAAGGCATCTGCTTTCCTTACCGACAAGACACAAACTTTCTGTCATTGACATCAGAGGAATTATCAGTATATTTGACAACAGTGATTTCAGCACTGTATATAACTATCATATCACCAAACATAACATGGCAGCTTACAAGAAAAGTTGTGGGGGAAAAAAAGGACTTTGAAAGCTTACATTTATGTTTAAAAAAAATTAAAAGTTAATATTATTTTAATTTCACTGTTAACATTTTAAAAAGTGGCTTCTTAAGGTGGAAAAAGGCCTCTTCATCACTGCAAACTCTGCCTGGGGATACCAAGAAGACACTGAAGAAATGATTACTTGGCAGTGTTTTACATCAATTATAGATAAACTAGTAAATAATTTGCAACTGTTGCTTGGAGAAAAGTTGATCTTCATGGCAAGAAATGAAATTTGACTTTTTTTTTTTCTATTCAGAAAAAAACTTTCAGATAGTTCTATACTTGGCTTCTTTTTAATGATATTTTGCTTTTCAAAGACTGTACTGCAAGCTTCAACAAGCCTTAGGAACTAGATTGTAGATAATTTTAAGCTATATAAAAGGTGACATAATAAAATCTAAGCATTAGCAAATATGTGTACATAAGGAATTTAGAGTTAGGGTTTTTGACTGCTCCTCTGTCAAGACTACAGAACACTGTCAGCAAGTTTGCCAATAACACCATAGTGTGTGGAGTGGCTGACACACCAGAGGGTTGTGTTGCCATTCAGCAAGACATAGACAGGCTGGACGGTTGGCCATGGAGAAATATAATTAAATTCAACAAGTCACACTTGGGAAAGAACAACCCCAGGTATCAGTATAGGTTGAGGACTGATCTGCTGAAGGGCAGTGAAGGGAGAAAGGACTCAGGTGTCCTGGTGGATGGAGGGTTGACCAGGAGCCAGGAATGTGCTCTGGTGGCCAAGAAATCCAACACCACTGGGGTGTATTAGAATGGCTGTGGTTAGCAGGTCAGGAGAGGTTCTGCTCCCCCTCTATGCTGCCCTGGTGAGGCTGTATATGGAATAATGTGTCCAGTTCTAGGCTCTCAAGTTCAAGAAGGACCTCAGAGAACTGCTTGAGAGAGTCCAGTGAAGATCCACAAAGATGCTAACAGGAGTGGAACATTTTCCTTATGAGGAAAGGCTGAGGGAGCTGGGGCTCTTTAGCTTGGAGGAGACTGAGGGGTGACCTCATCAGTGTTTATAAATATGTAAATCATGAGTGCAAAGAGGATGGAGCCAGGCTCTGCTGGATGATGGCCAATGACAGGACAAGGACTAATAGGTGGAAGCTGAGGCATAGGAATTTTCATGAGGAAGAATTTCTTTCCCTGTGAGGGTGACAGAACACTAGAACAGGCTGCCCAGGGAGGTTGTGGAATCTCCTTTCCTGGAAATACTCAAGATCTGCCTAGATGCATTCCTGTGTGATCTGATCTAGGTGATTGTACTCTGGCAGAGGAATTGGACTAGATGATCTTTTGAGGTCCTTTCCAACCTCTAGATGCTGTGATTCTGAGAAATCGCATCTTTTATATCTATATGTGTATTTCAATAAAGGAGCTGGTTAAGAAAGTAGAGGCCAGTTTGTTTTAAAAGATGCAAGTCCAAGTCTTTACTCTGCCATACATTTTCAGCTTACACTTGCATAATAAACCACTTTGTTCTTAACCTATAGCAGTATGACTATGTTCAGGGGTTTGAAGGATTTTTTTTTTTTTTTTAAATTTTTTATTCCCAATTTTGAAGCCAAAATTCTAATTTCAGATGTCTGGACTTTGTATGCAAGTTTTATCAAAATGTCTCCTGAGGCATTTCTGTAGTTTATGTGAACTTGGTTTCACTGAGATATTTTTGTGCTCAGGAAATAGCAATGGCCTGATTAGAGTCAGCTTATCTCACTACCTGGTATCTGATTTTTTTAGAGTGTGCATTGGTGGTCTGTTCTCCTAAAAGCTGGCTTGGACCTTTCTTGGTAAGCTGACTCAGGAGACTTTCTATTTTTTTTTTTTTTAATTATTGGCACTAGTAAAACCAAATAACATTATATATATCTTATAACTCTTCTTAACATAAGGCAATCAAATGGCTGTATCTTTGGTAAGCCATCAGAATCACCTGAAATTGATAAAAAAAATAACTTTGGAAATTCAAGTTAACTTGAAACTAGATATCAGTTTCTATTTCTGTGAACTTAAAGTTCATAATACAAAATAATCAAATCACCATGGAAATGGCACTGGAGTTTTATTTTTGCTTTAAAAGAAAATAGTAGTAGCAGCAGCATAAGATATCATAGCTGTTTATGTTACAGTAACATATTGAAAGGGCACAAGCACAGGATTATAAAATCATTGTGTTAGGCATTGCTTTACAGGCTAAATGCCAGAGCTTACAGTTTAAATAGGCATGGATGAAGGAGCCTGGAATTTTAGTGTCCCTTCCACTTGAGTCTTAGAGGAAGGAAGACCAAATTTCTAGAGCTCATCAAGTTCTTGCCTTTCTTTGAATTTCTTTCTTTCTTTCTTTCTACCTGCTAGTCTGTAATTTGAAAGTGGTCATTATATTTCAACAGAAGTATCCTCTCTCTTGCACTTATTTTAATCACAATACCAAAACTCAGATCAGTTGGACAAGAAATGTGGCAGTATATGCAAAGCAGGCTGAAAAACAGTTTGTTTGACGTCAGCTAGGCTACAAAGAAACTAATTTAACATTTCTCTTCTGACCTACGGACTTTGTACAGTGTCTGTTAAAACAAAACAAAACAGTGTATATCAACTGGCTTTCTAAGTTCCCATACTGCAGTGAGTGCACAAATTACCTTTTTGTCTCTTAAAATACTGAGCCTTGAAAACAATCTCACCTTTTCTTTTTTCTTTAAATTTTCTTTTTCTTTCTTTTTATTTAACAAAAGGTAATATATAGTCCATCTGCTTTACAAGAAACTTTTATAGCTTGTTTAGTGTGTAAAACTTGTACAGAAAGTCAATGCTACTCAGACTAGCAGTAGAAAAGTGATTCACGTCTGAAAGAATGGTGTCATACTTTGCCTTCAGAATCATGGAATTACAGTCCTGAAAGACCGAAAGGTTGAATTAACAACCTAATAATTGTCTCACAATTCTTTCATCAAAGACACTGAGGGCATTTTTTTTCATATACACGTTTGAAATAATGAACATGAAGCAATATTTATACAAGAAAATAAAAATTACTGTTGTCCACAGTATTTTTACTGAATTTGTACTTTATACTGAAAGCACAAGCAGTTAGGATTTTACTGTTTGTAAATACTATGTTAAGTTTTTGTTGCTTTGATCAGTTGCCATAACCTAATGTAAGTGTATGTTGGGGGAATAGGATACACTTTGCTAAGATCCTTCCCATGGCTACAGTTTTCCATGCTTTCTGTAGATGCTTATCTGACAGAATTTACAGTTACAAAACTGAAAGTTGAAATGTCAAAGGTTTGACTGTAATGCCTTTATAATACCCATAAATTTTTAGATATCACAGCATGGAGACTGCAGATGCAGCTGAAAACTAAATTAATTTTAAAAGTCCCTGTGACATATCTTCTTCTTCTTCTTCTGTTTATTCTTTAGTTTAAAAACATTTACCAGTGATAATAAAATATGACTTATTACATTGACTGGCCAAGGGAAAAATAAAAACAAAACACTGTCCTAATATTCCTGCAAGAGAAATAATTAAATCCGTCAAAAGGGGTGAATAGCCTATGGTTCCTCACAGGGGTTAAAGTTTTTAAGAACTCTGATAAAGAGAAAGTGAGCATAAAGGAGTGAAAGCAATCCAGTTTTTACCTCTGGGCCACATGGAAATTCCCAAGTAACACACCTGCCACCTTTGAACAGATGGTTGAAAACTTGCCAGCACTTACTTCTTTTTCCTCTGCATTCCTCCAAATTTCCACTTCTCTCAGCAAGTCTTTCTCCCTGTCACACACTCAAAAGAATCAGAAATCTCATTGCATGCTTTGACAAGCCAGAGAGTGTCCCAAGCATTTGATTCTACTTACACCTGCTAGGAATAGTAGGGATGTTTAGATAGAATATCCAACTTGAGGGCCCAACAGTTTAATTTATTTAACTGATTAACAACAGCAAAAAAGAAAATCATGAGTTACTAACATTAAACTTACTGTAGTCTAGAAATAATTCAGCTGAAGTCAACAGGAAGGTTGAAGGAATTAAATCTTCCTCAGTTGGGCAAAGTAAGTAAAATATAGAAAGCAATTATTAACCCATCTAATGTCATATTGACACGAATGTCAGTCAAGTTTCTGTGTGGAGTCAATCTTAGACTGTTCAATACTTTGATTAACCCCATGTGGAATGTAGCCAAACACATGCAAAACTGGTTCACAGTTGATTTTAAGCTGGAGGTATATATATGGAGGTATATATATATAGGTATCTTAATAGGCTGTAACTAGTATAAATGAAATCCTAATTACTTAATAACCGGAATGAACACACACCAAAATAAAAAAAATCTTCTCCCATAGAGTCAGTGTGCTATTGAGCTGTAAAGGTAACGTGTTCAAATTTATAAGTAATGTGTTCAAATTTATAAGCTTACTAATGAGACAGAGGCGCCAGAATGACAGGAGTTTGTGCTGAGTGACAATGTGATTATAACAGAATTTCCACAACCACAAAAAAGGCTGAAGCAAAGTGATATACAACAGTATATTAAGCTGCATTAAGAGAAATAAATGTTAAATGAATCAATTATCTTGTTTTACTCGGTGCTTATTAAGCATCAGTTTGAGTCTTGAATTCACTTTTAAGCATTACATTTGAAAAATGAGAGAGAAATTAGGGTGTTGAGGTGAAAACAGAAAATGACAAAGCGTTTAGAAAACAGGTTCCACAAGACACCATCTGACTGAAGGGAGCCACTATAACTGATAAAATATACTAGAGGATGTCACAAACAGGACAATGAGCAATTCTTAGTCTTCACTGACTGAGGACTAGGAGGTGTTCTGGGAAGGTACAGCAAGGCAAGTATACTTTGGGCAAACACAAGGTCTTAATTTAAAATGCCCACACTTTAGGAAATAAGTCAAAGGGTAAGCTGTTTGATCACCTTGACTGGAGGTCACAGGATCACAGGATGTCAGGGGTTGGAAGGGACCCAAAGAGATCATTGAGTCCAACCTCCCTCCCAGAGCAGGACTGTACAATCTAGCATAGATCTCAGAGGAACACATCCAGAGAGGACTTGAAAGTCTCCAGAGAAGGAGCGCTCCAGCCACAATGTCCAAATTCCAGAGGGCAAAAGTAAGGACTGGGGGAGTGAAGACCTGCCCACTGTAACTGAAGATCACGTTTGTGAGCACCTAAAGAACCTGAACGTGCACAAGTCCATGGGGCCTGATGAGATCCACCCACAGGTCCTGAGGGAACTGGCAGATGAAGTTGTCAAACCACTGTCCAGTGTATTTGAAAGGTCATGGCAGACTGGTGAATTCCTGCTGACTGGAAAAGGGCAAACATAACACCTATCTTCAAGAAGGGAAAAAAGGATGACCCTGGGAACTACAGACCAGTCAGCCTCACCTCTGTGCCTGGCAAGATCATGGAGCAGATCCTCCTCAAGGCTCTGCTGCAGCAGATGGAAAACAAAGCAGATGTGCCTGATGCCAACCAGCATGGCTTCACCAAGGCAAATCATGCCTGACTAATTTGGTGGCTTTCTATGATGAAGTCACAGCAGCAGTGGACAAGGGAAGGGAAACTGATGTCATCTACCTAGACCTGAGTAAGGCTTTTGACTCTGTCCCACATGACACCCTGGTCACCAAACGGGAAAAATATGGACTTGGTGGGTGGACAATTCACTGGATGAGGAATTGGCTGGATGGTCACACACAGAGAGTGGTGATCAGGGGCACAATGTCCACCTGGAGACCAGTGACAAGTGGCATCCCTCA
>VWZI01020825.1:74581-101533 GCA_013396835.1 Psilopogon haemacephalus | reverse complement strand
CCTGGAGTACTGTGTGCAGTTCTGGAGCCTCTAGCAGAAGAAGGACATGGAACTGTTGGAGAGAGTCCAGAGGAGGGCCACGAAGATGATCAGAGGGCTGGAGCACCTCTGCTATGAGGACAGGCTGAGAGAGTTGGGGCTTTTCAGCCTGGAGAAGAGAAGGCTTCGGGGAGACCTTATAGCAACCTTCCAGTATCTGAAGGGGGCCTACAGGAAGGCTGGGGAGGGACTATTCACAAGGTCTTGTAATGACAGGATGAGAGGTAATGGGTTTAAACTGGAAGAAGGGAGATTTAAACAGGATGTTAGGAGGAAGTTCTTCACAGTCAGGGTGGCGAGAGACTGGAATGAGCTGCCCAGGGAGGTTGTGGCTGCTCCCTGCCTGGATGTGTTCAAGGCCAGGCTGGATGAGGTCTTGAGTGACCTGTTCTAGTGGGAGGTTTCCCTGCCTATGGTGGGGGGTTGGAATTGGATGATCTCCAACCTAAACCATTCTGTGATTCTGTGAGACTCCACAACCTCTGTGGGGAGCCTGTTCCAGTGCTCTGGGATCCTTACAGTAAAGAAGTTTCCACTTGTATTGAGGTGGAACCTCTTGTGCTTCAACTTACACCCATTGCTTCTTGTCCTATCACAGGGAGCAAGTGAGAAGAGCCTGTCCTGCCTCTCCTGACCTGCCCTCATATATTTATAAATATTTATTAAATCCCCTCTCAATCTTCTCTTCTCCAGACTAAAAAGCCCCAAGTCCCTCAGCCTCTCCTCATAAGGCATGCCCTCCACTCCCCTAATTATCCTCGTAGCCCTCCACTGGACCCTCTCCAGCAGATCCCTGTCCCTCTTAAGCTGGGGCCTCCAAGGTTAAATAGATAAGATCAGCTAGGAAGGTTTAAGGATAGCAAACATTCTTGCTACATTGTGAGCCAAGCTTTTCATAAGTTTGTGGTTGTGGATATGCAAATACACACCTAAGTACTCCACAGATATATAAGGAGGAGGATGTGATGGATAATACTTCTGTTCTGATGCACATTCACCATTCAATATTTCCTCATTACTGAAGAGACAGTAAGTGTCATAACATGGACTGTTCATTTAATGTACAGAATGGATTTTCTTCTTTCACTGGTCTGCAGGCTGAAATTACTTTGACTCCACAGCTTTGCAGTGCTGAAACTGCTTAAACTGTGGATAACAGAGAAATACAAAAGTCTGGTTAACTTTCACTGACTTCCAAGCTCTATAGCTCCTTTGATATGGTTACTCCCTTACCTCTTACATAGTCTGGGTAAGGTCCACTCTATAGCTAAGGATCTTCTTTGCTTTGACTTTGTTGCTGCCAGATGAATTGTTTAGCTTCCTCATTCTCAACCTGGGCAAGAGAAATCTCAAAGTGTGCAATTATTCTGATAAATGTCTCCTATTAGTTGAAATCAAGAGACGATATTTAAGATGACCCAGTATGGTAGTTCTCTACACCATTGTCATGTGTTCTGTTGAACCTGCTGATGAGTATGCCAACTTCAAAATAGAAGTGCTGGCTGGAGGAAAGTATCATGGGGCTCATAGTTCAGACTGTAACATGGCAGGCTTCCTGCTTCTAGTTGCTGCTTCTGCTTTCTGTTTTTGAGGTGCTGGGTTTTTCTTCTGGGAGTGAGTGGGTCATTTTATATCTGGCTTCTGCTGCTGCTTCCACTGTGCTTTTCTGTTAAATAGGTTGAGGTAATTGTGCATTGTATTAATTAATTAAACTCTCCTCATCTCAGTTCAGAGTTTTTTGTATTATTTTCCCTCCCAGTCTATGTAGGGGGACTTGCTTGTGAGAGCAGGCTGTCTTAAACCAGGACAACCACAAGCTGGGGGAGGTAAAGGCTGGATATTAAGAAGAAGTTCTTCACAGAGAGAGTGATTTGCTATTGGAATGGGCTATCCAGGGAGGTGGTGGAGTCACCATCCCTGGAGGTGTTCAAGAGACTGGATGGAGCACTTAGTGCCATTGGATAGGGCTGGGTGATAGGTTGGACTGGATGATTGTGGAGGTATCTTCCAACATGGCTTATTCCATTCTATTCTATTCTATTCTATTCTATTCTATTC
Source organism: Psilopogon haemacephalus (assembly GCA_013396835.1). Classification (NCBI taxonomy): domain Eukaryota; kingdom Metazoa; phylum Chordata; class Aves; order Piciformes; family Megalaimidae; genus Psilopogon; species Psilopogon haemacephalus. The sequence goes on along the minus strand of VWZI01020825.1, from coordinate 99,436 downwards.
TATTCTATTCTATTCTATTCTATTCTATTCTATTCTATTCTATTCTATTCTAGGGAGGTTTGGACTGGGGAAAAGTCTAAAGGGAGGGGGAAAGAAAATCACTGAAATGGTTGTAAAGCATTGGAACAGGCTGCCCAAGGAAGTGACTGAGTCACCATCCCTGGAGGTATTTAAAAGACCATGTGTAGATGTGGCGCTTAGGGTTATGGTTTAGTCATGGACTTCACGTTTTATATAGGACAGCACTGACTTTGTGCATATAGGGAGATGTGAACAGCTGTAACACATACTGTAAAACAGTGCCCTCACAAATGTTCGTTTAACTGGTAACTCTCAGTGAAGTTTCATTTGTGGATCACCAAAAGCCCCTTTTAATTCAGTAAGACTGTAAAGCACAAACATTAACTGAAGATCCTCACATAAAACTGTCAGCAAACCACTGAAAAAGAGCTTTAAAAAGTGCCATACTTACTGACATCATCTTAATAAGGGGGAAATGGAGGCAGGCTGTAAATAATTTCCCCCTTGCAACTGAAATCATATTAGAAGCTTTCATGTGCCTAAGACACCAAGTCACCTCTAGTAGGGCTATGATCCCTTTACTTCAGAGATTTAAGGAGTACTGCATGGGTCAGAAAGTCTCAAAGTGAAATAGTATGCTGATACAATAGTGAAATTTTTTAATTTACTGATTTTTAAACAAACTACTTAATTCTTAGATTTGCCATTTTTTGAAGAATCATTCAGTTTTATGCTTCCTGTAGTGACATTGGCTGCACTGAACTCTGGTATAAATAACTCTGCCTAGATATCAAGGATAGACTGAAACTAGTCTTACCTACAACAAAAATCCACCTCTACCCTATTCCTGTCATCAACAACCCTCCTGGTACCTCACTTTTATGTGCAAAAGTAAAAATCAGACTCCTCTAGGGCTGTCAGTACTGCTTCAGCAGCTCGAAGACAAACCTTTCTGCCTAGTGATGCAGTGAGTTTCCTTCCCTCTGGATATTGTGTCACCTTGGGGTACAGCCAAGCCCTTATTCGGTCTATGGGAAGGGTCCCAAATCCACTGGTATGAAACAGTCATCTGACAGGACTTGTTGTAGCTATAGTTGCCTTTGACTCATGAGCACATAGTTAAGTTTTGCTATATGCTGTTTTATAGTGCACATGTTTAGAAAATGCCCTGCTTGCAGAGAGATTTGATGCCCACAGGAAAACAGAAGGGAAGGGAAAAGAAAAAGGAAACTGAAAAGGAAAAGGAAAAGGAAAAGAAAAGGAAAAAGGAAAAGAAAAATATGAAGAAAGATAAAAAGAAAAATAAAAAGAAAAAAAAGAAAAAGAAAAAGGGAAAAAAAAGAAAAATAAAAATAAAAAGGAAAAGAAAATAAAAAGAAAAAGAAAAGGAAAAGAAAAAGAAAAATAAAAGGAAAAAAAAAAGAAAGAAAAAGGAGAAGAATAAGGAGAAAAAAAAAAAGAAAAAAAAGAAAAGGAAAAGAAAAAGTCACTCCTATGCTCCTTTCACTTTCTTACAGGTATCTTTACAGGGATTTTAAAATGATGAAGGTGTAGCCTTTAAATGAAGTGTGCAAAGTCTAAGTACATTGTTGAGAATTAAGTTGCAGTAAATTAATCACTGATTATACAAATGCAGATAACAAGTGAAGATCATGCATGGCATTCCCAATGCAGTGTAAACAGTACAGGGCAGGGACTGCCTTTTGCCATGGCAACCTCATCCAAGGTTCTCTTCTCAGCCTTCTAAAGGAAAGAGCTACACTGCTGCTGTAGTGCATTCTGTCAGTAATCTGAGGAAAGAAAGGGATAGCTCCTGCCCCTGCTGGAGAGGAAACCAGAACTGGGCACTGCAAGAACAAAAATTATACTTATTCCTGAAACTGTCTTGGCAATGCAACTCTGTAATCTCCCTGCAGAGCTTGGGAAGAACTTCTTATTTTTCACATAGTACTTCCTGGAGCTGCAAGAAGTGTCTTAGTGATCTATGGTGAAGAGATGGTACAGAATTTTAGCTCCAGATCAGTCTCAAGTTTTACTTAAAATAATGCATTTCTCAACACTAAAAAGTAATGAAATGCATAATGACTTGTTCATGCACTCTGTGATATACTGACTGCTGGCAATGAATAGAAGTTATCTACAAAGATTAAAAGAGTGTTATAGAATTAAAATGTATCTAAACATATATATTTGTTTATATATCCATATAAACTCAGGCACTAAATATATATAAAATGTATAAATCTGTGTATCTTTAATGTGTGTATCTATAGTGCGGGTAAATGTGTATATGCATTTAATGGAGATATATAGATATATATATATATATATATATATATAGGCAACTTCCACGTGAGCTATAAAAATAGAAAGCTTGACTGTGCAGAAGCAAACATATTGAACTCTTTTGAGACTTACATGTCCAGGGATATTAGTTCTGTTTATGCCTTGTCCTATGACCACACTGCAAGTCATGCATTCTCATTACACAGAATCACAGAATGTCAGGGGCTTGAAGGGACCTCAAAAGATTATCTAGTCCAACCTCCCTGCCAGAGTAGGATCACTTAGAACAGATCACACAGGAACTTGTTAAGGCGTTTTGAATATCTCCAGAGAGGGAGACTCCACAACCCACCCTGGGTAGCCTGTTCCAGTGTTCTGTCACCCTCACAGGGAAAATATTCCTCCTTGTGTTTCCATGAAACTCCCTATGCCTCAGTTTCCACCTTGTCCTCTTATCAGGCATCATCAAGAAGAGCCTGGCTCCATCCTCTTGGAACTGACCCTGCACATCTTTATAACCACTAATGAGGTCATTCTTTCTAGCTGGGCTACCATTAAAACAGAGAATGTGAGAGAGCTTGTTGCAGAATTCAAAATCAGGGCAAAGAAGCCTTTCTTCTCCAGTTACATGCCATAAGTTAAAGCATTATTCCAACTTCAGAATCCATGAGTAATTCCATTGTCTCTACAGAGAAATAAAAATGTAGTGACAGTGGATTAGCTGAAAAAGAGGAAAGACTACGTGTTGTGATGGTTATGAAGTCCTGCCACATGTAATGGAATATCTAGCTCCTGAGATGACAGCTGGAATTTTTAGGGCAATAAGGTAATAAAGACCCTGGGTGAGCAAATCAGCAGAGTGGAACTACCCTGGAGATCAGACCGTGCATATACTTAGTGTTGAGCCTAAGTGAGATCATAGAAAAAAAATTACTTATTATCACACATCCCAAGACAGTTGCAGTTTCTTTAATATTAAGAAACCACAAGAGATGTAATATTACAAAAAGTACAGATGAATAAGTTAACAATTTTGCATTAAATTCTCTGGAGTATTTTTTTATTTAAAATGAAAGTCCTAAATTCATTTGGATATGCACCAGCTGAAACTGATAATGGTGTTTCTGTCTGCTTTGAAAGAGTAGGAAACAAGGCTATGGTCAGCTACCACATTCCAGGAGTTATCACATCTCCAAATTCTTCCTAGTCTAGTCATAAACTCATTCATCCGTAGACCAGCCAAAGACAACATACTCATATTTCTTGGTTTCTCTAGAAAGTATCATCTCTCCTTGAAATCTGAAATTCCTTTAGTTGCTTCCTAGTCGTGGATTCTTTCCATTCATTGGGGAAAAGTCTGTACAAAATTAAATCTTATATTTTAAAATTAGCAAAACTTATAATGCATCTGACAAGCACACAAAATTTGATTGCTGCTTCATCTCTCTAGCACTGTGTAAAGTGCACAGAGAGAGTTCCTGCAGGAGATGGCTATTAAAAAAAAAAAAAATAAAGAATGCAGACTGAAGAGAAGTTATTTCAGTATACTGATAGTGCTATGCAGAACAAAAGCATTATATTAGGTTTCTTTTCCTTACTCCAGTTTATTCAGATGCAATATATTTATAACAGAACAAAAGACCAGCAGTGAGGAGCCTGCTGTGTATCTATGCATGGTGACTGGCTTGTGGACTGTTTCTTTTGGCAAGGAATGCCATTTGGAAGAGAAAGCAACAATAACAAAAAAGTCATTCTAAACCCAAGCCAAACACAAGGTAATCTATATGCTCATCTGCTTCACTGTTTGGTAAATAATCTGACATAATTAGAAAATAAATGCATCAAGAAGTACTTGTTTATGCTGTTATGGCTAGTTACATGCTACTTCAGGATATAAGCTTCTTTTCTTATTTTCCTTTTTTTTTTTTTTTTTCCTTTTTCTATTAGTGATCTATGGAGGTCCCTTCCAACTCCTGACATCCTGTGATCCTGTAAAAAATCTCTAACCAGTGCTATGTGTCTGTGTTTTTTTGCCAGCTAATCAAAGATGAGGTCAAATGATTAAAAATGTTCCTTTAACACTATAATTAGGTGTTGGGGTTTTTTTTGTAGGACTATTAGTCTCCTACTACCCACTAACAATAAATACAATTAGATTGCACAATATATTAAAAGCAGCAATGAGTCTCTCTTTACAATTAGCTCATTTCTATAATTTTACAACTCTGTAGTTAATTACTTCAGTCTCAGGGAAAGATAAGTAGCACTTCAAGCTGGATGTCTACAAAACTGCATCCAGCTGATCTGAAAAGTCAAAAGAAGTGGAAAACAGTTTATAAAAAGTGATTTGTTCACTTAAGAACGCATTAAATTAGGAAAAAGATACAAGGACACACAAAAGCCTCTGTCTATATTTCTCCCTCTTGGCCAAGATTTCTTCTAGTAGTTTCAAGCTCATCAGTGCTTGAATGATGACCTTACTACTCAATTTCATTTTTTGTAGCTAACTCTTCTTGGAGTTAATAAATGTATGAAATACTGATTCCATTGGCAAAAGTAATGAGCACAAGCAGCATCTCTTAACTGACAGCAAAACCTATTATTATACAAGAAAAAGGATATCTGACCTTTTCTCAGATCTGAAATTTTCTGTCTTTCAGTATTTTCTTATTAAGAAATATTGAGGTTCAAATGCAGGATACTACACTCAGATATGAATAATCAGCTTCAAATACTGTGTGTGCAACAACAGAGTGGATAGAAGTCCAGTTAAAGGCTCTGGGCCTCAAGGTCAATAACATCATCCCAAGCAATCACACAAAAGAAAAGAACCCATACAAGAAGGTAGGCAGCCAGATTCTACATGAAGCAATCTTACTGCTTTAGACTGTATAATAGAAACTCTACTAAAATTTCACCCGTTTTTGAAGACTTCAAGAAAAATGCTGAGCGTCTGGATTGACTCAAATGGAGAGCAAATAGAATGATTAGTCTTCCTGAGAAGATGGTCTGCAAGGGAAAATAGGAAGAAAAAAAGAGCTGCAAAGCCTAGAACCAGACTGAAATAGAGCAAGGAAGAAAAGCAGCAGCAACAACGACAAAAAAATCATAAAAACAAAAAACCTGAACAAAACCAGCTAACCGAAAAACCCACCAACTTTTGCAGCTATGCATATTCAGACATTGAGAATAAGATTATAATGGTAGAGCTAGATAATAACTTTAGACTTGCTGGAGAGATTGTAGCATCTATAACAATAAACTCAGTAAATATTTGTCTTGTATATGGAAAAAGCAAATTGTTTCATCACCTGCAGAGGTAAGTGAGGTGACTTCCTGGCATCCAGCTCTGTTTTTTCTGGCATGAATAAGACATTATTTCAAGGAAGGGGAAAACACAACCCTTGTGTCAATTGTTGATGGATAAATAAGACCCCCTAGGTACTTACTTACATAATTAAAGGCTATCACAGCTTTTTACAAATATTAATAAAAAGAACACTACAATTTTATGCGTCAGCTATAAATCCACCCATTGCACAGATGAATGAGCTTAATGCAAAGTGATTAAATTATGTTTCTCTACGGACCCGTTTCCTCATTTTCATTTGTGTTTGCCTTTCTCCTACGTCAGCTGAAGATTTATTTTGTTGATTTTGTTTAACTAGAAAGCCCTATTTGTGCATGAGTTGTATAAATACATATGATTCTAAGTATGTTGTGCACAATACATATGGTTCCTATGTACATTAGCAGTGATCAGACCATACCATACCCAGACTAAACAAAAGGTTGTTTAGTTAGTCCCTCTTAAGAAAAAAAAATTAAAACCAGGTGCTAATGAAATTTCTTGTGCGTCCCCCAAACTTCTTTCCATAATCCATATAAGAGTTTAAATATTTATTGATGCATTAAGCCAAACAAATTTCCTCTTAATTTTGGTGTATCTTTCCAAATACTTTGTCTCCCTTGAATTTTAACTCTGTGATCTAAAGTTTGAGTTACACTCAGGTTTCTAAAATTAGATACAAAATATAAACCTTTACTGGCATTTTCTATGGTTGTTACAGCAGACCTTCATGGCCCAAATGAGATTTCTGGCTGTGAATTATTTTTATGGACTTTGTTTTAGCGAACATACTTTTTACTTAGCAAAAATAAAACTGGACATCATTTTTAGCCCCAGATAAAATATGTTTCCTGAAAAATAGAAACTGTTAACTTTGAAACATCAACAAAAATATTTTAACAGATATCTTCAAGGTTTATGGTACCATTCAATGCATTATATCTTCTGTAATTTCAGCGATACTGAATTAGAAAATTATCTGCTCCCTTTTATCACACTGAAACTTATAGCATTTGATATTCACTACTGTAGATTAAATGTCAGTTGTTCTCTTCTGCGATAATAAAATCCTCTTAAAACTACTTTCCTGCTATTAAAATGTCCATTGTTTATAAACATAAGGAATGATTAGCTCTTACTACGGCTCCTGAATGGTAAAATTATTTTATAACATTGTTATACATTATCTATGTTATTAAAATAATTCCCAGGAGATAAAGACTTCATCTACAAAGCAAAGTAATTCAACAATTCACAGTAATACTTGACAGGGGTGGGGAGAGGAGGGTAAGTGTTTTTCCACCACAAGAAGTTATGTATCAAGAAAAATTGTAGAGTTTTCAGGTTATTAATATAAGAGTCTATGAAGGATTTCTGGCTCTGATTACACCAGTACAATGTCACCCTCAGAAAGCAAGCATCTGAACTCTGATAACATGTCATTTTGAACTGACCACCTTTGTAAGATATGAAAGTAGAAATCAGTCCCCAGCTGAACTTTTCTAACCAAATGGATTTCTCAAAACTTCTCAGCTTTTTAGTGAGACATCTCAGAATTCTGCCAGGTTTTCTGCTCTGCTATCTTCTATGCTGAATTTGGAAGGCATGCCTTCCGAAACACAGCAGACTAATGGAGCAGTTGTTTCTCACAGTTTCAAGATGCAGTCCAGCAGTGATATTTTCTTTCTCTAGAATTCCTGCCTCCTAGATCTAAAGTCCCACTAAACACTAAGCTGGAAAACACTGCAACTCAAGTGACAAAATCTTTCTTTTGCTGGATTTTCATCAATGCCATGCTCATTTGAATCCTGAGCTTGGGCTAGACCAACCACAGGACTCTTCTTGCATGGGATGGCCTACATGATGCTCAGCCAGCAGGACCACCTGCCAGGCTTTGCAGTGAGATGATGCCCATAGGAAGATCTCTGGCTCCAGATTCTGCTGATCTCTGGAGCTTTTTAATACCTGAGCCCATCTCCTATGGGAAGGATTGCAGCTTCCCTCACCATCTGTGGTGGGTGTTTGAGAGCATGTTTCACAGCAGGGGATGTGAGGATGGGGATGAGATACTGCAGCTGACTAGCACACTTTAACTGGCTGTAACCCCAACTAGGCCAATGCAGAGATGTTCCACAATCCCTCTATGCCTTGAATGGCTGATCATTCTCTCACTCTTCTGGAAAATTTCCCTTTGAGGTAATTTATCTTTAGCTTGTTAATTCTAATAACAGAAGTTAAGTTGTGCTACTAGCCTGTAGAGTATTCCTGCCTGCTTCCCCAAAAAGCCACAAGGCCTTTCATTGATGTTCAGAGGACAGCAACAATGATTCCATTTCCATCTAGATTAATTTATAAATAATCCACCCACTTTTCATCTCGCACCGTGCTACTTCCAAGAGGAAAAAGGTTTGCGCCACTTTTAGCCCCATCATATTTATCTGCAAAGACATTGCAGTCTTCTTTGCTGCAGGTCTCTGGTCTGCACAGTGTTTGCTGAGCATTAAAAAAAGTTGCAAAGAAGAAAGTTTCAATCTGTAATTCATGTGAGGGCATCATACTTGATTAGCAATAAAACCCAACCAACCAGGCAAGCAAACAAACAAACAAACAAAAAAAACTACCAAACAAATGAACGAACAAAAAAAACCCAACAAAAAGCCCAAAAAACCTACTCAGATTATCTGGGAATGAAAAAAGGTAGTGAGCAACACAAGTAAACCAACAAAACATGTTCATTTTTTCATAAATCAGAACTGCAGTTATGCCAAACATATACAGATACATAGTTTGTTCCAGGAAAAGCATCTTTAAGATGTGCTTAGCTTTCTAATAAAAAAAAAACTTTAGGAAAAGGAAATCATCTCACTGTAAATTTCAGAGTCACAGGAGGAAGGCCTGCAAGCAGCAGAAGGCAATTCATACCATTTCCAAATATCATAGGCATTTTTGAAACTTGGGGAAGAAGATGTTATCAGGAAAAAAAAAAAATCAATTCTGCCTACTGGATAAGATGGTGGTAACACAGGAGATGGAGAACTATGACCGTAGCTTCAAGAACAATCTGCAGTCAGCATTAATTGCAAAAATGATCATAATGTTGCCATCTGTTTCAGTGGCAAATCATTAACAGTTTGTGGTGCTTTGAATGCGTAAGCCTCTTTGTGCTCGTGGAAAGTTACAGCACAAAAACTCAATGGTTTGAGAGTAAGTCAAACGATAGCAGCTACATCTTAAGGGTTATTTCTCCCCCTGATCCTTTTTATTTTTTTTTTTTTAGCCTTTTAAAATTCATTGCAGTTGTATAACATATTAGGACATTAACTCTTCCAATTTCTTCTCACTATTAAAGAGTCATTTATAGTCTCCCTTATGACATAACAGACCTTTTTATTTCTTCCTTATGAAGTCAGTGATAGTGTTTACTTTCAAAAAGTCTAACTTGAGTGCTCTGAAATACTCTGTGGAAGATTGACTCTGCTTCTTGCTGTGACTAAGAGGGAATGGTCTGGAGAGATAGCTCCAGAAATGTAACTTTTCTTACTTAGAGTAAGTATCAGTGATTAAAGTTAGGCCAAGCTGGATAATAACAGTATAAGATTCAAAGATGACGCAGAGAAGAGATATACATATTTGTGCTGCCATGCCAATAGTGGGAAATTTAGAAATCCCATTATGTATTTTATAATTAGAATCATAGAATGGTTTAGGTTGGAAGAGACCTCAAAGATCATCCAGTTCCAACCCCACACCATAGGCAGGGACACCTCCCACTAGATCAGGTCTCTCAAGACCTCATCCAGCCTGGCCTTGAACACATCCAGGCAGGGAGCAGACACAACCTCCCTGGGCAACCCGTTCCAGTGTCTCACCACCCTCACTGTGAAGAACTTCCTCCTAACATCCCGTTCAAATCTCCCCTCCACCAATTTGAACCCATTCCCCCTCGTCCTGTCATTACAAGACCTTGTGAATAGTCCCTCCTCAGCCTTCTTGTAGGCCCCCTTCAGATACTGGAAGGCTACTATAAGGTCTCCTAGAGGTCTTCTCTTCTCCAGACTGAAAAGCCCCAACTCTCTCAGCCTGTCCTCATAGCAGAGCTGCTCCAGCTCTCTGATCATCTTCATGGCCCTCCTCTGGACTCTCTCCAACAGTTCCATGTCCTTCCTATGCTGGGAGCTCCAGAACTCCAGATTCTGACAAATAACAATGCAGAGAAACAATAGTCTGCTGCCTGAATCTCTGAAGTTGAGAGTATCCTTTCAAATTTGCATCAGGGTATTAACACACCCTGGGCTATGCATACACTTCATCTGCATTGCTTACCCCAAAGATGAGTGTGCCTTTTCAAAATGAGGAGAAAATGCAAACTAGGATGATGTAACTATTGATTTTTTTTTTCTCAGAAATGTAAGATGTCACATCTTCCCCTTCAACACTATTTTTGAAAATGAGGGAAAATAGATCTATAGTTAGATGCTCAGCATCGCTCTTTTCATGATGTGATGATGTTGACACATATGTTTCAAGTGGCTACAAAACATAGTTTCGCCAGGTTAGTTCCATGAAATACAGAATCCAGAAGTGGAGTGTAAATCTTTCCTGGATTTCATTTCACCTGTGCTTAGGCTCAATAGAAATATTCCTTAATTCTTTCCAGATCAGTTGCTTCCTACCCTTTTCTCCAAACACGGCTAAACTGATCTATCCACCACACTACTATGAGTTCTTCATCTGCAAAATTTGATTTGAGAAAACCCATTTGAAAAGAGAGTGGTGGCAATTCATGAAAGAAGACAATTACATTTAAGATCTTGGGCTACACCAATTTCTTGTCCCCTCAACCTGTGCATTAAAACATTATTGTTTCCATTTAAAAAGAAAACCTTTTTGTTCTGCCACTTCTCCAGAACTTTCCTGATTTGGCAGGAACTAGTTAACCACCTCCAAAAAAAAAATTAAAAGTCAAAGATAATTATTCTTGAGGGAAAACAAAATCAAAACTAACAAGAACTAAAAAGAAAACCAAACAAACCCAAAACATACAAAACAAACTGAGAACACAACACCAAACCCTAAGAATGATAATTAAGAGTCTGAAGTACAAAAGGGTAATGCACTGTCCTCTTCCTCAGTAGGGAAGTTCATTAGCAGTGGAATCGTGTCATTTGCCCATCTGTTCATAATTGCATTCACCGCAGGAACTAAGTGACGGAAGTGACATCACCCAGGCTTGGCAGAGGCAGCTCTGTGAGGCACACATGCTTTCAGCTCTGCATGGGCACTTGCTCCAGCTCAGCCTCTTCTCCAGCTTTCTCTGTGGCCTGAGGAGCCCACCCAATTTGCAACTGACACCTGACAGGGTTGGCTTGGGTCAGCTTTCTGAGAGTGGGATGGATTTTTTTTTTTTTTTTAATTCTTTTTTTTTAAAGGTGGTGCAATTTCTAGATAGGAGTAAAGCCATAGTGAGGGGTAATTACCCTTCAACTGGTTGGGGGCATACCTCTTGTTTGCATGCCCTAAACATCAGGTCCTTAGCAGCTGCTGTTATATCAATGGGCGATTGAAACAGACCCTCATTAGATTAGCACTGAGCTTATTGCTTGTGCCAGTCTCATTATTATTGGTGACTAAACTGGCAGATTGTCAGGACACCTCATGGTGAGATGAGCTTTTGCAGCTCTTTGTTTGTAGTTATTATAAACAATGAAGTGAAAGCAATCCCCTGGGCATAGTCATGTCTCAGATGTTTTTTTGCAAGCAGCAATCAGCTTGCAGAAGCAGCAATGGTAAACAACTTCTTATTTTAAGAAGCAATATTAATTAAAGCACGAGACATGGTTCTGAAAGAGAACTTGTTAATTATTTAGTGTCACCTGCACTATCAGGCCCACCAGTTGGAAATTGTTTCGTTTTGCCTCGGATGGGCTCTGCCTGTCAGCTGAACCAGTGGAAAATAACGTGTGGCACCAAGTGCCAAAAAAAATAGGTAGTGTACAGCTGGGAGTCATATCACATTTTAATGCACAATCCAAGTTTATTACTTCTAAGGAATTCTGAATGTGAATAGTAGACCATATTACACAATGTGTATAAATGCTAAACTTAATTGGGAACATTACATTCCTCATAAGAATACTGAGAATATTAAGTGAGCTGCAATTGCGGATATTCATCGTTATTGAAATTCCTGGCCATCTACTCATATCACTGCATTCCAGGAGATGATTTGGAAACTCTGCCCAGCTGTTAAATTAAATAGTGTGAATCAAGGGTTTGACATCTGCTAAAATACACACATGTTAAAAAGAAAAAAAAAAAATTCTTTCAAGTTTCAGGAAAGTTGCAGCTGCCAATCCTGTAACACAAGAAAAGGCTTCCTGCTTTTTTATGAAAGACTTACAGATATGACCAGAATATAAGCTGGAATTGCTGGGTTGGAAACAGTGCTCAGAAACAGGCATGGAAAATTTGACTTTGATTCAGTGATACTGCTAGCCCCACTGAGAACCACTGGGACTCATTATGTCACCAAGTTCAGCCCAGGTACGTGGTCACTGGTACTAATCAGAAGTATTGCTACTTTCAACTGAAGTAGAAAATCCCAACATGTGAGTTTTTATCATGAGATAAAACTGTCTTATTACAAAAGTGAAAAAAAATTAAAATATGGGAAAAGTACCACCCTTTTTATAGCAATAAAAATTTAGGGTTCTTTCAAATACAAGAAGGACATGGAACTGTGGGAACAAGTCTGGAGGAGGGCCACAAAGATCCTCAGAGGCCTGGAGCAGCTCTGCTATGAAGACAGGCTATGAGAGTTGGGACTCTTCAGCCTGGAGAAAAGAAGGCTTCCAGGAGACCTTGTAGTGGCCTTCCAATATCTGAAAGGGGCTTACAGGAAAGCTGGGGAGTGACTATTTAGAAAGTCTTATATTGACATGATGAGGGGTCATGGGTTTAAACTGGCACAGGGGAGATTTAAATGGGATGTTAGGAGGAAGTTCTTTACAGTGAGGGTGGTGAGACATTGGAACGGGTTGCCCAGGCAGACTGTGGCTGCTCCCTCCCTGGAGGTGTTCAAGGCGGTAGGATGAGTGACTTGTTCTAGTGGTAGGTGTCCCTGCCTGTGGTGGGGGGTTGGAAGTAGATGATCTTTGAGGTCACTTCCAACTTAAACCATTCTATGATTCAATGGTTCTAAATGAGTAGTGTTTGGCGACTTATTTTTCCAAACTGGTAGACCTTGTGCTTTCGCCTCTCAGAGAATAGCATCTGATATTTGTTTCTATTGCTACCACTATGTAAACAGAAATTTAGATGAGAAAGCACCTGGCAGAGCAGGCTTGCAAAACTAAGCCTCGTTCCCAAGCTGACTTCAAATCATTAAACAGCAGTGGCAAAGCTAGTATTTTAAGAGTCATTAATCTTTGCTGAAAGATTTGTCTGAATTGTCACCTCAGTCTTCTCAGTATATATACCTAAATTAGAGCCTGCAACAAGGATCAGTCCAAAAGACTGCAGCCAGTCAGACTTTCAGCTCCTATGGAGAAGATACAAAGCTCAGACAAACGAAGTTATATAAAAAATAACCAGTGTTCTGGGAACATTTTCTACAGGAGAGTCAAGAACAGAACAGCGGGAGAAAAATAGGCAAGAATAACAAAGTCACAGGCACCAACAGCTGCAGCAAAGAGGAAAGGAAATTAGGGAGTAAGCATGCAAGAAAGGGCAAGAACATTGATTCACAATTTGCTGATTTGAAAAGCAGATCGTATTTCTTTTCCTGCATGCGCCGTGCGAGAAAAAACTTGGAGCCCTGAGAGCACAGTCTTCACCAAAGGGTGTGCAATATTAATGAATTGCACTTCTGATAAATAGTAAGATCCATCAAAGACTGAGAAGAATACAAAGCTTACCAGAGAGGTTAATTAATTATCTGATAGGTAGAGATAAGACAAGAGAAGATCTATAATCCCAAGTCGATCTAACCTAAAAGTTGACAGTGCGTATCAGGAAGGATGTTAGCCCCAGGAAGGAGCACATACTGAGGACAAGCAATCAACGTAGTTAGTTCTGGCAGTCACTCAGAGCTAACGGTGAAGTAAACATCATGCTTAAAATGAAGCACCAAGGAATTTAGAAGCAGCATTTCACGTCATGAAAAGTGTCCCTGGGCTGTTTGCTCCTTTAAGAAACATTTATGATTTGGGAGAACAAAACGCTGCTCTAAGTTACAACGCTATTATCACCTTGTAACACACTAAATTGATTACACAATAATGTTTCTATTTTTTTTCTGCACTCTCTCAACTATACTCAAAGGTGTCTTAGCAGTCAATAAAGCAGCAACAGCAGCAGTCACAACTTGCTGCTTCTACACAACACTTTTGAATGGGATTAATTTCACCTTCAGTGGAAAAGAAGAGGGTGATGTATCCACTGCTGAGCATTTTTTTTGCCAGGGTCAAGGTTATGAAAAGGCTAGCAACATTAGTTTAGATTTAGTTCTTTTTTTCAGTTGCAAAGAGCTGGGCCCAGTAGAAAGTGGGTTGTGCCAGATTTTATTTTTTTTCCCCATGTGTCTGCTTCAATATTGACATCCACTTTGAGCATTGGCCAGAATGAGCTAAAAAAGGAAAATTCAAATTTTATCTTATGCTAGATAGCCAACTGATAGCTCCTTACTTTTCTATCAGACATGAACCAAACCATACTCTGTCACAGAACTTAAATTTGCTCAAAGACAGTCAGAACAGGTGGTGAAACCAATTTTTACTTCAAAAGTGGCAGTTATTTTCCTACAGCTTAAAACCAAAGGAGATTCAGTCATTAAAAAAAAGAAAGGTCATTCTTGTCATTCTGTCATCTGCCCATTCTTTAAGTGCACAAAGATCCCATATTTCAAACTCTCTCTCTTCTTTTCTTTTTTTTTCTTTTATCATTCATGAACAGTGGAAAGGCCTAGAATTAAAAACAAACAAACAAAAAAGAACTGGAAGCATAAACTGAGCATAGTGCATTCAGAAAATGAAGAAAAATCGATTATTTTTTCTACTTCAACAAGCATAAGTTTTGCAAAAAGAGTGATTCATAGGATGGACAATACAGGATGCACCCGTAGAAGAAAGTGAGGTTGAGGCATTTGATTTATAGCTTGGCACAAACAGAGCTGGGAGAAAGACTCTGAAATGAATATATTGATTTACAATAAATTATTTTTATTTTTAAATTAAAAGTATATATATTGGAGAAGCTTCTGTGTGTGGAATGCTCTTTTAACAGTGAAACGTACTCATGCTTCTGCTTGAAGCTCTGTATGAGGAATAAGAAAATTGTCCTGTGTGACTCCAAGTTTACCTCAGGACTTTTGCTGTCCATCTAACCTCTGGACTTCTGCTGGCACCTACCCAAAATGGACCTTCCCTTTCACTGCAAAAACAGACAGCTAGCATGCACTACTCAGCCATATACACACATGCCAGCTGCTAAGGTATTTCTGAGATAAAGTGGTGGCTCCCTCACATTAAAAAAAAGCAAACAAAAATAAACAAAAACAGGAATGGCAGCTTTCCAGACACAGATCCAATAGGGATACTTAGGTAATATTTTGCTTAGAGCTTGAAATTGCCTCAGCACAGCCCTAAAATGCAGAACACCTTTTTTACTAACTTGCTGCTTCCGCAATATTCAAGAGGTCAAGCGATTCTATGAGACATCATGGACTTGGGTATTGGAGGAGAGCAAACATCACTCCAATCTTCCAGAAGGGTAAGAAGGAGGATGCGGGTAGCTATAGACTGGTCAGTCTCACCTCTGTCCCTGGAAAGATAATGGAGCAGCTTATCCTCAGTGCTATGCTTAGCCATATCAAGAACAAGATCACTGGGAACAGTCAGCACGGTTTTACAAAGGGGAAGTCATGTTTGACAAGCCTGATAACTTTCTATGGGGGCATAACCAGGTGGATAGATGATGGAAGAGGAGTGACTGTGCTGTGCCTTGATTTCAGTAAAGCATTTGACACTGTCTCCCACTCGTAACTAAACTGAGGAGGTGTGGTCTGGGTGATGGAGTAGTAAGGTGAGTTAGGAACTGGTTAAAGAAAAGGAGTCAGAGAGTTGTGGTCAATGGGACAGAGTCTAGCTGGAGGCCTGTAACTAGTGGAGTCCTTTAAGGGTCAGTTCTGGGCCCAGTTCTGTTCAATATATTCATCAATGACCTGGAACAGGTCAGAGAGTGCACTGTCAGCAAGTTTGATGATGACATCAAGCAGGGTGGAGTGGCTGACACACCAGAGAGTTGTGTTGCCATTCAGTGAGACTTAGACAAGCTGGAGAGTTGGGCAGGAAGAAATGTAATGAAGTTCAACAGGGGCAAGTGTAGAGTCGTACACCTGGGACACCTGGGAACAATCCCAGCTGTCAGTATAGGTTGGGGACTGATCTGCTGAAGGGCAGTGAAGGGAGAAAGGACTCAGGTGTCCTGGTGGATGGAAGGATGGCCATGAGGCAGTAATGTGCTCTTGTGGCAAGGAAGGCCAATGCCATTCTTGGATGGATTAGAAGTGCTGTGGTTAGTAGGTTGAGAGAGGTCCTCCTTCCCCTCAACTCTGCCCTGGTGAGGCCTCATCTGCAGTATTGTGTCCAGTTCTGGGCCCCCCAGCTCAAGAAGGACAATGAACTGCTTGAGAGAGTCTAGCGCAGAGCCACAAAATAAATAAGGAAGTTGGACATCTTCCTTAGGAGACTGAAGGAGCTGGGGCTCTTTAGCTTGGAGAGGAGACTAAGCGGTGACCTCATTCCTGTTTATAAGTATGTAAGAGATGAGTGCCAGGAGGATAGAGCCAGGCTCTTCTTGGTAATGTCCAGTGACAGAACAAGGGCAACGAATGGAAGTTGAGGCATAGGAGGTTCCACGTGAACCTGAGGAAGATTTTTTTTCCCTGTGAGGGTGACAGAGCACTGGAACCAGCTGCCTAGGAATGTTGTGGAGTCTCCCTCTCTGGAGATATTCAAGAACCACCTGAATGTGTTACAGTGTGATCTGCTCTAGGTGATCCTGTTCTGGCAGGGGGGCCGGATCAGAGGATCTTTTAAGGTCCCTTCCAGTCCCTGACATTTTATGATCCTATGACTTCTTTCTTTCCTTTCTTTCTTCCTTGCTGGATAACGTAAACAACACTATAAATAGCTCCCATTTCAAAGGAAAAGGACTTCTGAAAATATTTTCATTATGGCAATTGGTCATTTAGCCGCATGGGAAGCTGCTCCTTTGCTACTTACACATCTTTACTGTAGATAACAACGTAATGATTTTTGGGTTTTTTTAATACTTGGAAGCCTGGACAACAACCACATCAACCGTCCTTTTGTAACAAGGATAAAAATGATTTTTGAATATCAATGTATTGAACAGGAAATGAAAGCAATAAACCCAGAAATGTTGTAAAAGGTTGATAAGATTGCTAAAGAAATTATGAAATACAATAACAACCATTTACTGCCCATACTGCCATATGTTTTACCCACAACACTGAATTCAGTATCCCGCTTGTTCTTCCAAAGGACTGCACATTTTTTAAAGAACAATAACTATTAGACATATTTAAGACCATTGATATTAAAAATGAGTTTAAAAATGAGAAATGCATCACCACTGAGATTTCATAAAGTAGACTTTCTGCAATGAAATTTCTGGCAACATGTACAAAAGTAGGGAAAAAACCCCCAATAATTTGGCATTGAATCTTCGTTTCTCTGTGTCCAGGAGTCTAGCATCTGTCATCTAACTATACAGACAGATCTGAAACTGGAAACACAATTTAGGCAAATGTTATTGATATTGCATTGTACTGAATTGCCTTGATCATGAATAATCAGGCTCATGATTATAATCCCAGTTTTGTCTTTGTTTGTTTTGGTTGGTTTCTTTGCTTTTGTTTGCTTCCAATTGTGGCTTTACGTGGCTGTAGATCAGTCTTGTGTTTTATTGTCACATCTGACAGCAGTTTGAAGATCTTCCGAATGTGTTTTCTTCAATTGTAAGTATTTTTGCTTCTGCTGTATCTTTTATGCAAATATTTTCCAACTTCATTGGTGCCACAGTTGCTCCAGGAAAAAAGTTCAATATTTC
Organism: Psilopogon haemacephalus; assembly: GCA_013396835.1. Lineage (NCBI taxonomy): Eukaryota > Metazoa > Chordata > Aves > Piciformes > Megalaimidae > Psilopogon > Psilopogon haemacephalus. Next base: position 81,648 of record VWZI01020825.1, on the reverse strand, counting down.
TAAAGGGGATATTGTAATGGAGGGGCAACTAATTGATGTGAGATGTTATTTTTCAAAATTAATATTGTTTATTTATTTTTATATTCAAAACTCTTACCACCCCCAAGTACTAATTTTAATAATCATAGAACCATTTGAATGACCTCAAACATCATCCAGTTCCAACCCCCCACCATGGGCAGGGACACCTCCCACTAGAACAAGTCATAGAATCGTAGAATCAGTCAGGTTTGGAAGGGACCACAAGGATCATCTAGTTCCAACCTCCCTGCCATTCTCAGGGACACTCCACCCTAGATCAGGCTGGCCACAGCCTCATCCAGCCTGGCCTTAAAACACTTCCAGGGATGTGGCCCCAACCACCTGGGCAACCCATTCCAGGCTCTCACCACTCTCATGGTGAAGAACTTCCTCTTCATGTCCAGTCTGAATCTCCCCACCTCCAGATTTGCTCCATTCTCCCTGCTCCTGTTCCTAAATGATGGCCTAAAAAGTCCCTCTCCAGCGTTTTTGTAGGCCCCCTTCAGATACAAAAGACCACAATAAGGTCACTTGGGAGCCTCCTCTTCTCCAAGCTGAACAGCCCCAACTCTTTCAGTCTGTCCTCATAGGAGAGGTGCTCCAGCTTTCTGATCATCCTCATGGTCCTTCTCTGGACATGCTCCAGCATGTCCACATCCCTCTTGTATTAGGAGTCAATCAAGGCCTCATCTAACCTGGCCTTGAACACCTCCGGGGGGAGCAGCCGCAACCTCCCAGGGCAACCTTTTCCAGTGTCTCACCACCCTCACTGTAAAGAACTTCCTCCTAACATTCCGTTCAAATCTCCCCTCCACCAGCTTGAACCCATTATCCCTCATCCTGTTATTACAAGACCTTGTAAATAGTCCCTCTCTAGCCTTCCTGTAGGCCCCTTTCAGATACTGGAAGGCTACTATAAGGTCTCTTCAGAGCCCTCTCTTCTCCAGGCTGAAGATCCCCAACTCTCCTAGACTGTAACTGGTTCATTTGCAATGGTCATAGAACACATTACATAAAGGATATCTAGATCTAAAAATAATAACTAGCAATATATATAAACATTAACTGAACTGGAAGAGAAGGTTCCTGTGGCAAATATACCAAGTGCGGTTAATTATCCCGCTTGCCCACTAGATGAACTCAGGCCCCTTCTGCTTATGGCAGAAGGCTAGGTAAATTTCAAGAGACTTTAAGAATTTACTCACAAAATATTACCTCTCTCGACTCATAGGGCTAGCCATAGCTTAAGACAGTAGTGAAACGCTTTGCAGGGAATTCTGTTGATGGCTGATGAGACTTCTGGTTCTTTCCAGGCTTCCCAGGATGCTGGGGAAAGGGAGCAGATGATGACTGACCTGGTCCTGATTTCTCTGGACAATCTGCATGTCCCAACCAGGGCTTCTCATCTTGGCAGGTGTAGGCAGGATATCTTGTGATGTGCAGTCTCAGCATGGTGTCACGCCAATGTCATGCCAATGACGGCAGGCAGAAGCAGCAGGCACCGATACAATGGCAGAGCACAAATACAACAGCAAGGCACAAATACAATGTCAAGGCAACTTGTGCTACCTGTTCATCTCCTTTTATCAATGCCTGAGACTAATGAGCCTTTGGACACAGAATAGCCAATCAGAATGGCAGTTAGCCAAGCTGACTATATTAGGTGAAGCCATAAGCTTACTATACCCAAATTAGGGAAGAACATAGGCCTAGCACAAGGCTGGCACAAACCAAGTGCATGTACTTTGTCTACTACAGGACGAAAACAGTGGCAAAGCAAGTTTGGGCAAGCCATGGTCTCTCAGACTCAGTGGCTCCAGGTCTTTTGTCCTCTTTCCCATCCTTGCTTCTCCCCGAAACAGAAGGAAGGAGAGCAGAAAAACATGTCTGGGCAAGCCAGCACATGTATAAGCCTATTTTTGACCCATCAGGTCTACCATGACATATACAGAAATTCCACTGCAAACCTCAAATAGGAATTAAGAAGTGGTAATCCAGACACTAAAGTTTTCAGTTCTTCTTACTTCCAAGAAAGAATGTGAAAGTGAAATCCACCAGAAATTTGCATGAATTTCTGTTCTGACAATGAAACACTAGTGGAGCAGCTAAAAGAATATTCAAACCAGAGCTGCAGTCTCTGTTGTAATTCCTTTGAAATATCTTGGGATTTATAGCCTTCATGTATCATAGCAATCAGACTAGAGTGACACTTTTTTGTTTATGTTATTGGTAAGAGAGCTTTACTTTTGTAGCATTCCAGCCTTGCCTGTTGGACAGTCTGTCTGTCACACAGTTCCTGACTCTCATATCTTCAACAAGATCGTGATGCCTGAAACATGTATGTGCCCTTTAGGTCATGGGCTTTTTGTCTGTTGGTGTGTGAAAGTTGTATATCTCCAGAACATTTTTCAGAACTGATCTGAGATCTTCTGTAGTTAGTGATCCACATGGTATGGAATCTTGCTATTTAAGAGTGTTTTTGCAGCTGTTTTTTAACTGTGCAGAGGCCTGGTCACTTGCAAGCCCTAGATATGGAGAGCTAGCTCTTCTGCAGCAACAAACAATCTGTTTTACAAGTAATTCCTCAATTGCTTCTGCTGCTCACTAATTTTTTTGCTGAGACAACCTGTACGAGAAGCATAATTTCATCTTTTTTTATCCATTTTTCCATGTTCAGAAGGATCATGGACAGGAGAATCATCATGGTTAAACATTGCCAAGTAATATCATCCCTACTTGTTCCACCTTTTCTATCACTCTCTTTGTTTCTTCAGTGCTGGCTCTACTCTCATGTTATTTGGCAGTCAACTGAATTCTCCAGAAGTGTACTGTGGCTTTTTGTCTGCAAATGGCATGCCTTCAATTTCCTGTTCACATTCCTTGCCAAATTGTCTTCCCAGAAATAAAAGTAGTAAATGGTTGTGACTATCCCGTTACTAAAATGAACAGATCTGACTCACTCTCTACTGTAAGTTCACCAAGATTTTCTGCACACTTGAACGTAGAGTCCACAATCCTCCCACGGGACTTTCAGTACTTAAAACTTGAATTAGGCTGAAGCATTAGGTCCTTCCTGGAAGACAGTCACCAAGTGTTTCTAGACTGTATTGGACCTCTTTTTTATAAATAGAAAGGGACTATTACATACTGGCACTTCTCTTCCAATTCTTAGAAAATCCCAGTGTTGCATTATGAAACCTGTGCTCTGCCAGATGTAACTGCTGTCAGTAGTGGGTTATGTGAAAATGTGTTCTCTTTGTCACATCACAGCATTAAATTGTCACTGTATTTTGGAGTTTTGAAGAGAACATAAATGTTTTTCTCCAATGAGACTTTTTTCAACAAGTTCTTCATACTTGTTTGTGGCCATTTAAGCTAGATTTCTAGCTCAGACATTAAAAAAAATGCTAGGAAGAGAGAAATGGAAAAAGTGGAAAAGTACTGGAGTCTCTGAATGGAAGGGTGAACATTCCAAGAATAGGCCATAAAATGTCAACAATGGGTAAGTTAAATATAATTTAATTGGAGCATCAAAAATTTTATGTCTGGAACCACAGCTTATATCTTCCCCTTTGCTTCTTCTGCTGTTTTTGCTGTGCCCGCTGCTATTTTCCCCCCACCACTGTTTTGGCTGTTGCTTTGTCATTTCGCCTCCACCTTTCCCCTTCCCCATCTTCTCTACGGTTACTATATTCTGTAATAGTTTGTCTTGTTTATACTGTTGTATTTAGTTTAAACTGCAAAAATACCATTTTGTTTTTCTGACCTCCCAAATTTTTAGCTGTAGTGAATTTACTCTCTTTGGGGCAGGTTTATAATAAGTTGTTGGGGGAGGGATCCACTGCAACCCATCAAATTGTTGATCTTCTTATAGATCTTGTACTCAGAAGTGTAGATTGCATTGTCATGTTTCTCCACTCAACATTCCTTAGGAAGCTAATTAAATAAATTAAAGAGAAAAAAAATAAAGTCTAAAACATTGAGAAAATGCATTTGGTACAACATCTCATAATGTTCTTCATAAATACTTTCCGATTCCCATAGGAGATGGTTTACAGTATGTGGAAGTGAAGGGAAAATAAAAGAAGGATTCTGGAAATAAATGTTTCACTAAAACATGTGTCTACTATTACTGCCATGAGATAGTACCAATCATAAGGCGTCCCTAAATTTCCAGTATTATTTAGTTCATCTTTTATGTAGGAAGGCTAAAGCCCCATTGGAACTCAACCTTGCAAGGGAGGTCAAGGACAACAGAAAGGGCCTCTTCAAATACATTGCAGGGAAAGCTAATATTAGAGGCAATGCAGGCCCTCTGCAGAATGAGGTGAGTGCCTTGGTGACAGAGGACACAGAACAGGTCAAGTTACTTTGTTTCTGTCTACACTACTGGAGACTGTCCTCAGGAGCCCCTGACACCTGAGGCACCAGAGAAAAGCGTGACACAGGAGTCTTCCTTGGTTGATGAGGACTGGGTTAAGGAATAATTGAGTAATCTGGACATCTATAAGTCCACAGGTCCTGATGTCATGCACCCATGGGTGTTGAGGGAGGTGAAACAGGTCATTGCCAGACCACTCTACATCATCTTTAGTAAGTCATGGTGGACAGGAGAGCTGCCTGGAGACTGGAGGAGGGCAACCATCACTCCAATCTTCAAAAAGGGTAAGAAGGAGGACCCAGGCAACTATAGACCTGTCAGCCTCACCTCCATCCCTGGAAAGGTGATGGAGCGGCTTAACCTTGGTGCTGTCCTTAAGCATATCAAAGACAAGGGGGTCATTAGGTGCAGTCAGCATGGTTTTACCAAGGGAAGTCATCTCTGACCAACCTGATAGCCTTTTATGAGCACACAACCAGGTGACTAGATGATGGTAGAGCAGTGGATGTGGTTTATCTTGATTTCAGTAAAGCATTTGGCACTGTCTCCCACAGCACCCTTCTGGCTAAACTGAGGCAGTGTGGTCTGGATGATCAAGTCTCTGATGATCTGAATGATCAGGTCCCACAGTGAGGTGGATATGAACTGGTTGAAGGGAAGAAGTCAAAGTTATGATCAATGGGATGGAGTCTAGTTGGAGGCATGTAATTGATGAAGTCCCACCAGGATCAGTACCGAGACTCCTATCACTGGCTGAGGATGACAATTAAGATACAAAAGAAGCAAATTAAAAAATTAACCTACTATTTCCTTTGCTGCTTTTGATGTTAGATGTGTACTAAAGCAGACTTGAGGTTGTGAAAATTCTATATACATGCCAAGCATTTTTAAATGTTACTGAATGTGTTTGCTTTATAATAATTAGATATTGTTAGTAAGAAAAAAAAATGGATTAATTCACAAATATAGTTTCAGGACATAAATTAATCATCATCTTGAATTAGGAAGACATTTATCTTACAGTATATTATTGTTAAATTAGGTACATAATTTAGGCTTTATTACTTCTAAAACTTTTGGCATCGACCTCTATTGATAGAGTCAGCTGCATGTACTTGCTGAATGCTCTGCTGAAGCAGTTGCTGTGCATCTAGAATGAGTCATGGAAAGCTATCTCCCTGGCCTCTAATACAAGTTTGCTATCAGATTAGATGGAGTCACCCTCCAACCTTATGTGTTCCATTTTATCATGTGCTTTATGTCATAAGAAATTTGTAGGCTAAGCATGAGAATGGATAATGAAGGAATGGTGGAGGTGATAGGGCACAGGTGTCAGATGTAAATGCGCCAGTGTATGGAAGAGTCTTGCATGCAGATTAAGATCAGTATTTGGAGCATTGAACTTCTCTCATAAGAAAAGAGAAGTTGGGTGGATTGAGGCATAGGAAGTTTCACTTAAACACGAGGAGGAATTTTTTCACTGTGGAGGTGACAGAACACTGGAACAGGTTGCCCAGGGTGGTTGTGGAGTCTCCCTCTCTGGAGATATTCAAAACCTGCCTGGACATGTTCCTGTGTGATCTGTTCTAAGTGATCCTGCTCTGGCGGGGTGGGGGTGAGCTAGATCATCTTGCAGGGTGTCTTCCAGCCCCTGACATTCTGTGAGTCTGTGATTCTGTTAAAAACCCAAAGACACTCTGCAGCTTGCTTGTAGCTCATAGTCTCTACTCATGAACAGGATTCAGAAACAGTTTGCAAATTTTGGCCATTTGCACGTGAGGTCAAAACCCAGTGTTATTGTTGCTTAAAACTAGCCTTCTATTCTCATTCTGAATTATAAACAAGAATATGAAAATTCCAAATACATTGAATAATAATAATAAAAAAAGAGGTAAATAAAATAGGGTATTGGATACAAAAGAAAACAAATAGATAAGTCCATATCATCCCACTAGTTTGCTGGTTCAGGATAAAATGTGCTGCACAAACTATTCTGTGTCCTTTTTACTTACGTCTGCAATTTTGCTTTGCATTGCTCTCTTACCTCTTTCCTGATCTTCTGCTGATGTATCACTTCTGTGAGGTACCAAGAAGGGAAGGAGGGGGAGGGGAAACCTATTCCCTTGTTTCCTTGTTGTGGTGGATTAGGAACTTCCTCCCACCCCACTATTGAAATTTACCAAACTAACTCAGTGGCTTGGAAGTAAGATGAAGCTATATTTACAGCAAAGGTAAATTTACAAGCGTATACATACAATACAAATTCTACAAGTATTTACAATTCTATAGAAATTAGAGATAATACAGAAACCCAAACTCCCTCCTGAACAAAGGAAACTGCCCAGAAGGGGCTCAGAACTACACTCTCTTTCTTCCTTTACTTTCCCAGACAGACAAACAAAGCAACCAGTTAGCCATGGTTAGTGGAAAGATATTAGAGCAGAGCGAGGAGGAACAGGATAGCTCCAGCATCACAGAGAAGAGTGGGACAAATTGTTTACATTTTGGCCTTTTATCCCTCTCAGCAAACCAATGAATGATACAGACTTCATCATTATTTTCTTTTTCCAACCAATGATCTATTTTTTATCATTAAAATATTCCAATTATCCTCAAACCAACTTATTTGTACAGAGGGGTGGGGGAACAATTTGGGGCTTTTTTT
>VWZI01020825.1:26250-73799 GCA_013396835.1 Psilopogon haemacephalus | reverse complement strand
TACGTGGAGTAGGTTGTAAAGGAATGTGAAAAAAGGTTATTGCTCTGCCCTGAGGGTTTTAGAAATTCCATTCTGATGTGCTGTATCTGTGGGAAGCTTTAATTACCTCTGATCTTGAAGGTCCTATGTACTGTCTTATTCAGATTTCCCTTGAAACCATAGCACTCACTGCCCCAGGTAGTTTATACTTCAGAATACAGGATACTTTAGTTTTTATTGCTGTAAAGGAGCACAATGTTGAATTTTTAATGGGACCTGCTTCACTGTCTCCTTTTTTTTTTTTTTTTTTACTTGGGTATAATACCAGATTCAGAGAAAGAAGAGGAGGTAACAGGAATAAAAACAAATTCAGGAAGAAAATACAGTAGCCATCAATCAAGTAGCATCTGCCACTATCTCCTAAGGGTAAAACTGCTGTGGTTCTGTTATGTCTCATTTCAGTAAGGGCTGGCATAAAAAAGGGGCTAAAAAGAGCCTAGAAAACATGAGAGAGAGAAAGAGATTTAATCAGACTGACTGGCAAATATATATTCTCTATGAAAGAGGAGTCTCCAGGGTCATGGTTTCAGTGTTGAACAAGAACTCCAGAAAGTTTAGAGAGCTAGATTGAGTCAGAATTGATTTTTCTCTGTTTACTACATTCCCCAGGTGAAAAGTTAATGAACCAAGGCTAAAGCATGAAAAAGGGATAGGTTACTTGGAGGGCTGTGATAAAAATATCATCCAGGCAGATCAGGGATGAACTTTCATGCTCCAGAGCAGTCATCTCACTAACCACAAAAAAAGAGGAAGGAAAAATGTACTGACAAAGCATAGCATGCTTTTCAATGATATGCTGTTTTGACCAGAAAATACATAGTAATACCAACAGTGTAAGTGCATATGGATATCTCTTTTACCTCTAGATAAGCAGGTATTTGTCTGTGACCTTTTGACAGGTTCATGAAGACAAAGAAAAGATTTTGCATCAGAACTACAGTTTGGAGGGAGAAATATCAGAAGTCAGAAGCCTAGGCTGTTAATTACGAGCGAGGGTGAGAAATTCAGTGCTCCAAGGCTTACTAGCCCTGTGAAGCCTACCTCACTAATATGATATAATACTTTTCTCCCATCACTGCCCCTTATCACTCATCTTCAACAAGGATACCACATGAAAAGGTGTGTTCACAGGTCCCACCATTTTGTAGTTTATTTTCTTGGTACCAAAGAGTGAGTAAGGCTCAGACCCTGCTTTGCATCCTGGTTATGAAGTTCTTTCTTTTTCCTTTGTGGTAAAGAAAATGGAACAAAACCAGCTGACTCCTATTACTGTCTTACATATTCATCACGGGAAAAGTTTGGAGCTGCATTTTATCTTGGACTTCTGTGGATCCCGGAAGACTGAAAAAGTCTGTGCTGTTTGATCAAAACTGAGATGGATCATAGGCTGGATGTTAAGAAGCAGTTATTCACAGAGAGTGGTTTGCCATTGGAATGGGTTGCCCAGGGAGGTGGTGGAGTCATCATCCGCAGAGGTGTTCAAGAAAAGACTGAATGGAGCACTTAGTGCCATTGGATAGGGTTGAGTGATAGGTTGGACTGGATAATCTTGGAGGTATATTCCAACCTGGAACCTATTCTATTCTACTCTATTCTAGATGCTGCAGAAATGCACTGAAAATTTTACTGATACGGGATATCCAGAATTTCCCCAAGTTTTATTTATCTTCAACAGATTAACACTGTTGAATTTGTTTTTCATGTTGAAGATCAAAAGTCAAAAATATGAAGAGCACAAGCTCTGCTTCAGCTTCTGTTGAATTATACCAGTGCATTAAGCAATTAAAAAATGACACAGGCTTCTATAGCTTGGAGGTCAAGACATTCAGACATGACATTAAACTCAGTGTGTCTTAAGAGTACTGAGATTTTAGTGCAGAGTATTGACATTTTAGTGTGCTTTTGACCATGGTCTGTCTGTTTCTTTGTTACACCTTTCCAAAAACGTTCAGCAGATTCACTTCCACACATAGGACAAATTAAAACTATTTTTCTCCCTGATATCTCAAAACCATGCTTTAAAAAGGTTTTTTAATCTTTAAAACTAAAAAAAAATTGTAGAAGTTGTTTCCCCTTGAATTTAGAAAAGGATGCAGTGCTGACATTTTTAGCTTGACAATAAAAGGAGAGGGTAGAGTAAATCTTACGTATTTCATTTTTTGCCTCTGGTATTTATATTCCTTTGACTTGTCATCCACTTGTGTAGTCCACTTCAAATGGCTTTAGGAGACTCACAACAATTTCAGAGTTTGATTAGAGGAAAAATGATGAAGATTTTCAGAACAGGCTAGAAGAACAAGAAGAAGGAACATGGCTCTAATGTTGACATCTATGTCTAGATAAAACACATTAGGTCAGCCATCTGAATCATTAATCATTTTCTAGTCAGGCAAGAAGCTGAAGTGGATCAAGGAGAAGTTCTCCACTGAAGACAGAGAAGTTAGGAGAGTGGTGTTTTCCTTTACAATATTTCTTCCATTAATTTGTGGGGGAAAAAAAAGCCCAACTTTATATTTCTTACAATGTCATAGGACATATTCAGGGAGCAGTAAAACTTGAAAGCTCTAGAAGCATGAAGTCACTAACCCTATTTGGCACCTTCAGGCTTAGTTAACAGGAGGATAGGAATTTTGAGCACCATAGTATGACAGTTAGAAGTCCAATTCAGAAGTACATTATAAAAGTTGATCAAATACCAAATCTCAGGTTACAGAGCAAGGGCAAAAGCAGTCAGCTAGTACCAGCCACATACTTCATACTTCAGGCTTTTATGGCTTTTGATGGAAAGCAGATAAAACCTATACCCACGGAAAACATGCTACCATCAAAGAAGACCACACAAATCTCCTTTCCATTGCTTTGCCTTTTTTTTCCCTCTTTTTCATTTTTCCACTCCAGTAAAAGTCATTTCAGCAAAATGACCATCAAAGGCTTACAATGGAAACCTCCCCTGCCAACAGACATGTCTAACCATGCATAAGACATGCAACACCCAGGATACTCACAGGATACTGGCCTTTTTTTAAACTAACCAAACATAATTTTAAAAAATAGTTTTTAAAGTCCATATTGTGACAGTTTGCTTTATGATGTCATGCCTGGGCAATTACAGAGCCATAATTGCATAGCTATGACTCATTGCAAACCAGTCAGTGTAGCCAGTTTCCTAATGCTGTTTTCTGCTGTAACATTGTTATTGTAAAGGCAGGAATTCTTTAATCATCAAATTGAATGACTGCCAAGAGCTCATTTTATTGACCATTAAACATGCTTCTGTTTAGAAGAAATGCTGCAACATCCCTATTTCCAATAGCGAGTTTTGTTCTGCAGTAGTTTTTCATACAAAAATCTGCAACCAAATTATAGGTAGAAAAAAAAAAAAAGAAAGAAAAGTTTAGCATCTGCAAATATACAGGATATTCATAAATGAAGGTCCTAATCCCAACTGTATTAAAGCTCACTTTAAAAAAATATCATGTATCAGACCCTATGCAAGGAAAGAGAAAAATGTATATTTTCATTGAGTATTTAGAAAAATCAAAACTAATATCTGCATCTGAAAGCCATTGCTGCATGTATTTTGATGCTTGTCAGCTCTTAGCAACTGAAATGTGATTTTCTGTATGGTCACAGTTTTACACAATTAAATGGATTTTTTTTTTTTTTAAATTTTGTGACTGGTTTTAAATCACAATATAGAATTTCCTCTCACTGTCAAAGGATTCCATGGGAGCCACTATATGAAGTTGCTCCATTCAGAGAATAATTTTCCACATGCAGGAAAAAAGGTATCTAGTTGGCAGATAATTCAATAATCTGAAAACTGAGGTGAAAGTAATATATAGACATTCATGTTCACTTTGGAAGCAGAGTGAAGGACTGGTCTCCAGTGTTTGAAAAACCTGTACAAAACATTATGCCAGTACCTAAATATTTCTGCAGCTGCTATTTCTGAGAACACTGGTAGACCTAAAAAAAACCAACAAAACAAAACAAAAAAAGCAAAAAAAAAAAAAAAAAAACCAAAAAACCAAACTCTATTTACAGAAATACATTTTCTCTGGACAGTAAGAGCATGTTACCTTTTCTCTTTGAACACAGCGTAAATCTGGAATCTATAGGAATAATCACATAGCATTGATCTCTCAGTATCAACTAATAATTTCCTGATGTTTTCTGTTTTTCTTGTTCGGTTTACCAAGAAAAGTGTCGAGAGAGCAAGATTAAAATAAAGCCTTTTACTAAGGCAGTAAAAAAAAATTGGAATACTCCTCTGTGGCTCCGTAAACATCAGTATAATCATTATGATATTCGTCACTAAATAACTAATTCAATCAGTGATAAAGAAAAGGGAAACAGTGCAGTCTACTATTGTACTTTTAAAAAGGATGTGCTTACACAACAAAACAAATCTGATTATTTGAGTCTGTAAATAACCAGAGATTTTGTTCTCCAACAGTTAGCAAGCTGAGATATCCTTTTAACTGTCATGAAAAGTTAAAACAGGTTTTATTAGCAATAAGGAAAAAAAGAAGAAGTACCAAGAACAAGAAAAGAGAATTTACATGCTGGAAAAGAAGCAAATTAAGGGAGTAAGATAAGAGTGTGTCTATGGCATAGATGTATTGACAAATTGTAGTGGTTTGGCCCTGTCTGGGTGCCAGATGCCCACCAATGTTGCTCTATTCCTTTCTTAGATGGACAGGGGAAAGGGAAAATGTAATAAAAGTGCAGCAGTCAAGACAGAAGCAATTGAATAAGATGCAAAGCCAAAGCAAAGGCTTCCCACAGAAATAAAAGCAAACAAAGATGTTATTTTCTACTTCCCATCAGGAGAAGATTTTATGTGATGCCAGGGAAGCTCCAGAGGACAGACGACATCAATGAATGTCCCCACACTTCTTTCTTTCACTTAGGTTATATATCTTGGCTTACATCATATGGCATGGAATATGCCTTTGGTCATTTTTGGGGCAGCTGCCCCATCTGCATCCCCTTCCAACATTTTGCCTACCCCTCAGCATACTCTTGGCATGGGGGAATGCTGGAAAAGTACAGCCCTTGTGCTTAGCTCAGCAGCAGTGAAAGCACTGGTGTGTTATCAACACCCAGCTACAGAAGTGAAACACACAATATTAGAAAGATACTTGGGGGAGAAGTAACTACACTTCTGCTAAACTGAATACACAAGTATATCTACTTTTAGCGCAGATGTGTTGCACAATGACAAAGCGAGAAACAAGTCCAGAATTTTCCAGAGTAAGACAGATTTCTTGGAATGAAAGTATCAGAAGGCAAAGTGACACAGCCAGTTTATGTTGCAGGTTACGTGCTACCTGGTGATGACTTTGAGTGCTCCAGGGGATGTGTAGATTGGATATTAGAAGAAACTTCTTCACTGAAAGATTGGAATAAGCTCTCTTGGAAGGTAATGGAATCATCATCCTTGGAGGTGTGGTGCTAAAGGACATAGTTTAGCACCAGACTTGGTGGATTTAGATAATGGTTGGACTCAATGATCTGAAAGGTATTTTCTGACTGGAATGATTATATGATCCTGTTCTATGACAAAAGAACTAGTATTTATGGGCAAATAATTCACTGCTGAAATCACTACATGATGCTGAAAGTGACTTTTTGGTTGATTGCTCCTCAGTGAAAGAAGTGGGACACAGATGTCTTCCTGGAACAGTCTCTGGTGCTTTAGAATGCTTCTTTTTCTTACTTCCCTATCCAGGAAGCCATGACAGGAATAATACTTTGCATCTCAGTGGATAAGCCATTACTGTCTTCTAAACCATGGCAAGCAGAGTCAAGATCCATGTATGTTAAGAAGGTTCAAAAGGCTTCAGCACTCCTATTTGAGCGTATTCAGTGCCTTAGTATCCCAATGTTTTGTATCCTGCCAGACAACCATCAGCACATTTCCTGAATGAAGATAAGTATCTTGGTCTTTGCCATTAGTCACAGGCCACGCTAGGTTACGCCGAGTGTGTGATGAATCCATTCATGCCAATTCAATTGGAATGTGATATATGACATCCAGTTTCCTGTAATTTCACCCATGTGAATTTGGGAATACACACTTCCACCTAAAAGCAATTGTGTCTCACCAGTTGTTGTGCTACAGGTATGCAGCCTTCATCACAGAGTTAGGACTAATAAAACTTTCTCTCTATTCTTTTGCAATGCTGTTGTGATCATGTTCCCTCCTTGCCTTGAAAGCACACAGACAGCTGTCAGTTGTACGCAAAGGAAATTGCAGATATCCACTGAAACATCCAAAGCAAAATTTTCTTAGATGAAGAAAGAATGTTGTCACATTACTGAATGGAGCAGAAACTGAATGAGCAGCATGGCTCTATTTCTTGTGGCATTTGTCAATGCTAATCTTTCATGACAGACACCAATAAAGGATGTGGCTATTGCCAGTGTTCCTCAGAAGAAAGTTTATTCAATAGCACACAAACAATCTGCCAAGTAAAATACAGCAGTGAGACAAAGTTTGTGAGATGCTTGTCTAAGAGAAGGAATCAATCCTTGCTCTGCTGAAAGAACTGAATAAAGATGTTGTTCAGTGCTTTGCTAGCTGCTATTATAGTTGCGACAGTTTGTCTGAAGGTAGTATTATAAGCAATAATTGAACAGAAGGAGAGAGAATGACAGCCTAGTGAGGGACAGTCAACTACTGAGGCAGAATTAAATGGATGATGGACAAGTCAGAGATCTTGGTATCACAGCAACCTTTGCCACAGAAAACAGAGCACAGCACGTTTTAGAAGAAAGGTTACTTTTTTTCCTTTTCCTCAGAAAATAAAATATTCATGACTAATGTTAGGAGCATGAGTGCACACATGGGCACTATTGACCTGACCAGCTCTATCGCTGCTTCTGTTGGGACTCCTCTTGGTCTTGAATCAGGCAATCCACACCTGTTCTAAGACTTGCTCCCTGCCATTCCTGTCTTGCCCTTTGGGCTTTCAGCCTGATCATGGACCATATTTGTCACCTATCATTGTTTAATGATCAGAGAACTGTGGATGGAAACTGTCCCTTCCTGCACCATGGCTTGGTTACTGTAGGCAAGGGCCCTGCCTGTGGTGAGTGTCATCACTAGTTTCTAACTCAGGTCTCCTCACCAGGCTGTCTCAATCTCATTGCTCCTGGTAACTGTTGAGAACGAGGAGAGCAAGTCACATCTTATTTTTTCCTCTCCCACAAAAAAATTCCCTTGCTGCAGCAGCTGTGTGCATACATACACTAGAGTACACATGGTGGTATATGTTCATATGTAAAGTACTGCCTGACAGATTTTTTTGGAGGGAGAACTGCCTGAGGAAACAAGAACTACGTCTGCAAACAGTGGAGTATTCATGAGGACTTTTGCAATGGAATGGTGGTTCTGATTAATGTGAGATGTTTTTTTCCAAAATTGATATTATTTGTTAATTTTGATGTCCAAACTTTTCCACCCCCAACCGCTAATTTTAATAATACACAGGTTTGATTGTAATGGTCATGAAACACATTATATAAATGACATCTAGCTCGAGTATTAAATATCAATATGTATAAATGATTAATCCAATTGAATTAATTAACTAATTAACACTGGAAGAGAAGGGTACTTAATTGTTACTTGGCCACCAGATGTACTCAAGGCCTTTCTGCTTAAGGCAGCAGCTAGGTAAATAAAGGAAGCTTTAGTTTATTTACTTACAAATATTATTTCTCCTGTCTTGTGGGGTTATCAATAGATTGAGATAGTACTCAGAACAGTTTGAGGGAGTTCCATCTGTTGCCTTTCTGGCTGGTCTGGCTGCTGAGGCTTGCAGAGCTCCTTCCTGGCTTCATGGGCTGCTGGGGAAAGGAGTGCAGATGATCGCTGACCTGGTCCTGGCTTTCTCTGGACTTCTGTGTGTCTCAAAAGATGCAAGGCTGCTCTGGCAGGTGCAGGCAGGGTATCTTGCAATGTATCTCAGCAGATATATCACACTGGCTGCTGCTGATGTACCTATTATGTGAAGGCTATTAAAGTTGCTCCTGGAAAAAACTCAAAATGGTTCCAGGATGGAATATAGCTTATATTGTTATATATAATAATAATAAGACATTACAGGCATGGATACAGCAGAACACAGAATAATGGAAAAAAGCATGGCAGAAGCACATTGTGTTACCTGCTTATCTGTTTATACATCAATGCCCCACATTGATTGGACCTTTGGACAAAATCAGCTTATCCAATTAGTGTGGCAGTAAGCCAACCTACAACCATGTTTGGGTGAAGCCACAGGTTTAATATAACCATTTAGGAAGAGAACATAGACCTAGTACAGTCTTAGCATAAGGCAAGTGTATGCACCTTGTTTACCATGGATACAGGCAGGAGAAAAACAAATTGTGTAAGCCAGAGTGCTCAGAATCCATGGTCCAGGTCTTTTGTCCTTTTTCCGGCAGTTGCCTCTTCCCCAAAACAGAAGAAAGAGAGCAGAAAAATATTTCTGAGAAAACCAGCACACGAATAGGCTTATTTTGACCTTTCAGGTCTACCATGACAACTTCAGGAAATCATGAATGCTGCACAGAAAACTTCAGAGCTTGACAGCAGTGCTCAACACAAAGGAAGGAAGAAACCAGATATCAGGTGCTTTTTAAAGATGGAAAAGGCAATGTGATATAGGAGAAACTGACATAAAATAGGAACAAATCTGATTTTATAAATGACCAATTTAAGCAAAACTCAAAAAAAACACATCCCCATTATTAACAAGACTAGGAGAAAAACTAAAGAGTAACACTCCAAACTAACTCCAACAGCAAGAAAAACCTGGCCCATGTGGCTGAAGACTTTAACATTAACAGGTCCATCTACAGAGTAAAATCATATGCATATGTACAAAGAGAGGTCTGAAAAACATACAGAAATCAGCTAGTCAAACATCCACATGGACAAACATCATCACTGTTTTTCCAGCAGGACTAATTCAAGTGGCAATACAGAACAAGATAAAATGTTTCTTAGACTATTTGAGTCCCTTAAAAAGACATTTTTTCAGCACTTACTGTCCTCTCAGGGTGGTTGGATATCACAGAATACATTTGGTTGGTAGAAATATTCAAGATTATCTAGTTCAACATTCAACCCAGCACTACAAATTTAACACTAAACTATGTCCCTAAGCACCAGGTCCACAGGCCGTTTAAACACCTCCAGGGATGGTGACTCCACCACTTCCTTGGGCAGACCATTCCCATGTTGGATATCCTTTTCAGTGAAGAAATATTTCCTAATATCCAGCCTAAATCTCCCCTGGCACATCTTGTATCCATCCATCTTTTCAGTTAATGTCATCCAATCATCGTATGTCATCCTGAAGTAAATGAGGTGTGATTGTCTTTATTTACTTCACCTAATTATTTAATGAATATTTTTATATTACTTTAAGATCTTATACTAACTTAAAATTACCTACTCTATTTTGGATATTCAGATAAATATTTTGGGAAATTGATATCCTCACTCTGAGTTCATGGAGACCTAATGATAAGTAGGTAGCATTAAGGGTCTTGTCTCAAAAATATACAGTGAATCAAAATGTAAGTCTACAAAAATGCCACCCTCTGCATAGTACCCCAGAACATATATAATGTAGCAGGCTTCCTATTAAAGGAATTTTATGGTTGAGTTTCAAAGCTGACATTGCAAACATAGAGGAAAAGATTCTGTTAATGACCAGAAACAAACAGAAAAAGTTCTGCATTACCTGGGAATGAATTTGACATTTTGAAGGCATTTGTGACAAAAAAAATACCACCAAATAAATAGGGCTCTCATATTTCCCACTGGAATTTTAAAAACCTCTAGCTATAAAATATAAAAACTTTGCATTGTGCAGATACTAAGTTACTCATTAATTTTCCTAAAAAAGAAAAAAATTCTCTTGGGGGGTTGAACTTGTTCTCTGGTTCTAACCCCTAACATCCTGTGATCCTGTGAATTACAAGCAACCACTTCCAACATGGTCATAGGGTTTTAAATAAAAACCTATATATAGGCTGTTTAGAAAAATATTGCAGACTTTCATCTAGTCATGGTTGCATAGTTATATAAACAAAAATGGATACCTAACACTACTTGCAAGCTGGAAGAGTCAGTATCTAGGCACTCAATTTCAACACAAAAACAATGTTTAACATAAATTTTAGGATAGTCAAGATACAAACCATAAATACAGGCTCTTTGAATGCTTGCAAAAGGATGTTTGGAAAGGCAACAAACCCTGCTGTTTCACATCCAGAAAATTAAGTTGGACTTTTTTGCTTGAACTATCATCTGTTGCCATCTGATTTCTCTGTACTTTCCCCACAGTTTCTGTGGCAAGATTTGGGAGAAATTTTGTTCTGTGTTACCCTGTTATAAAGGTACAGATTTCTACAATGCTTATGCAGCCAGGACAGTCTGTTGTGGCCTTTTTTAGCAGGTTGAACTGTATCTCTGCCTTCCTAAAAATCAGCCATTAAAAATGGACCTTAACATCTGTGCTTGCTATTTATGTCTGGTACTCAGAAGTCATTGGTAAAGGCTCTGTTGTGCAGTTGGAGAAAGAACCAACAGTTTACTGTTTTGTTGTGAGTAAGATTTGCAACCCAACAAATGGGAAATATAACCTCTGGAGTAAATTTACTAGATTTACTCACAATTTTGGAAGTTAAGTGAATTTATATTTACAATGGTAGACTAAATATAAAAATATAAAGGCAATGAATATATACAAAATATATTTGCATACATTGACAGTTCAGCAACGACACAATACCACCCTCCCTGTACCTCAGAAGTCCAAAGAAGCTGTATTACAGCCAGAACACTGTCTCTATCTCCCACCCTCTACATTTGCACACCAAATAAGATCAGGCAGGCAGTATGCAAGGTCACTGGCAGAGAAGAGAAGCCAGAGGCAAGCAGGACGTGTCATAGAAGGCTAACAGGCCTAACACATGTATTGGCTTGCCCCACCCTTCTGCTGATGAGAAAAGCAAGGGAGGAAGAAAACAAAGGCTTGGGCCATTATGTCCCCTCCTAAAGTGGTAAAAAGTTACCCACAGATGTTTAGGTATTTATGAGAGTCTTGCCCAAATAAGGGTAAGCAAGCCCTGTATTCATCTAATATGGTCAGTTTTGCAAATGCCATTCTAATTGGTGAATCTCTGTGGCCAAGGTAGCCATTGCATTTGGGCAAATAATAAAAGTGGAGCTAAGTTGCTAGCAGTAGTTCTGCCTCTGCCTCAGTGTGTGCTGCTCTGCTCTACCTTTTGCTCTGACAACATGCTCTGCCTCACCGCTCTTGGTTCAGACAATGTGTTCTGCTCTGCCTTGTGCTTCAAACCAGCTTAGCCCTGATGTTTTGGCATTGAACTACTTGGAAACTTAAGTGCCTCAAGTTTACCAGGAGAAGGCATTAAGTGCCTCACAACATGGTGAGAAATGCCACCGTCATTGTGCTCTCTGCACATCTGCAAGAGATCCTGCCTGCACCTCTGCAAACCTCTGTGCCAAGAGGAACCACGATCAGGTCAGAGATCGTCTGCCTCTTTCCCAGCACCCTGCTAGAGCCTGGAAATATACAGAAGCCTCTCAACGGCTATCAAGAGGCTGAGCAGTTCCAATACTGCCATACAGACTTTCCCTAGGTCTCCAGGCTGCCTATTTATAAGTGGAGCAAAACCATATTGTGGCTAAACCTTTTCAAATTTTTCTGGTTTTCCTACATTACTAAATTGCCCATAAGCATCCTTGTAAAAATTTTCCTGACCAAATTAGAACCTGAATACCTTGCATTATTCTGTGTCAGATCTCTAAAACTGTTTATCCTTTAAATTCAATTTTTTTCTGGAGAGGCTAGGCACAGACTTAAAACTGTAACATATTTGATGCCTCAAAGGTCTGTACTGATCTTTCCTCATGTTAATTAAAGTACCTTTTGGTTACTGCCCTGGTGTGAGTTAGAATGGAATTAATTCTGTTCAGTGATTTTGCTTTTCAGCTTAGTCTTTTCTAAGTAACCACAATTTCTGAAGTTAACAGCATGTTTTCACAGACGGTGCCCGCTTTAGCAGTGATAATCCTTGGTGTTTCTAGTTAGTACCAAAGATTGGTATGCAGTCCAATGTCACTGCTAAATCTTGTGTGCTGTACTGGTGGTGCAGAGTGAAAAGATGCACTTGAGGGGAGAAGTGGACAGTTTAGGTGACCCTAAACTCACCAACCATGTATTCCGTTACACAGATGTTGTGTATAAAGTTGAGAGAACGTGAGGGTCTCTCTTTTGTTCGTTCTTCTCAATGGCCAGCATTTGAGGAGGACTCTATCCATTCTACCTTCTATCTAAGTCCTTGAGTTCCTGAATCCAGTTCTAAAATCTATCTTCCGAATCTGGTTCCTGTCTGATGCAGACTCCAGTCTGGGTTATCTACCATTTTTTTTCTTATTTTCTTATTCAGAAGAAAATAAAAACAGGATTTAAAAAATAGAAGTTCCCTTGCATTCAATTATCTCAACCTATTAGGTAAAATTCAGACAATTTGCCTTTTAAACAACTAGTATATTTAACAGAATTTTCAAAACACATATTATTATATTCACATTGCTTATAGAGTAGTAATATATTTACAGTTCTCCTTTTTACCATGTTAAAACAAAACAAAAAAAAAACACCAGGCAAAAACTGGCACATCTTCAAAGGCTTCAGCAAAAACGGATGTAGTAAGTCACATCATATTAAAATCCTCTTTAAAAACAGAGCATGTGTACATATGAATTAGGAAGAAAATCACAAAGAAACATGTCAGGAGAATAGAAACACTACCCTGAGAGTAGGGGCCCCTATTATGTTCTTCACGGAGTAGATCAATGTATTTTTGATGCAAACACAATGCTTACTTACAAAGGTGTAAGTCCTGCAATTGACTTTGCATAGACAGATTCAGCTGCTCTCTTGAAGCATCATTGACTTCAATTGACTCCCACGTGGAGTCAGTTGCAGAATCAGAGACTCTGGTAATGACCACACTATAAGGGCTTGAGTCCTTGCCTGTTAAACTCCATATGAGATTTTTTCATCCGATTTAGTGGATTTCAAATCTGAGCCTAAATGCAGATGGATAAGAAAGCATAAGTAGTTTGAACACATTTCTGAATTAAAAGAGTTCTTTTAACGATTGCATTAAAACTTTAAACACAGCAGCATACATACTTTAAAAATTCATTCATCTCTCTCTTATGGTAAAGTAAATAAAAAGGAATTAAAGCAAGTCTTACATTCTATGTGCTTGACTTAACCTAAAAAGGAGTTAGGTTTCATATCTTGGGCTTTTTGGTGTAGTCTGGGGGTTTGGTTTGAGGGCTTTTTGTTTGTTTGTTTTTCTGAGCACAGTTGTTCTCTTCTACTACTGTGGTTACGTGCAGTGGTTTTCACCTTTAAAAGGCCCACTCATTTTCATTGATAGCTTTGTACATTTACAGTACAACTCAATGTTAATTAAAGTCAGTCAATGCAACTGAAACAATTATAGACTCTCGTTTGGATTTAAATGTTTCACCACTGAACAGTTACAATTAAATGCAATTAAATTTTCTGTTTACATAGGCCACATTTCTTGACACTATCATTTTTATGGATTTACAGCGGGAGGGAAAAATCCACTATAGTCCCCATATCTCTTCATATTTTTTCATCCTAGATCACTTTCACAGTGAGAAACATTGACAACATTTGCTTTAATAAGAGCTAAGAGTCTCTCTCTGCATTTCTTATCTTGCAGGCATTAAGATCTTCTCTCAGTGAACCTGAGTCTCACTGGAAGGATTACCCATTTCTAAAGCTTATTAACACTATTTCTTTCCTTTAAGTAAGCAAAACAGATTTATTTTTAAAGCTAAGAACAGAGAGAACTAAACATATGGCAAACATTTGTATTTCTCATTTTATTCCAAATTAATTTTTAATTTTTTTCTCCTCATAAAATTCTGAATTTCTGAGATGCTTGTGGCAAGACCGTTCTCTTTACCTACCCTTACACTGTGCAACAAATATAACAGGTACATTTATAAATAAAAGATAAATACAGTAAATTTGGAATATTCATATTGATTATTTGTATATTACTGCATTCCAGAAGTCTTAATTTTTCTTTTACCACACATGCTCTTGCAAAACAGAAGCAACGTTTTAGGTAGATAGATCATAATAGAAAATTAATGCAATTATATACTAGCAGCCGCCTTTAAAATAGCACTTGAAGTCATCACCTGTAATACTTGCTGGAAATTAAGTACTGTCTTTCAAATAAGCAGTTCAACTGGCCCTGCATCATTTTGTTTAAATGTATTTTTAAGGCTTATTGTCATACACTGGAATATCTATGCAGATCTGGTCAGCTCTTAACTTCCACAATAAATTTCGGTTTCATACATGCTGAGGGGAGGTGTTTTCAATTTTTATAGCCTCTGAGAAAGTAAGTGTACCTTAACTTTATCAAGCTCCTGGTGGTGTTGAAATTGTATATGCCTTATTCTTACAGAGCAACCAACTAGCCCTCCAGGAGCGAGGATCTGCAAGGTATATTGTTTGCAATAGCTGCACAAGCCTGGGGTGAGACCAGCAGCCAGGAGAAGGATGGAAGTCTTTTTTCCTCCGAGCTAGAAGTGCTTTTCCTAGTAGGACCCTGACCATAAAAAGTAGGAATCATAGATCAGGAAAAGCAAATTGTTCCAAAAGGCTTTGCATGACCAAAGCTAGCACACAGCAGCAGAGGATTCTCACTGGCACAGGACACTGAGCTCACATGAGAATTTAGACCCCAGAGGGAAAGCATAGCCAGGCTAGGTGAGAATGAGGGAAGAAGAAAAGCAAACAAGAACTTCAGGGAAGATCTATCACATGCAATGGCATNAAAAAAAAAAAAAAAAAAAAAAAAAAAAAAAAAAAAAGAAAAGACTTCTGAGTTAAGCAAAATCTGGCTCTTTATGAATCTGAATGTTAAGGACCTAATCTGTATGGAGTCTTTCCTTCATTTCACCAAGGACTGACTGTTATTATGAAATTTATAAGAATGTAACACCTCTGAGACCATTTCTCAGTGAAGTTCAGTTGAGCTGAGTCCTGCTGTTATGAATGGAGCAAAAATGCAGTGAATAAATAAGCCTCATCTCCTTGCAAATTGCATGGGGGTTACTAAACTCATCCAGGCAGAGAAGGACTCAATTAATGATGCATAGGCCTCATGGATTCCAGTACTTCCTAACATTTAAATGCTTGACTTTGCAACTTGAATAACGCTTAATGCAGCAGTTCTTTATGCTGCATTTGTAATGCATCATCATTGTGAAGTTTGAATGCATTAGCCAGATTAAAATGAACAGTTGTTGTCAGTGACACAAATCAAACTTCTCTAACTACTAATCTTAAAAGGAACAGACACAGACCAGCCTTCCTAAACCCTCCCTTACATTTTGCAGTGTAAGGCATTATTTGTTTTCTGCCTTTACTATGTACAATATATTCTTGGAAAGGCAGATTGCAAATATATGTTCTGTATCAGTCACATGAAAAACCTTTGGCTGATATTTTCACTTGCATTTGAGCTCTCTAGAGCGATGAGATCAAATCAAACTGAAAGAAGTTGTGAAAATGGTGCCACACATCAACAGCTTGGTAAAACATGGAAGATGTCAAAGCTGGATTAAACTACAATGTCAACGGGAAGAAGGGATGATGAGGGGTGGCACAGCTGGTACACAGAATTCAAAATACAGTCCATAGAGTCAGAGCTTCATAACCCTTTCACAAAAATCTACTTTACTCTTGTGCTTCTATCTCTGAAAAATAGGACAAAGGAACTCAGTGGTCTCCCCTAGACTAGTGTAAAAAGGTGCTGCTTCAAAAAATATACTATGGGAAAATAAAAAGAGTTTTCCTAGCAACTTCAAAATTCCAAACTGGGATGAGAAAACTAGAAATGCATTACCTGGAGAGAATTACTCATCTTATATTTTCCCAAAAAGTAAAGGCATAGTCTTGTCTTGAAGTGGTAAAATATGTTAATTGTGATGCTTTTGCTAACAATCTGAAAGTTTAATTTTAAAAGATACATATAAAGTTAAAGATATAAATATGCAGACAGATAAGTGAACTGCTCTAGATAGAAACTAAAGTGGAAGAAAAAATAGTGTATGACTGTAGACTGTATAGAGACACTTTTCATGAAATATTTATATACTAATGGACACTTGTAGTCCTCTTCTAATGCTGTTAGCTTTGGCCATTTATCAGCATCTGGACTACATAATAAAACAAACAAACAAACAATTAAAATTCAACAAAACAAGCCACCCCAAAACCAACCAACCAAACCCCCCCACAAACAAACAGATATTTACCATTTATATCAAGGCATTATTACCAGAGTCAGAGGGAATATTTGCCCATTTTGTCAAGGATTCTGCATTTATATTTTGACAGTAGCCCTGTTTATTTAATCCCACTTCAGAAAAATTTAGCTAGTGAGTTTTTTTTTGTTTTCAATAAAGTCAAGAATTTATAAATATAATTGAAACTTGGAAGAACTCTGTGGGTTGTGAAACATATACACATTTTCTGAATCTGGTATCTCTATACCTTTTTTTTTTTTTTCTGACCTTACAACTACTTCAGGACAGCAGTGTTTGTTCTTCTGAAAAATAAGTTTATTACTATACTAAAAATATGGGGAAAGGATATTTTCAGGATTATATAAATGCCACCTTTATTTCCTCTTCAAGAACAACTGAAAAATGTCAAGTGTCATCTAACCTATTCTCATCCATTAGCTCTCAGGGTTCAGAGTAGAATGGACTTTAAGAATGGACAGTTAGGAAATGGGGATTGACAAAGTGCAATTTTAGACTAGTGTAGCTAATCGCTCTAGGCTCTGTCTATACTCAATGGAGTAAGAGAGTCTCCTATAGAGGATGATTCAGAGCAGATGCCTAATTTAGCTCATCTGACTCACCCTCCTCAGAATGAATCAGCAGGCACTCTTGACCAACATTATACTGGAAAATTGAAAATGCCTTTCCTCTACCTGAGCACATATGACGCACTGTTCCAATTCAGAAACAAATTTATAGTCTCTACAGCACTTTCTGTAACCTATTTAAAATCATGCTTTTCCTCTGGAAAAGAAAAAAAAGAAAGAAAGATGAGAATAAGACAGGAACAAAAGAATAAGACAAAACATAAGACAGTTAAACAGCTGGTCAAAGTTTTTTATGGTCATAGCTGAGACAGGAAAAATGTGATCAGGTATAAACTTGTTCCATTGATTTATCTCTTTAAGTTATAAGGTCTGTCGAATCTTATAACTTAAGGCAACATCCTTAGTCAAATGTAACCTTGTGGGAGTAAAAGTTGTGATTTCCTTTGTGAACATGGGAAGTGCTTCATAAGCCATAGCTTGGCTGGAAGGTGAAGCTAGTTCAGAATGCTAATTGCAAGTGGAAAAAAAAAATCAGTCACATACAACAGGTTGGTAGGAAGAAAGGTGACAGCAAGAAGAATTACCATAGGTACCCACTTTATTTACCACTATTTTTATACTTTTTTTTTTTTTTTTTTCCCCAGCAGGAAGAAGGGAAAAAGACATTCTTGAAATATATAAAAAGACAGGAATTACCAAAGATGATATTACAGATTTGTATGCTTTAGTGATTCATAGCTATATCAACCATCTATGAGATCTTTATGCAAATTATAATTGGTGACCTTGGGAAAATTCAACTAAGGACACAGATTTCTCTGAAAGAAAGCATCCTCAGAGTTGACTGGAATCGTAATACCAGACAGTAAGCTTATTTGAGAACTCACTTTGGCAGCTTTTCAAATATGTGTCAATAAATATTATAAAGGGAAACACCCTTTAAAGATTTTATCAATATCAGCATTCATAAAAGGTATAAACATTATTTCACGTAATTTTCTTAACTTATAGAGCAGACATTAACCTGTATACAAAGCTTTTCCATGAGAATTATTTTAACTAATCTGTAAAGAGTGCCACGGATCAGTGCAGAAAACAGCATTTCAAATACTGATCTTAGGGAATATTTTGCAAAATCATTTTGTAACCAGCTGTAGACCTATTTTCCCGTATGACTGGAACTGTGAACAAGTCTACATACTTTACTCCTACAGAGAAGTACTAACATTCTGTCATGCTCACTAGATCTGAACCAGCTTTAAAGCCGCTTGGTTCCTGCTCTCTGGCTAGAAATAACCTAAAGGCTGTAGGTAGACAATACTTAGAAATATCTGCTTTGCACTTCAGCAGTGTAAGTATAATTCACTGGCAGAGGCAACTGAGAGTTAGACATACTTGGACTAAGTCCACGTTGAAAAGGAGACATACTTTTTTCAACATTTTTTAAAAGGCTATGTCATGTATTTCAAACACTTTCTTTAACATTCAGCAATCATTGCTAGTCATTTCAGCACACATTTGCACACACATCAGCCACCTGTTTTAGGTCCTCTGTTCCTTTTTCCATTTTGTTCTCTGCCACTGTCACATCATCCTCTAGGCAATGTACTCAGCATGAAATGTGAGTGGTACCTTTTGGATTTATCTTATGGAGAGAGGAGAAGGATTTGATCTCTGCATTGCTGCACCATAACATTTGTATATATGCCTCATAGAATCTCATCAGGTGATGACATTGCATTTTTGCATCATGTAGTCACATTCTGATGCACATCATCGCACCATGATGCTACATTTCAATGCAAATTCACCTCAGGAGGTCTGAAATAAAACAGTGGTGTTTCTAGATATCCTCAAGCCTAGGAAATTGAAAATTTTGATGTAGAGCTTTAAAAATTTGGACTGCACTTTAAGCATTACAGAGTTCATTGATATCATAACCAATATTACTATATACATTGAGCAGTTCATCTGTCAGCATGGTATAGGAGTTCATTATTAGTTTAGGGAATGATATTTTGTTTGCTTGCATTTGGCTCACTAGCTGCCATAAGCCAAAAATAAACCAGACTACTAAGCAAACAGTAGTTGGCTTAAACATTCTGAATGACTCATTTAAAATCATGGGTCCATTATCTAGCTAATGGTTTAAGCTTTTTTTCCTGCTTTAATGTGAGTCTAGGCATAAAATTAAGATAGAGACTTGCTCCAAATGTTTTGTGTTGTTGAAACAAATCCTTACCAATTTGTGTTTGTTTCTACCAAGCTAGACTCCCACAGGTGTTGCAAATGATGCTCAACAGGGGCAGAGATAGAGCATCCTTGTGTTATAAGACACATAAGGCTCCAACAACACTAGAAATGCATTAGTAAACTCCGGCTTAGGATTTAGCCATATGGTAAAAGAAACTGAATGGAAGGTTCCTCTGTGCTCATTGTATAGGATTTCATTATATGGCCTTGTTAAACCATTTTTCACACTAGATTTTTACAGGGAAATGAGATAGAGAGACCTTCCTAGAGACCCTGGACAATTCACGGAAGACTATATGGAACCAAATACCCTTGAAACTACACTAAGATTGTTTTAGCCATTTAAGCAGCTTGAAATCATGCCATTTAAGCAATCCCATTGTAAGCCATGTGCACGCTGCATCTTCCTCACAAATGTAGAAATCATCCTGGTTTGGTTACAGACATACTCTTTAACTACGCAAATATCACTCCTCTATGTGCCTTATAGCACTACTGTAACCCAAGGTAAGAAAAAAAGTGACAGTGAAAGATATTTTCTCCTCCTGTCTTAGTGCCCTCTCTGTTCTGTAAAAAGAGAGTTACAATAATCTCTTCCAAATAAAATTAATTTAACACTGAGAAAGAATAAAATTATTTTAACACTGGGAAAGTAATCATATCTCTACAATAGACTGGACATTAGGGAAAAAAAAATCCACAGAAAGAGTGGTCAGGTACTGGAATGGGCTGCCCTGGGATGTGGTGGAGTCATCAAACCTAGATGTGTTTAAAGGTCATTTGGATGTGGTGATTTGGGATATGGTTTAGGCTGGACCTTGTAGGGTAGGGTTGCCAGATGGACTTAGTGATTCCGAGGGTCGTTTCCAACCTGAATGCTTCTGTCATTCTGTGATTCTGTAAATAAGTGATTCTATAACCTGGGGTTAATTAGGGACTGTGTGATAGAAATGACCTACAAGCAAGGGTACTTATCATTCCTGTAGATTATTCACTCTAAATGTCTCTGCTATTGAACATATCCAATCAGACATTCAAGTTTAAAAGATGCTTCAGTTGTTCTTGCAAACAGAAACTTAAAAGGACTACCCACTCTGCAGTTTCAAGGACTGTAACAGCAGACATAGTTAAAGGCTAGAACAAGACACAAAGTGATGCTGAAAGCATAGCAAGATTTCTATAGGCAGAGAAACTTAAAAGACTAGTAAACTTCTTTATGTTCTTATTCATCATAGGGCTTTAAAATGTTAGCTTCATTTCTTTTTTTATTTTTCAGTTTGGTTTGATCGGGTTCTTTTGTTTTGTTGGTTGGGTTGTGTGGGGTTTCTTTGGGTTTTGTTTGTTTGTTTTGGATAATTTTTGGAAAACAATGGGACCACAGATTGGAAAAGAAGTATGCTTTGCAGTACCAGTAAGTGAGGCAAAGTAAAAGGAGAAGGTAGAAGCTTCTTACATTAAAGCTACACTCAACTTGTTTATGGGTGTGGAAAAGAGAGCTCTATCACTTAAAATGCCTTCACATTTACTTTTTGGATAGCACAGCTTTTAATATACATTAAGGTCTATTTCTGTTCTATGGGACATTGTTTGAAAGTGTCAG
This sequence comes from Psilopogon haemacephalus, assembly GCA_013396835.1. Taxonomy (NCBI): domain Eukaryota; kingdom Metazoa; phylum Chordata; class Aves; order Piciformes; family Megalaimidae; genus Psilopogon; species Psilopogon haemacephalus. Next base: position 52,888 of record VWZI01020825.1, on the reverse strand, counting down.
AAACAGGTATTTGGGATCTGAGATTTTCATTAAAAAGCTGTCATGCCCATACGTGCTTAAAATTCAAACATAAAATAGAGTTTAAGTTTTTCAGTTGAGAAAGGAAAGACAGAGAAAAAAGTATTCCCAGTGGTGTGTCCTGTTTTCAAGTGATACAATCACCTAGAGGGTGATGAACATCCATCCTCTGCAGACATTAGCAGCACAAATATGGTCACCATTTACACTAAAGTATGCATACAAAGATAAAACCACTCTAGGTATGTGAGTATGAATGAAAGAAGAAGAAGGAAACAAATTAACAGGGCAAGGCTGCTGACCTCAGTGCAGATAGGGCATATATACACTAATTTATGCAACTTAAGTAACATAATCTTCTGGGAAGCCATTTTTTTTTTTTCCCCTTTACTTCTTTCTCGTCTTTGTTTTGAAACAGGAACAGAAGGATTTAGCAAGGATCTCCTGCTCTTACAAGACCATCAATCCAAGATAAATCATTCTTGACCATTCCTGTTCCTGCCTTTTCTCAACAATGACTCCACTTCCAAAGCTTCCATTTGGACAATTTCACTGGTCAATAAATTGTTTTGTGTGGAATAACACTAGCTACACTACTGTTTGCAAAAAAGGTCAGGGATTATTTTCTCCAAGTACTGCAATTGTAATTGGCAGCTGTTGTTCTCATCCTGTTCTGAACAAGATTACCCATACTTCCTATAATCAAATCTAACATTTGAATAGCAAAATTTTCCTTTTTTTGTAACTAAGAAAAAAAAAAATGTCTAAATGGTCTGTCCTGAAGGTGCTAGCATCTCAAAGTTCAACCTAATTGTCAATAATCAGAGTGCCTTCCCCTGTACCCACGGCTGGTTAGGCCACACCTTGAGTACTGTGTCCAGATCCGGGCTCCTCAATTTAAGGAGGATGTTGAGTTGCTTGGATGTGTCGAGAGAAGGACAACAAGGCTGGTGAGGGGGCTGGAGTGCAGCCCTGCTAGGACTGCCTGAGGCAGCTGAGGTTGTTCAGCCTGTGGAAGAGGAGGCTCAGGGGAGACCTTACTGCTCTCTACAACTACCTGAAGGGAGGTTGTAGCCAGGTGGGTGTTGGCCTCTTCTCCTAGGCAATCAATGACAGAACAAGAGGACACAGTTTTACCTGCACCAGGGTAGGTTTAGGCTGGATGTTAGGAAGAAGTTCTTCAGAGAAGGAGTGATTTGCCATTGAAATGGGCTGCCCAGGGAGGTGGTGGAGTCACCATCCCTGGAGGTGTTTAAAAGGAGACTTAGTGCCANGACCATCCGCTCTTATATTCTGGGTCATTAAGGGACAGTATAGTGAGCTAGCAGCACCTACATGGTGTGCTGATGGAGTACTCTGACTGCTGCTAAACAAGTAGACTAGAAGAAAGAATCCTTGTGTGCCTGAGTGAGGTTATGGTCACCATCAGTCTGTTAGAGGTATCTCACATCACAGCAGCTCTGGACCTAATGAAGTCACAGCACTGTCTGGACTTCTGCAGTTATTAAAATGATCACTGCGCAGAAGGAATGCAGGAATCTGCTGTTAATGCAGGGCATTCAGGGAATCCACATTCCCATTCCCAATTATATTTGAATGGGATAAGAACCGGTATAATTAGCTGACCTAGTAGGCTCCCTTCCTCCTTTTCCCTTGCTCCCCTCAACAACCCCTCCTCTCCAACATTCAAGCACACATTTTTATTTCATAAGGCTATTTGCAATACCAGTAGCCTTCCTCCTCAGATTGTTAGCACATGCACCTTGGTTTTAATTGGTTAACTTGTGCACATTAACATCCTTGTCACCCTGCAACTCTGCTGCAAATATGCCTCCCCTGTTTTATTTGGTGTACTGCTAATCATCCGTTACATTTCTGAAATCTGTGTGCATGTTGCAAATAAGATAATGCCTCTGTTATAGCAAAACAGCAGTCCCAGACAGAGACATTTTGGGTCACATGTCCAGTAGCTCCCATTTCTTGAGAGAGGGGAGAGAGAATATAAATATGAGTGTCGTATTCAGCATTGTGCTCTTGTTCACTGCAGCTTTCTTTTTTTAGACCCTGCTGCAGTTCCTGTAAGGAGCTGTGAGACTTTCCCACCTCATGTTCATTTGTACACATTGAAAAAAGCAGGCAGTAACAGCCTTGTGCCCAATCCATGCAAGGGTTAAAAATAAATTAAAAAAAAAAAATTTAAAAAAAGAAATCATGAAAGGAATTTTTTTTTGGTACACTGTAAGAGAAACATTGGGAAGAGATGTTTGTACTGCATGCAACACAGGAAAAAAGAGTGGTTTGGTTTTTTTCTGCGCTAGGGCATATTTTTACGATGACAAGCAATGACTGGACAGTGGCTGAGGTTTGAACATTACAGCAGTATTAATCAATCATGCATCAGATAAACACATTTCAAAGTGTATATTAAATACAGGCTTGAGCTCATGCAGACTGCCATACAGTATTTCATTCTCAATGTGTTCTTTTCTTACCAGCAGAGACTTCTTTGTTCTTCAGCTGTGTTGCTTAAGCTGCTTCCTTTCTGCAAAACAATTTTGGAATTTCAGAATAATTTCTCCTAAACCTATTTTTGAAAGTTGAAGTTTAGGTCAAATGCAAATATGAATATAGTTTTGTACTGCATGCATAATTTGTAGTCTGTGTGGAACTGACTCATCTATCTTCTGTATCTGGCACTCATGTGATGAGCTCTCCTGCTAAGAGTGACCTATTCATCCTTCAAATAAACATTCACAGAGGAAGAAAAACAATATGTACAGTTCCAAATAAGGAACGACATATTGTGCTTTATGTGATCTACTCATGTCAGTTCTGTCAACTGTCTTTTGGATTAAGAGACTTACTAAGAAAACATTCAGAGATAGTGGGTCGGACCTTCTGCACTTGAACAAACCAAAACTTGGAAATATCTGAATGTAACTGTTGATGAAACATGAGCACTTAAAGACATTGTCTTGGCTCAGTAATCTTAAGAAAAATGGTTTGAATAATTAAGAAAATGTCTGCATAAATTTTACAGTTTGAAGGTTTATGGTCTAGTGGCAAACAAAAGGGTATCGCAGCCCTTAAATGACTTAAGTATTTACTACTTATAAATGTTTCTACACATTATTTTATGTATTTGAATTGATTATGGGTAGTTAATGAGGCAGGAATTATGAAATATGCAGTTATTTTATTTCTGAAAAGTCCTACCCACAAACTGTATACAAACTACTTAAATTCGGGTTTTAATTTGGTCAGGAAAATCTTCATCAGTATGGGTAATTCATTAATTTCGGAGACTCAGAATATTGGAAAGATTTTGCCACAAAATAGCTTTGCTCCACTTATAAATAGGCTGCCTGGAGCCCCAGGGAAAGTATATTTTACTCATGGTAGTGGAGTAGAATACAGAGATAATCCCTGTCTCCTTTGCGGTAGTGTTGGAACTCTTCAGCATCTTGATAGTCACTGAGAGGCTTCTATATATTTCCAGGCTCTAGCAGGGTGCTGGGAATCATAGAACGATAGAATCATAGAATGGTTTAGGTTGGAAGAGACCTCAAAGATCATCCTGTTCCAACCCCCTGCCATAGGCAGGGCCACCTCCCACTAGATCAGGACGCTCAAGACCTCATCCAGCCTGGCCTTGAACACATCCAGGGAGGGAACATCCACAACCTCCCTGGGCAACCTGTTCCAGTGTCTTGTCACCCTCATTGTGAAGAACTTTCTCCTAACATCCTGTTTAAATCTCCCCTCTGCCAGTTTAAACCCATTACCCCTCATCCTGTCATTACAAGACCTTGTACTTAGTACCTCCCCAGCCTTCCTCTAGGCTTTCTTCAGATACTGGAAACTACTACAAGCTCTCCTCAAAGCCTTCTCTTCTCCAGGCTGAAAAGCCCCAACTCTTTCAGCCTGTCCTCATAGCAGAGGTGCTCCAGCCCTCTGATTATCTTTGTGGCCCTCCTCTGGACCCTCTCCAGCAGTTCCATGTCCTTCCTGTGCTGGGGGCTCCAGAACTGCACACAGTACTGCAGGTTGGGTCTGACGAGAGCAGAGTAAAGGGGGAGAATCACCTGCCTTGCCCTGCTGGTAATGCCTCTCTTGCTGCAGCCCAGCACACAGTTGCTGTCTGAGCCGTGTGTGCACACTGCAGGCTCATGTTGAGCTTCTCATCCACCTATACCCTCAGGTCCTTTTCCTCAGGGCTCCTCTCCAGCTTCTCACCACCCAGCCTGTATTTGTGCTTAGGATTGCAGCGACCCAGGTGCAGGACCTTACACTTGGTCTTGTTGAATTTCATGAGGTTAGCCTGGACCCACCTCTCCAGCCTGTCCAGGTCCCTCTGGATGGGTCCCTGCCCTTTAGCAAGTCGACTGTGCCACACAGCTTGGTGTCATCTGCAACCTTGCTGAGGCTGCACTGATTCCTCTGTCCATGTCACTGACAAAGACGTTAAACAGCACTGGTCCCAGCAGTGACCCCTGAGGGACGCCACTTGTCACTGGTCTCCAGGTGGACATTGTGCCCTTGATCACTACTCTCTGCATGCGACCATCCAGCCAATTCCTTATCCGGTGAGTTGTCCACTCATCAAGTCCATGTTTTTCCAGTTTGGATGTCATGTGGGACAGAGTCAAAGGCCTTACTCAGGTCCAGCTAGATGCCATCAGTTGCCCTTCCCTTGTCCACTGCTGCTCTGACTTTATCATAGAAAGCCACCAAATTAGTCAGGCATGACTTGCCCTTGGTGAAGCCATGCTGGTTGGCATCAGGCACCTCTGCTTTGTTTACCATCTGCTGCAGCAGAGCCTTGAGGAGGATCTGCTCCATGATCTTGCCAGGCACAGAGGTGAGGCTGACTGGTGTGTAGTTCCCGGGAAAAAGGCAGACGATCTCTGACCTGATCCTGGTTCCTCTTGGCACAGTGGTTCGCAGAGGTGCAGGCAGGAGCTCTAGCAGATGTGCAGAGAGCATAATGACAGTGGCATTTTGTGAAGGTTTAAGCCGCCCTGGGACCCCCTGACTTTTCCCAAGGAATGGTTTCACCCTTTTCCCAGGTTACATGGTTAGACACTCTCACTTCGTGCTAGGATTTTGGAACTATAAGAGGGGGAGCCCAGTCCCCCCCTTCCCCTTCTCTTCTTCTTCTTCGCTCTCCTCTCGTCGTGCGGGCTGGTCGAGCACCTGCTGGCGCTCTGTGCTGCTGCAGCACGTGTCTCCCTGCCGCCCTGTGTTAGAGCACCGTTATTGTCTGCTGACACTGGGACTGAGACTTTTCACTATAGGATTCCTGCATCCTACTTTCCAAAGCCAATCGAACTTCAGCTGCCTGCAGCGGTTGTATTTTTTTTCCTTTCCCCCCTTCTCCCTGGTTTCTGTACCCCTTTCCCTTATTCCCCATATCCCAAAGCTTGTTTCCCTTTCTCCCACCTGCTGTAAAAAATCCCTTTCCCTCTTACTTGTTGTTAAAGTTTATCCTTTTTACTTCCAAATCGTTTTGAGTCTTTATTGGGCTTTTGGGCTCGGGTGGGGGCAGCTAGCCTCAACCCAATACACATTTCTCACCATTTCTCTCCAGCCCTCTGATCATCTTTGTGACCCTCCTCTGGACTCTCTCCAGCAGTTCCAAGTCTTTCTTGTGTTTCTATCTGACAAATACAGGTGATAAAAAGGAAGACAATCTTTCTTTATTTTTGGCTCAGATAAGTTACCATGCCTTTTCATATTTTCTTCCTTTACAAATCCACCCTGAACGTAGTGGTCAGAGTTGGTTCATTTTAGCATATATGTTACAGCACCTTAATAGAGTTGTCCACATGTAATCATTGATGACATACACATAACCTCAGAGTCTTCTGATTATACCCTCACTATATAGCAAAACCACAAGAGTTTATGTATTTGCACAGGTGTAACCAAGAGCATAATAAAAATCTAAGAGACTGTACAAGTGTCCCAATAGATCTAGTCTGGCCAGCAGCAATTGCATTGCTAAAAACGTGGAATACTATATCTAAAGCCAATCCAAACCAAAATTTTTACTTAATTCTCAGATCTAGGGGGTGATCACAGGAATGGACCCTGGTAGTGAGAATGAAATAACAGATTGGGTTTTTTTTTCTGTTTGCCTGATAAGGAGAGCGATTTCGAGCTGGAAACCAGTAGGAAAATTTATATGGGACCCTGTATTGTCATTGTTATTTAATAATTTTATAGGGCACAATTGAAGAGTCAGATTGTTTCCATGTTGCTTTCTGTGAATTTGCACATTGTGAAAATGTATTTTACAGGCAGACACAGCCAAATAAACTGGGTTACTAGACTGAGAATTTATTTGCAATTAATTTGATCTTAAGCTTTACTTTTCCTGAGTTTCCTTTACAGATAACCCTCAGTTGTGGTTGTATCACTGCTGGTGTTTTTCACTTTGTTGAAGGATCTTGAAACATCATACCCCACCCCTTAGTCACCCTGAAACAGCTTCCTCTGAGGGTCCTTATGTCTCATTACTCATTTGTCTTTTGTTTTCTGTTTGTTTTGGGTTTTTTTGTTTTGTTTTGTTTTGTTTTTTTAAGCAAAATAGAGTGTGATTTAGATGACTGATGAGAAGAAGGGTCAAGGAAAAGGGTTTATGGTATCTCTATTTTTTTTTTCAGTACAGCTGACAGGATCAGGAACAGAATAATGAGGAGTAGAATTTTGTCTCTGTGGAGTTTGGAAATTAAATATTTTCCTTCATCAGAAATCAAAGGTGATTATTGATTTGAATATTAAATTCATTATAGGTATAACTCTTAAATTGCTGTTTCCAGTTCTGTGTTTGAGATGTGATAATGTCAATGCCTGTGTAGTCACTATGGTGGAGAAACCTCTATTGAAATCCATGAAGGTCAATCAGAAGGAAGCCAAAAAGAATATTCTAATATTGTTACTGGCACCTATTGAGGAGGTTGTTTAATGGGACATTGTATGCATAACCCAGACCAGAAAACAGTTCAAGCAAATTAATGTCTGATGCATTGATCAAGATAATAGCAATAGAAAAATATTATGTTATGTAGGAATCCAATGCAGACACTTTAAAGGTACAATGAAGACAACATGCTTAAGCAAAGCATACCACAAGTTATAAACCTAACCCAGAAATTAGTCTTTGTTAAAAGACACTACTTGTTAACTGTTGTTGTCAGCTCCAAGATGACTACAGTATGACAGCTGCAACTAATTATTTTGAGCAAGACAGTGGGTGAGGGGAAGAGATTTTTTTTTTTTGTCAATGAACTCCTATGACAAATGACAACTACATTATATAGAGTGAATGTCTAATGTTAAAAAGTCAGATATGGGAGAGTCACATAAAAAACACAATAACTGATGTTGTAGCAGGACAACCATCAGCCTGCATTGGTCCGTGGCTTACAGGAAGAACTGCTCCAGTCCTTCCGGGGTGTTCCTGCGCTATTATAGGTCAGCACAATTTCAAACCACATCTCTCTTATGCTTTGCCCTAAAATTTCTAGTGGTTATTCACAAAGTCTTGCTTCAGTGATCAAGGTGAATCAAGCCCAACAGGATATTAGCTGCTCCAGCTAAACTGGCAGCAACAGGTGCAGACTATATGCAGTTGCATGCCAGTCACAGAGATTGCTATACTTAAGTGAATGTATGATATATACATAATCCAGGCATCTGGAAGCCTCAACATTTACTTACTTATCAAACTCTGTGGGAGTATGACATATTTCTCAATATTGAGTCCAACACAGGACTTTGTGCCTAGTGTTTTTGTGAATCAATTTAGAAAGACTGTAAAATGTCTCTTTTTCAAGCCTATATCCCACATCAAGGCTTCTTGACGTCTGATCACTCTGCATTCCCTCTGCAGGGGCTTGTAGCTATGATAGGCTCCAGAAGTGTGTGTGCACTTACTAGTATGGCTACAGAAACCTATGTGATTGAGGGAACATCTTGTCTTGAAGTAATTCCTTTGGGTTTGATTATTTTTCTCTCTTTTTATGTAGCAGCTCTTTTGTGATTTTGAATGTGAAGTAACTAGAGTTAGCTTTCCAGGAAATGTTCTCCATAGTCTTCATAGCATCTAGGGCATGATAAGACTTTGTCTTCAGAAATGAGGGCAAAGAATTCTTTGAAATTTTGTTAGGAATTTTCTTCTTTTTGCCAAACAGTCTTTTACATTTTCACCTTTCCTATTCCTCCACTTTTTCTGCCTTTCTAAAACCTTCTTGGACACTGCTATGCTGAAGTGTATTATCATGTTTATTGCTACAGTGTTGTAGTAGCCCCTCCAATCTCATCCAACCTCTCAAACTACATCTTTCAGTCATCTGGTTACAAGCAAGCATCTAAAGCTGTTTTTTCTGTTGTCTACATGGATACTAAAAGCTTAAGGTATTTCAAATGCTGGCACATTATGAACCTTTTCTGTGTATTGCAAGCAGGTCTTCAGTGCCAACTTTACCCCACCCCATTGTTGCTCCTTCAAAGGATCACAGAGTAATAGGATGTTAAGGGTTGGAAGGGACTCAAAGAGATCGAGTCCACCTCCCCTGCCGGAGCAGGACATACAATTTAGCACAGGTTTCACAGGAACGTATCCAGATGGGACATGAGAAGGAGACTCCACAAACTTCTCTGTGGAGTCTGTTCCACTGCTCCATGACCCTTCCAGTCAAGAAGTTCTTCCTCATGTTTATGTGGAACTTCTTGTGCTGTAGTTTACATTCATTGCCCTTTGTTCTACCACACAACACAAGTGAGAAGAGCCTGTCCCTACCTTGACCCCCAGCCCTCAGATATTTATAGACATTTATTAGATCCCCTCTCAGTCTTCTCTTCTCCTTGCTTATAGGATATGAGGCATATCCTGAAAGAGGAAAAACAGAACACATCACTGAAGGCTTCAAAAGAGCTTCACGGAGTCCTGGAGACAGGAGTAGGAAATGTACCCCAGGAATCAGTGATGGTGACAAGCAGATGCTGGAGGAGGTGAAAAGGATGAATCATGGGAATGACAGCAATTGGATAAAAAGAAGTCCTCTTTTGCACAAACTCTTAAAATGCCTGTCAGTCTGAATGACTGACTTCTTGGTAAAGAAAGAGTGAACTTAGCTGCAATATTTACAAACATCATACTATTGCTATTCCTTTACCTATCCTGCAAAAGAAATAATCATCATATGCACACCTACAGTTGTAATGCAATGATTGAAGGAACTGGCAATGGGATATACAATTTTACCTTGCTCTTCTATTAAAAAATGGTAAACCATCTGCAAGAGAAATTAACAATTTAATTTACAAATGTTTATGTTTTATAGAATAATCTACTTCCTTCGTGTGACTATTAACTTTATTCAGTGTGCCTGAAAGTGAACCATGCCATACAAGAAGAGGATTACATTACGTCAATATTAAGCGCTATTGCAGATGACCTCCTGCTCTGAACTTTCTTGTCTTGAGGTTACACATTGACACCATGAGTCCAACAGCATAGAAAGAGACTCCTATGGTGAAAATTTCTACACAGATAGAAGTGTTGCTAGGACCTCATTCTGTTTGCTCATTTTTTATTCTAATTAATTCACCAATTAATTCCTGGCAGTGTCTAAGGATCTCATGCAGAAGACTTAGTGCATCAGTGGCCCACTGCTAAACACCTGCAGATGGCAGATTGAGAAAAATATTGATTTTCAACGACTGAAATTTGTTTAATGCAACATTAGCTTCATAACTATTCCTTCCTCACCAGTACATGACCACAAGGACCTTGTCTGTTCTAAGAAGTCAGGAACAAGACAGTGAATCAATTCATAGGTGCAACTTGCTCCTTAAGTAGGAAGGAGACAGGAAGGTAAAAGGACTACACACACAGCTGTGAGGAAAAGTGCAGGCCCTTTCTCCCATAAACCACTCTCATGAGTGCATAGCAGAAAGAAAATAACAGAAGTCCAAAGAAGCAGGTAGACAAGCTCCATGATACATCCTAACACAGAAATTCTGGGAGGGGTGTCCTTTACCAGTAGCTCTTTACAGCACTCTTTCATGGCATAACACAACCCACCTATGCCCATCACTATAGCTATTATCAGGGAAAATATGCCAACATTTCTTCTTTTGAAAAATTTTGTAATAACTGGGATATTACATAGGGAGGAAATCATACCCTGGGGATGACAGGGAAAAAAAGATAGAAAAATAATCTCATTGGCAAAGAAGCAAAAGGAAGTTCCTGTCCACATTAAATATTAATAATAATTTTTAATACTGGAGATGTCTTCATCAAAGACAGAAAGTACATCTGGGAACTCTGACTCCTCTAGAGGATATTTGTGCCATCACAGAATGGTAGGGATCAAAAGGGATCACTGGAGATCATCCAGTTCAATCCCCCTGCTAGAATCAGATTGCACAGGAATGCATCCAGACAGGTTTTGAAAGTCTTCAGAGGAGACTCCACAACCTTTTTGGGCAGCCCATTCCAGTGCTTCTGGTATATCAAATGCAGTATGCAATATGGAATCTTTGAAAAATGTTTGAAATCAAGAGAATGATTATTTTTCCTTATAGGAAATATCTCATGAGGAAAATCAAGTCTCTGCTTAGAGATCATGCTTCATCTCTTAAGGAAAAGAAGGTTCTAATGAGCCAGTAATACTACAGAGGATCTCACTATCTGTTTAAATGGATAATTGCCCTTTGAATCCCACTGAGCTTGGTGGGATCTTGTGGCGGTGAATTCTATAGATCCATTGTATGTTGACTTACTCTACTTTTTTAAATAAATCAGACATAAAGGACATATAAGAACATTATGAAAATCTGAAGGTTAGCTCTGCAAACTCATTAACTTGGCAGCTATTCAGAACAGCACAATCAAAGATAGAACAGATGAAAAAAGCAGGGGAAACACATTGCTAAATGTTGATAATGATCATTAGCTATTGGCTCCGTTTAAATTGCATTTAACATGTGTTAAAGTGCTTTGCATTCTTCTCTATGTCTTTTAGACTGAAAGGGACTTCTGCTTACAGTTTATATCTCCATTGTCATTAGGTCTTCCCTTTCTAATAAAGTCTTGTTCACACATTGTTAATATATCAAATCAATCAGACACATTTCCAAGTAAATGTGCCTTGGTATCTCTGCAGAAGAGGGCATCTCAGAATTTCTCACTGGGTATTTCAACTTTAAGCAGCCCTGCCTATGATGTCCTCACACTTTTCTTCCTTGTGCTACTAAATAATCAATCTCTGCCTAAAGAGTTGATACCAAACCACTAAGTTTAAAAGTTTAAAATAGGATGAACAGCAGATCAATAAACCATGAAAATTTCTCCCACTTTCAGGTTTAATTAAACAGTCATTTCAATAACTGTGTTGGCAGCCAATATTGCTACATTGCTGTTTCCAAGGTCAGAATGGTTTCTAGCTTGAGAAAGATCCAACAGTTCATTTCTGGTTATAAATGTGAAGATTTATGTGCCAGAAGATTGACATTTCTACTGAGTAACGAACTTCTCTCACAAAGTCTGATTTCCTCTCACACTGCACAAAAAAATGATGAAAAGCACTGCCTAAATTGGCACACTCCTTCATTTAAACTACAGGCACAAACGTGATGTATGAAGCAGTTCTTCCATAGCATTAATTTCACATAACGGATACATATGTCTCAGCAGATATTCCTGGATCTTCTCACTTCAAAACGGAGATATTTATCATTAGCAGTAGTGCCTCAAACCTTGACACAGACAAATAAAACTCACAGAGACAAGGTGCCCCCCAGAGGGATGGTCTTCATTCCCTCCAAAAGTTCAGCAGAAAGAAGGGCATAAATTTATCTACCAAAGGGAGACTGTTGGGAGTTAGGAGATGGGGGAGATTTAAGACTTAGTCACAATGCTACAGGACTGCATTTTCACTGATAAACAGTGAGCTCAATCTTGTGGTGGTGCATGGTGCACTTGGGATCCCTATTCTTCCCATTCCTATTTATGGCATGTGTGGATCCAAGCCAAAAACTGACTTTAGGTAGCCAAGAAGGGCTGTGCCTAATTCCAAAGTATGAGCCTGAGTTGTTCAAAAAGCTTCTTAAGGCTGTTTCTCCAGAGTGCTGTTGACCATAGGGAAGATCAATGCTGACCAGCCCATGCAAGCAGTTGCAGTAGTCAGCAATGTGGATAGTTACCATATTTGATCTTAAGAACAAGCTTATGCTGATATAAGCATGCCTATACCTGTAGTTCATGTAATCCCACAAATACAAGCGTTAACCGTTCACTAACTGTCCAAGAGAAGGTTTGCACAGCTGAATACTTTCTCCAGTGACTGTAAGATCATGGATAGTAAACTTTGCCTCAGTTTCCAGAATACTGAAACTCTAATTGCAATATTTATCTTCTCTACAGGGGGTCATGAAGCTAATTCTATGAGTATTTGATAGTTGCAAATGGGAATAGCTGGATCAGTGCATGGTATCATTACTATATTCCCTCAGTGGCATGGAAAGCATCGCTATAATAATTTACATTCCAAAGGAAAAACTCCCTTTTGAAGATTTGCTTGCATTCCAGCAGATGAATTCCCCCTCAGAAAAATCAAAGGAAGAACAACAGAGCTACTGAGAACACCTTTACACAAGGCTATTTTTTCTCTTCAGAGGCTTTCTTTTTTTTTTTTTTTTTTTTTTTTTTTTTTAATTATATTAGACAGTTTGGAGGGTTGAGTCTGTGGGATGGGTCCTTTTTTAATTTTCAATTATAGAGTCTTACCAATAACAAGAGATTTAACAACTCATGAAACCAAGTGAAAACAACTGTTCGATTCACACGAATAACAACCCTTTGGCTTACTTTTTCTCTTCAGGCTTTGCCCCATTTCAGTTAATCTTGAAGCTCAATTCCTCACCACATTTCAAGGCCGTTCTCAGTTTTCTCACTCAATCATACCAATAATTTTTTTTTATATAAAAATAATTTAAGTTCATTATACACAAATAGTAACTTGTTTCTTCAGCTCAGTCAATATCTGATGTAGTCTAGCTGTACGTACAGCATTTGGACCAAAGGCTGTACAAGTGCATAAAATGCCATAACCTTCTTGTGCCTTCTTACTTGGTTGAATTGTGTAGGATTTCTATCAGAGTAGTAGTGTTGGTGTTTCATAGAAACATAGAATTTTCAGAGTTGGAAGGGACTTCAAGGATCATCTAGTTCAAATCCCTCCTGCCATGGACAGGGACACCTCATATTACATCAGGCTGCTCAGAACCATATCCTCCAACCTGGCCTTAAAGACCTCTAGGGATGAGGCTCCCAACACCTCCCCGGGCACCTGTTCAGTGTCTCATCACCTTCATAGTGAAAAACTTCTTCATAACATCCAAGTGAATCTACTCACTTCTAGTTTTGCTCCATTCCCCCTAGTCCCATCATGACCTGACATCAAAAAAAGTCCTTCACCAGCTTTCCCTTCAGATACTGGAAGGCCACAATAAGGTCTCCTTGGAGCCTTGTCTTCTTCAGGCAACAGCCCCAACTCTGTCAGCTTGTATCCATAGGAGAGGTGCTCCAGCCCTCTGATCATCCTCATGGCCCTTCTCTGGCTTCTGCCCAACATGTTAGGTTAAGAAGGATGCTTAAGGATGCTTGTCGAGGGAAGGACAACAAGGCTAGTGAGGGGGCTGGAGCACAGCCCTGCTAGAAATGGCTGAGGAAGCTGAGGTTGTTCAGCCTGGAGAAGAGGAGGCTCAGGTGAAACTTTATTGCTATCTACAACTACCTGAAAAGAGAATGTAACCAAGTCAGGTTGGTCTTCTCCCAGGCAATCAGTGAAAGAACAGGAGGACACAGTCTCAAGTTGCACCAGGGCAGATTTAGATTGGATATTAGGAAAAAATTCTTCACGGAAAGAGTGATTGGCATTGGAATGGGCTGCCCAGGGAGGTATAGTAGTCACCGTAGCCAGAGGTGTTTAAAAGAAGACTGGATGAGGCACTTAGTGCCATGGCTTAGTAAATTAGAAGGTATTGGGTGATAGGTTGCACTTGACAATCTTGAAGGTCTTTTCCAATCTGGTTAATTTTGTGATTCTGTGATTCTTCGGAGCCTTCTCTTCTCCAGAGTGAACAGCCCCAACTCTCTCAGTCTGTCTTCAAAGAAGATGTGCTTCAGCTGTCTGATCACCCTCATGGCCCTTCTCTGGACATGTTCCAGCATGTCTAGATCTTTCTTGCAATAGCAACTCCAGAACTAAACAGAGCACTCCCAGTGGGGAGCATCACATATATTCTGGTGTCACTCCTTAGTACTGTCTGTACTACCTGCTAACAGGGATTTGGGATAGCAGTACACTCATAATTTGTTTCCCTGCCCCAGCCCAGGCAAAGTTGTCGCTCTGTACTTCACTATCAAAACTGGACACAGCAAAACCTTTCCTTCAACCTAGTTGTTTGCACATTTTTCAACATCTGCCAAAATAACTTCTCCCCTAGATGTGCTCTTGTTTCTCTGCTGAAATCATCTGAACTATTTCAGTAGAGGCTTATAATTGAACAGAAATTTCTCTTACCACACCTGCAGGTATAGCATCACACCATCAGAGAACTGGCATGGTAATAATTGAAGCTAAGGACTGAGACTAACACACATCATTCATTAAAGATGAGCAAACTAGGGGTTCTCCAATTTCTTTCTCTTGCATATGAGACCTCATGGCCTGGGCGAGGGATTGGTCTCTTGTCAAAGAAAGATAGAAGGTGAAGGCAAGAGGTGAAATACATATATTATTCCAACAACAAGGAGTATTGGTACTTAAATGACCCACTCTCAAAGACTGTGATTTCCTCAGAGCTTCCACTTGCAGTCCTGCAGGCTTCCTTTACTTGGCAGAGCTCCCAAGGAGTTAGTTCTACAACAAATTGTGTATTCCTCTCAGTAGATAAGCCCATCTGTCTCACACCTTCCAGCCCTGGCCTCCTGTTCTCCAAGACTCCCTCCACCACTCATTTTCCTTTCTCTCCCATTTTTCAGTCTCAGTCTCCCAATGTCAAAACTTGTCCAGCAAGTGCCACCTGGTGCCAGCTGTTCTCCAAGCTTCGTTACCTTTTTTCTCTCCACTTATCTTGCAAATTTAATATTCACCATAACTCTTTTAATTCTCATGCTGAGTATCACCCTCTCCTCTGTCCTATCTCACAGCTTTGGTTTTGAAGCATTTGATTCCTACTACAAAAGCAATGCATATATTAATTACAGTTTAACCTTAAGTATACTACATCTTCAAAAGGTCAATGAGACTCCCCAATTAAAAAAAAAATATATGCTGTAAAAAACGGTAAAAATCTCTCCAAAATCTTGGCTAATAATCTCAGTTCATCTTTACATAGAAACTAGCTGTTAACTTCCCCACCATGTGTGTCTTTGTATTTTTCTCTACATTGTAGATGCTTATATCATGTCCATCAGAATGCTTCCATCAACTCGTTATTATGTGACATTGTAATTAGAGACGGAATGGTTATCATCATTTTCCCACTACATTTTCTTCAAACATTTTTTAAATCATTATGTTTTATCAATTGCAGCCTTCAAGAGGCTAGATTTTATCTTTCTCACATTGTTTTATCTACTTGCTAAAACTATGTGAGCATGCACACATAAGGTGTAACAAAGATGCCCCTTGTAGCAGTGAAGTGAGAATTTGTAGGGAATGATCCTTCTCTCAGTGATGCATTATTTTCCACACTTCTGATCAACTCTCCACCCAAACCATGCTAAACATCACATGGAAGGCAGAGACAGCTGAGATTAGGATATAAAAAAACACAGGAGGAACATCTCTCTGGGGGAGGAAGGACTGTAGATTTGGCAGGGATGAGGACAGTTGATGGGTTATACTCATTTTCCTCCTCCTAGGAAAGGAAAACGTTTAAGAACTGTACATTCAGTACACAGCTTAACTTCCGCTAGCATCACCGTTTCTATTATCCATTAGTGCTATTGCAAAGATTTCCATCTCTGACTATGTTGGACATTACCTGGGATTTATTAACTCAAGCTCGATCACTCACAGTTAGTGCATTTATCATCAGCAACCCCAGATTTGCTTTATCTGTCTCTTTAATAAATTAAACCTGTCTATTATTTTAATTTTCTTAACCTGTTTCAGTGCAAGTCCTTATGGGGGCACTGGAAAGAGGCAAATGTTAATTTTTGTCAAACACTTCCAGTAAGAGTCCTGGGGCCCTGAGGCAGGAAGACATCAGGATCTTACAGGTGAATGTGACACCTGGTAACAGACTGAGACAGAGAGGTAAAGGATGCAGGAAGGAGAGTTGTCATTGAAATCAGCTCTGAACCTTGATAAGTTATTCTTGCACCATGCAGAGCAGACATTAATTACTGAAGGAATACTAAAGAGCAGGAGGGAGAGTTCACGACTCAGAAACCGTATTTCTACACATATTTAATATTAAGCTATTTGCCAAGTTGGATTTTTTTTCCCTTTTCCAACTTTTGTCTCTGATCCCACTACTTCCCAACCCCTAGCCTGCTTGTGCAGCTATTTTCCCTCTCACAGTTTGTCATCCATCATTTTTCAGGAACTGAATTTAATAGAAGAATTTGGGAGGTTAGAAATCCTGCTGTCATCACCTGATACAAAGCATGTCTGTATGATAAGAGAGAAGTTGCATTGCCTTTCTCTGCCCATTTCTCCAAGGTACACCCAGAATCACTGCTTATCCTCATGTTTCCTAAAGAATTTAAAACAGATCTGACAACATCTTTGTGTTGTATACACAGATTATATACTGAATAGATATACTGCATGTTTCAGTGTTCATGCCTCCTCTTCTGCTGATGTGTGACATTGGGTGCTGTGTTGTTGCATTCTGATGTATATCGAAACCCAGCTCTGAGTATCGATCCCTAAATTTTCCTGACCTGTGAATTCCAGGACAACCTGGGATTAAAATGCTTTTTCTTCATTTGGAAGGCCAATATCTTTAAGCCATAACTTTCATATCCCAGAGAAGCATATTGTGAGATAGAATTCACATGTTTTACACTGAAATTCTTCTCACTGACACTGTCAAGGTTATGTTCAAAAGATGTTGTTTCATTTTAGTTAAGAGAAGCTTTGGTAACTCTTACAGCTCTGCATGCAGTCCCATTCCCATGAACATTGAATATCCTTCAGCCCCACACCACGTGGCAGCTGTCTCCTTCACCGTATAGCTCTGAGTCCTCCCCAGGACATAGCTCATCCTGGGGAAAAAATAGCATGAGATTATGTAATGAAAGATAGACTCATAATGTGCATGCTCAAGAGAGTACAATTAAGGTCATGCAGGCAGTTCTGTAATGATTTCTAATAGCTTAATTTCTCCTCATCACCTACTTTGCTTTCCAACAAAAGACCCTATGACTTTTCTCAGCCTTCACTGTTCTGTTTCCTCAGTTTCTTCTCTTACCCATTTCTGCCCATTTAGAGAATCAGGTGTCTGTGTCTGTTTCTGTTTCTTACCCTTATTTTGAAGTTTTCTGTACATATGGTTTCAAATCTCCACTCCTATATCTCACTGCTGTTTGAACAGTTCACTGCCTAAGGCTGCTGTCCCTTGACAAATATGACTCCCCCCCTCTACAGCCCATCCTCGTGTCTGAGTACCTTCTCTCAAACTCTAGCACAAAATACTTTCATATGTAGAGTATGTAGAGAAGAGTTTCTGATTTAATTCTCTCTGCAGACACAGTGAGGAATTATTTGAAAAATCCTGATTAGACACGATGTGAATCAACTGAGGCAACATGATGTACACATAGCACTAATAATACTGAACATTTATGCAGCATCCTTAGCCATCAAAGTACTTTAAAAACAGCAAAGGAGTGATTTTTTTTTCAGAGATCTCGTGCACTCATTTCTCAGTGGATTTTTTTTTTTTTGTAATCACTCCATGCTCCTAAAAATGTGAACCCATCAAACTAGTCCTTTAATATTGTCAAAATAAAAATCTCTAGTTATCACTTAATGTATGGAAAATGAGACCTGTAAAGAGCACAGCATGTATCAAGCCAAGATGTAAGACTGCCTTTCTATTTTGTTTGGACAGCAGGACCCTGGAGTTGTACACAGAAAAGGGCTTGACTTTCAAGCTGATGCATACATAAAGTTCCATTAAATCTTATTTTCTGGGGATGTTGCTACCTAGATACTTTCCAAAGTTAGAAGTGGTTGTTGCTTTTGAGCCTTATGCTGAGGAAAACAAAGGCACAAGAAACCACTGTCTGCTTTAGGGCAATAACTCAATGACAATATAGCGAAAGCATTTATATGACCATTCAGCTTCACAAGTAAAGAAGCCAGTTCCAAAGAGGGAGGTAAATCTGGGTCTTTAATGTTTTTGAGAACACTCCTGAGTCAGATTTCCTTTTACGTTAAAAATAAATGACAGTTTAGAGTTACTTTAACTATATCAGGAGAGGTTTCACACACTAATAGAATCATAGAATGGTTTAGGTTGGAAGTGACATCAAAGATCATCCAGTTCCAACCCCCTGCCATAGGAAAGGACACTTCTCACTAGAACAGGTTGCTCAAGGCCTCATCCAGCCTGGGCTTGAACATGTCCAGGGAGGAAGCAGCCATAACCTCCCTGGGCAACCTGTTCCTGTGTTTCACCACCCTCACTGTAAAGAACTTCTTCCTAACATCCCGTTTAAATCTCCCCTCTGCCAGTTTGAACCCATTATCCCTTGTCCTGTCATTACAAGACCTTGTGAATAGTCCCTCCCCAGCCTTCCTGTAGGCACCCTTCAGCTATTGGAAGGTTGCTATAAGGTCTCCTCAAAGCCTTCTCTTCTCCAGGGTGAAAAGCCCCACCTCTTTTAGCCTGTCCTCATAGCAGAAGTGCTCCAGCCCTCTGATCATCTTTGTGGCTCTCCTCTGGACTCTCTCCAACATTTGCAGTTTGATATGGCACTTCTTGCAATGCCTGGGGTTCTTTTCAGTATTTTCTGCTGCCTAGCTTCAGCAGTGCCCACCTTCTGTCATTGGTTTTCTGTGTTCCCCTTTTAAATGCTGACATTTCCTAATAGAATCATAGAATCAGTCAGGGTTAGAAGGGACCGCAAGGATCATCTAGTTCCAACCTCCCCTGCCATGGGCAGGGACACCCTATCCTAGATCAGGCTGGACAGAGCCTCATCCAGCTTTCTCTTAAAGACCTCCAGGGAGGTGGCCCCAACCACCCCACCGGGCAACCCATTCCAGGGCCTCACCACTCTCATGGTGAAGAACTTCCTCTTCATGTCCAGTCTGAATCTCCCCACCTCCAGCTTTGCTCCATTCCTCTTAGTCCTGTCACTCCCTTATAGCCTAAAAAGTTCCTCCCCAGCTTTTCTATAGGCCCCCTTCAGATACTGGAAGGCCACAAGGTCACCTGGGAGCCTCCTTTTCTCCAAACTGAACAGCGCCAACTCTTTCAGTCTGTCCTCATAGCAGAGGTGCTGCAGCCCTCTGATCATCCTCGTGGCCCTTCTCTGGACATGCTCCAGCATGTCCACATCCCTCTTGTAATAGTGGCTCCAGAACTAGACGCAGTACTCCAGGTGGGGTCTAACCTCCCTCGACCTGCTGGTCACACAGCCCAGGATCTGTTTGGCTTTCTGGGCTGCAAGTGCACACTGCTGGCTCATGCTGAGCTTCTCATCCACCAGCACCCCCAAGTCCCTCTCCACAGGGCTACTCTCCAACCAATTGCTGCCCAGCCTGGATTTGTGCTTGGCATTGCCTCAACCCAGATCCAGAACCTTGCACTTGGCCTTGTTGATCCTCATGAGTTTGGAATGTACCCATCTCTCCAGCATGTCCAGGTCCCTCTGGATGCCATCCCTGCCCTCCAGAGTGTCTGCTGCACCACACAGGTTGGTGTCATCAGCAAATTTCCTGAGGATGCACTCAATGCCTTCGTCCATGTTGCCCACAAAGATATTGAACAAGACTGGTCCCAGGACTGATCCCTGAGGGACTCTGCTTGTCACTAGTCTCCACTTGGACATGGACTCATTGACAGCCACACTTTGGGTGTGGCCATCAAGCCAGTTCTTCATCCATGTGGTAGTCCACCCATCAAAACCATATTTCACCAGCTTGGAGACCAGGATGTGGTGCAGGACAGTGTCAAAGGCTTTGCTAAAGTCCAGGTAAATGACATCAGTTGCTTGCCTCTCATATATTAGTGTTGGGACCATAGAAGGCCACCAGGTTTGTCAGGCAGGATCTGCCCTTGGCGAAGCCATGCCGATTGGACCCAATCACCTCTTCACCTCTAATACCTGCAGAACCATGACGTTTTAGGCACCCTTCTAACATCACTCATGGATTTAGCCCTTGATGTTTAAGCAAAACTGTAAACAGAAAGTATTAATGATTCAAAATTTCTAACTTCAGAGTGGTCACTCAGCTCCAAAGATCACTTAAGAACTGGTGTCGTTCAATCCACATAGCCTAATTTTCTTTTATGCAACATCCCTTTTCTGTTTAGTATTTTAGAGGAAACCATTTCTAGATAAGTGATTCAGGGATTTATAAAGATCCTTAGCAGTTGATAAAACATTGCAGTTCAACCTTGTCCTTGGGTATCTAACAGATATTTTATAATAGTAGTTCTTGGCAGTGCTGATTTGGAAGTACATTATCAGTTTTCTACACCAAAAGCATTGGAAAGATGCATGGAAGTCTTCCCTACGCTGCTCTTCTGAGGAAGGCTGTTCTCCAGCAGGTCCTATTTTGCAAACCCTTCAGTGTGTGTTATCAGCCATCCTAGTAAGACTAAATATTTTCTGTCCTCTTAGCCTACGGATTGCTGAAGACAAACCTGTATTTGGTGAAGAGATACTCTTTGTAAAAAAAAAAATAGATAGGAAGATTACTAGAGAGTCAGACCTAACATCAATGTCTTTTGAAAAATTAAAAGTACCCTGATATTGGGTGAGAAACTCTTTTGGTATAGTTATTTGTCAAACATAATTAACATTGTGACGAGGTCCAGTGATCCTCCCTTTTTCTCCATGGTATGATGAATTGAGTATGGTCTACAGATGTTTTTTGGTATCTCTGTGGAACTCTGAATTCTTCCCTTGCTAGAAATATTTATAAGGGTATCTAAGGAGCTTAGAACAAAGTCTTTCCTTTTTTTTTTGCCCCACTCTATTTTCTAGTTCAGTTTCAGACTTGCAACAATGACAGCTTGCTTTGCAATCCCAGTGACTTCTGCTCAAAGAGGTAGATTTCACTAGCAGGACTCAAGCAACTTTTAAGAAAGGAAAAAAAAGTGACATAAAGTTCATATTGCCAGCTTGTCACAGGAAGGACAGAATATTGCCAGTTTTCAGAAATCAGCCTAGGCCACACAGTGCAGTGGTTCTTTACTTTGCTGCATGGTGCTGAGAACCCTGTGGGGGGAAAAAAAATGGGAAAAGGGTGGCAAGATGAGAGTGAATATGAAAGTTTGAAGGTTGCTCCTTTGTGTATTGAATTTCAATAAATATTAACATCTTTGCATTGTTGTTTCTTATGTACTACTGTGTGTTTATGCGTGTGTTTGCATATGCATGGATGTACATGCATATGTATATGCTTGTACATGCTTAAGAAAGATCTTCAAAAGCAAAAATTAGTTCTGAAATTCAGATGCATCCTTCAAGGATCTTATGGGAAACTTGGCAAATCCTTGAAAGTTTGGGGTTGGTTTTTTTGGGTTTTTTTTTGTTGTTTTTTTTCCCACGTCCACTAAATACAGAGCTAACACCAGAACTCAAACTAGTCCAGATTCACAATTCCTAGAATTACCAGCCTATCTACATTGACATCTAAATAAATGACCTAACACTAAACTATACTTACAAAAATTTTCAGAATGAATATATGGTACTCATCCTGTAAATATAGTTTGCTTTACGTTCATGACAGTTTTATGCCTCCCTGTCTTATCTGAAATTGCTTCACCTCAGATTCATTGTGAAGCTGTTTTACTATAACATCATAGCAATTTTCACCAACTATTTCAGTTTATCAAGACACTTTTAAATCTCCAGGAAGCTGATTAAAACCTCATCATCCTTTTGCTTTCTGGAAGTAGACTGCACTTGCATCAACAATTTCCATGAGCAAAATATCCATTTCAGTATAAGATTTTGGTTAAAATAAACACATTACATTCCCCAACACAACTGTTTCAAGCCTCATAAGTTTGGCTTATATCAAGTCCTGTGGCCTTTAATAGAAAAGCATGACGCAAAAAAGAAATTAATTCTGAGATTATGGTGTAAAACAAACAGTGTGGTACAAAATGGCAGAGGAGTTGGAACTAGATGATCCTTGTGGTCCCTTCCAATCCTGACTGATTCTATGAAAATCTGATGTTAAGAAATCAGTAACAGCATAGGTGGTTTCACTTGAAGAAGAGGCTTTATGTTTGTAAAACACTGGGGTTAGCTGATTTACTTTAAATGATTTTTCTTGTTTCCTTCTTGCCATTTCACTGAAGTATGTATAGAAAACACTGAGAAAAAACCTAAAGGGGTATAAAGCACATATATGCACCTCGGTATATGTATGTATGTATGAGACTGTATAAATGTATATACTCTGTAGACTTTTTATAACGTAAACTGACAAGTAGTCTGATATATTATAGTCTCTAATATATAATAGATAATGTGTACAGCATATCTTTTATATTTAATATGAAACTCCTGTACAATGCACATGTATAATATGTATACTACATACACATGTGTGTAAAGCAGTGCATACTTTTCTTCCTTGTGGGTAGAAAACAATTTCCTTGAAACACCTGACATTGCCAATAACATCCTGTGTAACAACTACTGTCTTTAAAAATACAGTATTTCTATCATAAACTATCATATGCAATATATAGCAGTGGGGAGAATCCCCAGCAAAACCATTCTTGCCATAATTCACAACCAGTTTGTTAGAAGCTTAACAGCTTACGGCTTCGCCTTGGGCCATTAACTAACAAACCAGCCATTAACTGCTAGTAATGACCATTTTTTCCCAGAGATTATTGCTTAATTGAACTCCTGTGCTGCGTTGGTTATTTTTATGCCATCTCACAATGACTGTGCATTACTGCATTTTCCTAGTATACCAACCACCTACTGAAATAAACAAGATAAGTGTTGGAGAATTGGATATTTCACTGGATATACTATTTAAAATACATTACTTTAATGAAGAGCTTTGATGTAGCAGGCGTGCTTTTTCATTTTTCCTGTTCTCCTGAGCATATGCATCAAGTAACTTAGATGCAGAATTAATGCATGCTGCTGTTCAGTAATGTATACAATGTCAAGGCACTGTATTAGTGAGCTGTGTTATATATTCATTTGGGTAAGACACATTTGATTATTAGCATTCTGTTCTTCAGCAACAAGCCACATGTGCTGTCTGTTGCCATGGCAATAAATTAGGAAGGATAACCTGACTACTTATCAATTTTTATTAGTGCAATCATCCTACCTGCTTAACCCCTCAGTAACAGTAGCACATTTAAGCACTGCTGATAAAATCCATGCAACTCTGAGGGTATGAGTGAAGCTAACAGGGTGGGGAGGCAGCCAAGGTATTGTGGAGATGAGGGAGAGAAATACTGACTTACAACACGAAGCTGATGTGATTCATTAATATTACAGGATCAAAAATGCTAATGTTTCTGAAGATCTTAGCACAGTAGAAAGAGATGAAAATAAACTCAAAAACTTAAGACGGATAAAATGAAAAGAGCTTCCCTCCTGCTGTGTTTAAAGCAGTGTGTGTAAATGCATATGTTAAGCTATAATGAATAAATGGAATGAAAACATCTCCCTGCTAAATGTAGGGAAGACCACATAATGCTAGAGACATCCTTTAAAGTATAAGGGAATGAGCTCATGAGAACATCAGCATGATTTTCTTTAAGATACTAAAATTATATTACTATTGATCTGTGAGCTTTAAGATCACTGCTTTCAGTGATCACCCTTACAATTATCACCCAAAGGTAAAAAACAGTTATTCTGTAGTAACCAGGAAAAAAGCATAAGCTTCCCATTGAATCCAAGATCTTCTTGGGATTGGGATAAAAGTTACAACAGGTTTATTATGAATTATTTCATTTTGATCTAAAGATCAAAATATTCCTGCAGAGATAAATTTTGTTAATCCATGTTTGCTTGTTAAAAGACTATTTAAATCTCAGTATTAGCATTAATGTTATTGAGTTATTTCAGGGTTTAAACACATTAAAAAAAAAAAAGTCCTCCAAATGTTGTTTGTTTTAGTGAAGTGCTGGAGCTCACTGCTGTGAAAGCAGGGTATGAATGCATAGCACAACCACAAAGGCTGGACAGATTTCTCCTTGGACCTGCTTTCTTTATGTATGCTTTTGTCTGAGGAGACATGCCATGTTTTGCTTTTGGCTTCCAGGATAACCCCACTCATACATCAAGCTTTCTATCATCCCTTCCCTGTCCATAGGATTAGAGTTACCATTATTCAGTTAGTAAAAGGCTGTCTATTCAAAACTTTTCTATATTCTTAAGGGGGAAAAAAAAAAAAAAAAGGGAAATATTAAACACAAATAACTGCTTGTGCCAGCTGGGAAGCATTAAGATGACCTGAATAAGGCAGCTGACTTTGTCCCACATGACATCCTGGTCACCAAACTCGAAAAACGTGGACTTGATAGGCGGAGCACTGCTAGATAAGGAATTGGCTGGATGGTTACACAAAGAGAGTGGGGGATCAAGGGCACAATGTCCACCTGGAGGCCAGTGACAAGTGGCGTCCCTCAGGGGTCAGTGCTGGAACCAGTGCTGTGTAAGATCTTTGTCAGCAAAATGGACAGAGGAGTTGAGTGCAGCCTCAGCAAGTTTGCAGATGACACCAAGCTGTGTGGCACAGTTGACTTGCTGGAGGGCAGGGATCCATCCAGAGGGACCTGGACAGGCTGGAGAGGTGGGCCCAGGCAAACCTCATGAAATTCAACAAGGCCAAGTGTAAGGTCCTGCACCTGGGTCAGTGCAATCCCAAGCACAACTCCAGGCTGGGTGGGGAATGGCTGAGAGGAGCCCTGAGGAAAAAGACCTGAGGGTCTGGGCTGATGAAAAGCTCAACATGAGCCTGCAGTATGAGTGCAGCCCAGACAGCAACTGTGTGCTGGGCTTCATCAAGAGCAGTGTGGCCAGTAGGGCAAGGGAGGGGATTCTCCCCCTTTGCTCTTCTCTCATCAGACCCCACCTGGACTACTATGTACAGTTTTGGAGCTCCCAACACAAGAAGGACATGGAATTGTGGGAGCCAGTCCAGAGGAGGGCCACGAAAATTATCAGAGGGCTGCAGCAGCCCTGCTGTGAGGACAGGCTACAAGAGTTGGGGCTTTTCAGCCTGGAGAAGAGAAGGCTTTGAGGAGACCCTGTAGTAGTTTCCAGTATCTGAAGAGAGCCTACAGGAAGGATGGGGAGGGACTAAGTACAAGGTCTTGTAATGACAGGATGAGGGGTAATGGGTTCAAACTGGCAGAGGGCAGATTTAAACAGGATGTTAGGAGAAAGTTCTTTACCGTTAGAGCGGTGAGACACTGGAATAGGTTGTCCAGGGAGGCTGCAGATGCTCTCTCCCTGGAGGTGTTCAAGGCCAGATTGGATGAGGCCTTGAGCAACCTGTTCTAGTGGGAATGATCCTGCCTATGGCAGGGGGTTGGAACTAGATATCTTTGAGATGCCTTCCAACCAAAACCATTCTATGATTCTGTTTTCCAAAACACCTAAGTCCTTAAAAGGCTGTCAAATCTCATCTTTTTAGGAGCCGTAGGAGGAATATGTCAGAGTTTGATAGGTGCTAAGCCTTGTGTCCTGGAGAGAGGAGGTCTGGCATGCCACAGAAAAAGCTGTCTCATGCGATTGAGATGTCTCTTTAAGGGAGAGGCAGAAATCTTCCTCCACCCCTTTTCTCAACTCTGCTGCTCTTACTGGGGATAAAGAGAGGCCACCATGGGCAAACTGCACTTATTTTTCTGACACAACTTTCCTTCACCTACCTCAGTGCATTAAAAATAATCCCTTTGAGTGGCAAAGCTGCTGGAGGGATATATGTGGTGTGGAAAAATAACAAAGACAGGGAGAGCCTGGTCAGGAGCTCAGGGGAAGCCAGGACAGGAAACAAGGGAGACCTTTGGGAATTTGAGGCAGGATTCACCGCTGAGAGAGGAGCAAGCAGAGAAGGGACGTGATGCAGCTTGGGCTGTGACAAAATAGGACATTTGAGAGGACTAAGATTTTTTAATTATTATAATTATTCATCCCTATATGAATTGGCAAAGTTAAAATAAACTACACTTAAAATCAGTGCACTTTTCTAAAGCAACTAAAATCTTCTAATTTTGGAGCATGCTGGACAATCTGGCACTTAAGTTCCTTCCAAAAATGAAGCACAGTCTTCCAGGTCATTTAAGTACTGAAAAATACCAAGGTATAAAATACCAGGGTTCAGCTAGGATAGGGCTAATTTTTTTTTTTTTT
>VWZI01020825.1:0-26196 GCA_013396835.1 Psilopogon haemacephalus | reverse complement strand
TTTTTTTTTTTTTCCACAAGATGCTGGAAGGAGACACAGCTCAGATAGCCAGCTGAAGCAGCCAGTGGAGAATTCAATACC
This sequence comes from Psilopogon haemacephalus, assembly GCA_013396835.1. Lineage (NCBI taxonomy): Eukaryota > Metazoa > Chordata > Aves > Piciformes > Megalaimidae > Psilopogon > Psilopogon haemacephalus. Next base: position 26,115 of record VWZI01020825.1, on the reverse strand, counting down.
ATATTGACTCCACATCCATTACATAAGTGGAGAGCAGGCCATCCTGGACCATCATGGTCAGTGCTGCTACTACTCACTGTATATACTATTTCATTTGTATTATTGTTATTCCTGATTGTTTTTTTCCTCTCTTTGTGCTGTTCTATTAAACCCTTCTTACCCCATCCCACAGAGTTTTATTTCTTTTTCTCCTGATTTTCCTTCCCATCCCACTGTGGGGGGAGGTGTGGGGGATGGTGTGCAGGAGCAGTTGCATGAGCAGATGCATGGGGCTTAGCTGCTAGCTGGGCCTGAGCCACAACAATAAGCATAAAATCTGTGAACTTTTTGTGGAAACAAAATTCTCAAGGTATGTAACAAAATTCTCAAGGTATGTCTGGCAGGTAGTCTTGGTCAAATATTATTCCCTACAATGCCTGTGCCTGTGATGCAATTTGTTTTAGAAGGAATAGATGAAATTTACTTGATCTAGAGCGAGTTTCTAATCAGAGAGGTCAAAAGTTTTTCCTCCACATTGCTAAACCACCAGCCAGACAGACACCAAGTCAGGGCTTTCTGATAGTTCACCAGTCTTGGTTTACAAAAGAGTAGGCTATCCACTGACCACAAGCTCCATTCACACGTGTGTGCACATTCAGCTACACCAAGAAGAAATAGCAAACATGGGAGTGTTCTTAATGCACCTCCTCTGCTTTACACTCAGCTTTAAGAAGGAAAATACTTTGTTCAAACCTCAGGTTGTCACAGATTTCCACACCTGAAAGGTTGTTTTCATTGCCATAGCTGAAGATGTATTTTGAATGGAATCTCACAATAGTGCCCAGGCTCAGAGTTCAAAGTAGATTATTTACTCTGTTGTACTGCAGTCCTGCTTGTAAATGAAGCAAAGCATTGCTGTAAATGTCAACACGTTGATAACTTTTCAAAAGGGGCTGCTGTTTGAGAAAACCTCTCTGGAATGGATCCTGTATGCAATTTTATCTAAAGCCACAGAATCACAGAATATTACGGATTAGAAGGGGCTTCAAAAGGTCATCCAGTCCAACCTCACACCAGAGAAGGATCACCTCTACCACATCACAAAGGAATGCATACAGGCATGCTTTGAATACCTCCAGAGAGGGAGCCTCCATGACCTCCCCGAGTAACCTGTTCCAGTGTTCCATCACACAGTGAAAAAAACTTTCCATCATAGAATCATAGAATCATAGAATCATAGAATGGTCCAGGTTGGAAGAGACCTCAAAGATCACCCAGTTCCAACCCCCCGCCATAGGCAGGGACACCTCCCACTAGATCAGGACGCTCAAGACCTCATCCAGCCTGGCCTTGAACACATCCAGGGATGTCTCCATGGAACTTCCTATGCCTCATCTTCCACCCTTTGCGCCTTGTCCTGTCATTGGGCATCACTGGGCAGAGCCTGGCTCCATCCTCCAGGCACTCACATATTCATAAACATTAATGGGGTCATTTCTCAGGCTCCTCTTCTCCAAGCTAAAGTGCCCCAACTCTCAGTCTGTCCTCGTAAGAGAGATATTCCACTCCCTTAATCATTTTTGTGGTTTTGTGCTGGACTCTCTCAAGCAGTTCCCTGTCCTCCTTGAAGTGAGTGGCCCAAAACTGGACACAATATTCCAGATGTGGCCTCACCAGGACAGAGTAGAGTGGGAGGAGAACCTCTCTGGACCTGCAAACCACAGCCTTTCTAATACATCCCAGAATGGCATTAGCCTTCTTGGCCACAAAAGCAAACTGCTGTCAATTTTCTGTCATCTTAAATTGACATTTGGTTATTTAATTCATAAACCAAAAAGTAAAAGCAAATAAGAGCGGTCAATAAATGAAAGATGGGTGACATTTGTTAATAAACAAACATGGGCCACAAAGTACTTCACCTGTGCATGAATGCAGGTGGAAAAGCTTTTTTAAATTTCCTACTCCAAGCTGTTTATAGACTAGGCAGCACTTTATGGGAATAAGTGACTCTTTTTCAGATGAGCACAAGAAAATGCAAAACAGGGAAATTCTTCTCCTGCTCCATTCCTGCAGAAGGAAGAACAATTGCTGTTGAAGATATCACACTGGCACCATAGTACATTGCTCCTGCCTCAACAGTGATAATAAATCAGGTGAGCAGCTATGAGTGACATTCTGTCTCAGTCTTCTTTTGGGACCAAGAAACATTACCATAAAGGAAATAAGGACAAATTCTCTCTAAATAATTAAACAATCTGCTGTGAAAATTCTCCATCATGTTTCTTGTGTTTGTCTTCTCATTCCATGATAGTTCCACATTTGTTGAAGAGATGAATAAAACATAACCCTGGAATACAAGCTTGAGAGAGGTGGGAAAGAGAGAGACATACTACAGAATAAGCATGTTTTTGGAGGAAGATTTCTACAGCATGGATACATGTACTAGAAAAACATATATATATGCATATCACAGAATCACAGTACTTAGAGGTTAGAAGGGACCTCCAGAGATTGAGTCCAAGCCCTCCTGCCAAGGCAGGATCACTTAGGATAGTCTGCACATGGGTGCATCCAGGTAGGTTTTGAAAGTCTCCAGAGAAGGAGACTCTACGACCTCTCTGGACAGCCTGTTCCAGAGCTCTGTCACCCTCACTGGAAAGAAGTTTCTCCTCACATTCAGGTGAAACCTTCTATGTTCCAGTTTATAGATGTTGCTCCTTGTCTTATTGTTGCGGACCACCAAAAAGAGATTGGCCCCATCCTCTTGACGCACACCCCTCAGATGTTTATAGATGTTGATGAGATCTCTTCTCATTCTTCTCATCTCCAGACTAGACTGCTCCAGGTCTCTCAATCTCTCTTGATAGTGGAAATGCCCAAGTCTGCCAATTATATAACCCCATACACATACATACATACATATATTCTCCTACAACATTTTTAAGTAGTTTCTACAGGAAGCATGAGAAGTTCAGTCCCCATTTCATTGTATACAACTCAGAGGCAGTTCAACATTATCATTGCCTGGGCTCCAGTAAATAAGAAAGCTTAATAAGAAAAAATAAGAAACACAAAAACACATAAGACACTGAGAGTTATAACTGGTGTGCAAAAACTCAAATCCCTTCCCAATTAACACCAGTGCAACTAAAGTATCACATACAGAGCTGTTTGCTTATCTGAACTTTGTTTTCATTCTTTAACGAAAGTACACAATGTGGTAAGAGGAGCCAGAGATACAACAATCCTATCAGGAAAATAGTGTCAGTAATGATAGTTCAAACATTCTTTAAAAAAAAAAAAATTACTAGTACACAGAGCAACATGAATTCACTCTAGGTGATCCAAAAGCCTTTCCTTGCTCTGTGCATTGCACTTTACCACAGCCACTATGCAGCATTGTACTCTTTTCACAAGTAAAAACTTTGCTAATGACCAAGCCTGGGGGAAGTTGCATGGCCACAGCATTTTCTGGAGGCAAGAAACCTCACAAGTTTGGCAGATGGTTTTATTCATCTTTACTTCTCTGTTCATACAACTGTGATTCTTTTTTACTGTTCTTTTTACACTATTGTCAGCTCTCTTCTGGCTCCTTAAATAAATTCTCAGCTAAACTCCAACTGCAAAGACCATTCATTATTTCCTCTGAAGCTTAAGCATTCTGAGTATAATTTTTGATGCTTTTATTTCCACCAGACACTTTGTTTTTCTGTCTTTAATTCATACATTTTCTCCAGAGAAGAAATCATCAAATTCACAGGCAAGTAGCCAGATGTGGCAGTTGTGATTTTGTATGTGTATTAGATATACTGTGATTGATCACTCAGACTAACAAACAGCAAGAATTCAGAAGAACTCAAGAGACTTACCTACAGGATTTGAAAGCAGAATACTTAGTCAAATATTTCAGACATATAATTTTCTTTAATTCTAACAAAGTTAAAGTGTCTAAACCGTTACAAAGGAAACTAATTTTCTTATGGATATCTTAATAAGATATAATGTATTCTTGAAATTTTTCCAGCATAGAACATTCGTAAAGTATTTCTTGTGAGCACAAAGTCTTTGGTGTCTCATAAAGGCTGGATTCACAGTGCAGTTTTTCCCACAGCTGGAAGAGAATTGATACCCATATTTTATCCTCCTACCTACTTCCACAAAATCCGCCAGGAACTTAGTAATCTGTGTAAACATTATTCTTCAGTCAAGTTTTGTTGGAATCCAGAAACTAATTCAAAAGTTATTTTGTAAGTTTGGGGAGTAAATGCACAGATAGCTTTGATATAGGTATGCAGCTACATGTAGCCACTCACACAGCTTCCCATGTAAGCTTTGTTTACCTATGAAACCAGAGCATAAAACAAATGAATATTTGGTCAACTTGGTTTAATGGTTTCTATACTTTTTAACAAGGCACTTTTGCTAAGATTGGATAGATTAGAAATACAAACTTTGCAGTGTGCAAAGTTAATAAATCTAGACTGTGAAGGGCAGAAGACAAGTTGGGAATGGAATAAATTCCACGGATCAAGACTCCTTTGCTGACACAAGAGCACCAGTAACATCTTATTTTTACTCAGGAAACTTAAGCCTAGCTCCCTCCGTTGTGCAAAGCTGTGGGGGTGTCAAGCTGGCCAAGGTGTTGCATATCAAAACAGTACCTAAGTGCTGAAGGTTTTATAATGTGAAAACATAACCTGGGGATGTTATTTAAAAAAACAAAAAAACAAAAACAAAAACACACAAAAAAACCCCGATACCCCTACATTATCCTTTTCAGCAACAGCAAAATAAACATCACATTCACCATATTCAGTACCCTAGGAACCTATTAAATAACAGAATGATGTGTGACCAGCGGTGCAAAGATATGAGCTGCAGAAAGTATGGCCAACTCTATCCAAAAAAAGAGGATTAAACAATTTAAGAAAAAAAAAGTAGAGCTCTTCAGCTTAATGAAGCAAATACTGAGCAGGGTCTTGGCTAAAATATTTGACTGTATCAAGATGAACAGCTATGTAAGCTAAAGGACAATGTCAACACAAGGACATTCAACCATGAATAAAATTAAGGTTTCTGTTTTTCAGCTGTAAGAACACCGAGACTCTTGATGGCCCCCTAGTATGGACAGTGATTTTTAAAAGGTTAGAGTTTACTTAGCAGTTGATCTGTCTATGAATTTTTGCTACATCCTTGTCTGATTGTGAAAATGCAGGTGCTGTTCACTAGTCTTTCCTTCCTGTGAAAGGTAGACCAAAAGCATAACTGAAACTCCATGGGATATTTTCAGAAAGAGAAATTGTCCAGTTCTTGCAGTATTGTGGTGAATGAAAAATTTCTGTTTTAATCTCCAAAAAGAAAAGGAAAAAACCTCCTCTTTGCTCTGCCTGTAACTCTATGTTGCAATTAACATTTCCCCTCAAGAGAAGCAAGTATGACTTCATAGGACTCTCCATTTCACCGTTATATAATTTCTTGTTTACCTGGTTTGATCATCTAGAAAACATCTGCAACTGTGGTTGTTCCTAATTATTATTCCAAGAAGGCTGTTAACTACCAACACTTCTGTCTGTAGGCTCACTTCTGCCATTTTACCAAGCAAGTTTGCTCCAGTTCCTGTCCTAAAAGCCTCAATGAATTCATAATGTATTCACTGAGAAAATTCAAATCCTACTGCTCGCAAATGTGTTATGTGTTAGTGTTTGAGAGTCTGATCTTTGCAAAGCACTACAAGGAACTTTGTGAAGACAAGAAGTCTATTTTGCAGCTCAAAGATAGAATCTATTATACTCCAGTTTTGCAACAAATGATGAGCTTTATGTCCTCAGTTCCTAATTTTTCATCCCTTTCAACTACTGAGTTAACAATTGTCAAGTTGACTTTAGTGTCTAAGAGTTAAACAAATATTTTTAAAACTATTTCATCTGTAAGCATTAATGCTCTTCTGGTGATTGCTAAATCTATGTTAAACAATCTGGAAACATGCACGTTCTACCCAACAGAGCTGCAACTTGAAGTATTATGTTATAGTACACCAGTGGACATAGATCTAAATTTATCCTGACTAATGAATGATTTTAAGACATGATGTAGCTCAAGTGTACAGTTTTATTATCCTTTGAGACTCCCCAATAGTTCAGAGAAACACAGCTGCCTATTTTTAAATAAAAGGCTAAACTCTTGGCCTTTTAGCTATGTGTATCCATGGCTGTTTGAAGAAGTGTGAACTAAATAGCCTGCTGAAATATTGCATTTCAAAAGATCAGGAATGGGCAGAAGTGGTAAGAGTCCTTATTATACATGAAATAGATGAGCACTCCAGCTGCATTCTGCTTTCAATTACTTTTGAATCATCTTTAATCCCTGGAACTAAAACGCTATTTAGAGAGTAAAGCACAGTTTGAATTCTGTATTTAGGTAAGGGAGAGAAAAATCAACAGATAGAAAAACAATGTCAGAAAGGAATTTTTATACTAAATCTTACTGTTAGACTGAAGCAGGACTGCTCTTTATGTCAGAGGCTAAGATTATAAGATGTTTGCTTGAGTTTTTTCATAATAACAATGTCGTGAACCCAGACTTTCTCAAAAATAGAAGTCTGTTCTTTTTTTTTCAAGAAAACAATAAACTGTTTTGGAACAGATGTACAGAACTCTGAGATGACTCATCAGCTGTGCTAAGTTACAGTGGCTCTATCTGTAAATGGATATAGAGGAAAAGCCACTCGAGAGTTCATAAAAGAACAGCCGATCTGCTGAGAGCTAATCACACTGGGCTCCTCTTGAAGGAACACAGTGTTTGTACGTAATGCCAACAGTTACCAATTACTGCCTCTGCTTGGAAAAATGAATTGAGCTGTGCAGTTATTTAATGGCAAGGCTCTCTTTAAAGTATCAGAACCTGTAATCGTCTAACACTGACCTGATCCAGCAGCTGAGCACTCTGGAGCGTGAAAGTGTATCTGCTTAACTTAAGCTTGTTTTCTCCACAGGACACTTGCAGTGCCTGGCATACTAAAATGCACATTATGATATGTTGTCTGTGTAAGGTTGCATCAAATTCAGGAAAATTGATTAAAATATGCATTTTAATGCCAACTATTTGCATGATATCTCCTTATGAAGGAATGATAGATACCCCATCAGATTTCTAATGATGTTGATAAATGACACCAACCTTAAACCTAAGGCATGTAGGGGTGGATCATACCCTTATAATTAAAATAAGCATTACAATCTCATTCCATCTGATGTACAAATAAAGAGCAATTCAATGTAGAAAATTTTGTTTCACGAGTACTGGAAGCATAAAGATTAAAATGGAGCGTCTTTACTCATAAATCTATAATATAGTTTTCAAATTCAACAATTCCAATGTTAATAAAAAGATCTCTTTCATGACATTTTTTGAAGAGTTGACTCATAACCTTTAAAGTCCTTCAAAGTCAACAGCAGTATCTGTACATTTGTGCCTTTTTTAAACTGATATAAAACAAATTACATGGGTTTGAAGGAAGGCATATGGTAAAAGACAGGCAAAGAAATCTGTATGATTTATTCATATAATTTTGAAGTAGCATATTTAAAATCTCATCCCATTAACATCCATTGCCCACCTAATTACTATAAGTAATTGACAGCTCTCATTAGGAAGAGACAAAACTAAAGGGAATTAAGGTCTTGATCTTGCAATTGGATTTCCATGAGTCGATGCCTTCATTGTGTAGAGCCTCTTTGGCATATGTGGGCTCAATCTGGGTACAGGAGTCCATCTGTGCAAATGTGATTGCAAGATCAGAGCCTAAGAGATACCATGGGAATTAAGCAGATTCTGTTATTTGGAACAGATCTGCTCCAAAGTTACATAGTAAATTAAAAGTTATCAGTTGTCATGGTATAGAGCAAATATATGATGGTTTATTACCTGAATTTTCAAACTGAAAGTTATCAGTCGTCATGGTATAGACCAAGTATAAGATGTTTTTTTACCTGAATTTGCAAATTAAAAGTTATCACTTGCCATGGTATAGGGCAAATATATGATGGATTGTTACCTGAATTTGTAAAATACTGCCAATTACCCACTCTCTGTAATCCAAATCTGAAAGCAGAGGAGAATATTTCACAAGCTCATTCTTACACTTTTTATAATGTTATTTAACCTCTTAAAATTATTATTGTTATGGACAGATTTTAAATCTTGTATGCAAAAATAAATGTTGATATGCCATTAACAAAAATATTTACTCATTAAACTCTACACATCTTTGTAAATTTACCCCTCAAGCTTTAATCGAGCATTTTGGGAATAATTATTTACTCATAGGTAGTTTTAAGATCAAATGTGCTGCTTCATACATCTATAAAATAAATTCACTCCAAAATGATCCATACCCAGCTGGGCAGATGCTGTGGGGCAAATTTACCCATGGACAAAGCAGCTGTAAGTCCCATTGGAGTGCTGTGATTTATTGGTGGCTAAGTGTGCCACGTTACACGTGGCCATATAAATTGATAGGAAAATAAACAAAAGCAGCGTGAGAGAGAATGTATAAGAAAGTATTACCAAGAATGTACACAAGGGAAAGCTATAAAATGATCAAAGATAGAAGTATATTTTATCCGATTCCTGGCAGAGTAACCGACCCCACACACAGCTGCAAGCACTCCCGCACTGCTGTGCTCCCTTGTAGAATCATCCCCCTCCTTGTGCTTGCTTACTTTCACAACATGTACAATCCATACATTTAACCGATGCAGAAACCATTTTGCCACACTTTTTTTTTTCATACCTAATGTACTTATTGGTGCAGATACCCACATATTTAACCACAGATTCTATTATCTGGAAGAGCAAAATTTTGTTAGTTGGATCCAGGAAACAGGTGAACTCACTAATTCTATGCTTTTCTCTTTTCTACCCTTACCACAGCCATGCTAAGTGAGGCCTGGATGTGATCCAGTGTGATCTGCTATAGGTGATCCTGCACTGGCAAGGAAGTTAGACTAGATGATCTTTTGAGGTGGCTTCCAGCCCCTAACATTCTGTGATTCTGTGATTCCGTGACAGCCTTCCCTGTCTGCTACCTCCCCAGCTGCACTTCTTGAGCTCTTCCACATGGCTCTTTACTTCTCCTTCATGTATGTCACCATTTGAGGCCACGAGCAAACCAGGTCTGGACGACAGAGGTGATTCTTACCCCTTTCGGAGAGTAAGAATGAAAACACTGCACAGCGATTGGAAGTTTAGAGAGAGATTCTACTTACTAGTGCACATATACAAAAGGCAATCGGGCAAATTGAATACATCCACAAGGTAAGCCAAGTCTATAGAACTACAATCCTCCTATAGAACCTAAAATCCTCCACCCGTTCCACTTTTGGCAGGCCTGAGAGTGAGCCAGAACTGCCATCTCCATCTGAGGCCTACATGGCCTCTCCATGGCAGGGGGGTAGGAACTAGATGATCCTTGTGATCCCTTTCCAACCATGACTCATTCTGTGACTCTGTGATTGTGCAGCTTGAAATTCCCTGCCAGGTAGTAGCCACCTCCCCCACAAACCATGAGCTAATGCACGCTCTTCCTGGACAGAAGCGTGCAAGGAGAAAAAGGAGAAGGGAATGAGAGTGATAGCAACCAAGCACTGGCTTATAAGCCTTTGATACCAGAAAATGGAATACAACAACTATGTTACAACACCCTGGGATGCCCAGATCCAACCCCTGGGATGGATCTTGGTCCCTGTAGTTTCTGAGGGGAAACCTGGGACCCTCAGACTACAACAATATATTTCACACATACCAAGAGCCTCTCCTTTTGCCATTACCCTGAGATAATGCATGCTCTTCCCAGAGAGAGGTGTGCAGGGAGAAAGAGAGTGATAGCAACCAAGCACTGCCTTCTAAACCTTTGATACTGGAACATGGAACAGAATAACAATGTTACAACATCCTGGGACACCCAGATCCAACCTCCAACCCCTGCAATGGATCTTGGTCCCTGTAGTTTTTGAGGAGAAATCTGGGGCCCCTCAGACTACGACAACATAACTTCACACATACCAAGAGCCTCTCCTTTTGCCATTACCATGAGATAATGCATGCTCTTCCCGGAGAGAGGTGTGCAGGGAGAAAGACAGTGATACCAACCAAGCACTGGCTTTTAAGCCTTTGATACTGGAAAACGGAATAGAATAACAATGTTACAACATCCTGGGACACCCAGATCCAACCTCCAACCCCTGCAATGGATCTTGGTCCCTGTAGTTTTTGAGGAGAAATCTGGGGCCCCTCAGACTACAGCAATATACTTCACACGTAACAAGAGCCTCTCCTTTTGCTCACAGCTTGATCTCATGAGTCCTACCTGTTTGATAGCCATCCAGAAATGTATAAATATTGATTGGCAGATGCCAGTCATCATGCTGCACATAACAGGGCAAGTGGTTCCTTTCCCCTGCAGCAGTTAGGTGTATTGTTCAGCTTGCATTTTCCTCTCATGGGGCTTTACCTTTTGCTTGTCTTCTCTACCCAGCCCTTGTAGTACAGACAGATGAGACAACCTCATCAGTATGGTTTCCTTTCCAAAACAAATCAAAACATACCCTGAAAAACTGGAAAATTTTGGAGAGGGGAGAATATGATCTGTGAAAGCTCAAATATAATAATAAAAAAATTAAAAAAACCCAACAAAACAAAAAAAAAAAACCCACCCCAAAACTAAAGCAAAACCAAAACAAAATATAAAGGTCATATTTTATTAGTATTTAAGTTTCCTAGCCTTGTATTCCAACAGGCAAAAGGAACTCCTAAAAAATAAATAGTGGGGAATTCCCATTTTTTGTTCTGTGAAGTCACTGTAGAGTGAGTGGCTGGCTTAAAAAAAAGGAAAGAGGAATATGTTTTTCTTATATTTTATGCTGCATGAGCAATAGCCCAAATCATAAAGATCTTCTTTGCAGCTCAGAGTGGGGGAAGAGATCTTATTGGCTGAGAAGAATAGAGTTTGTTATATTGCAGGAAATATGCAAGAAAATCAGATTTTGAAGCAAGATATTTCCTGCAAGAGCCCTATGAATAACTGCTTTGGGGTTTGCTGGTAGACCTGAAAAAAAAAATGCAGCTATCAATTCACAAATAACAAATCTTGATTTTCATTATGAAGAGAGGTGTCTCTTTCTTGGTTAAATTAATGACCATTTCTTATTAGTTTTCTATAAATCAAGCACTAAATTCAGTTGTAGCATTTAGCTTAAATAAAGTTAGTGTCTGAATATTATGTTGTAGAGAGCAAATGAGGTAACTGTTATCTACACCACATACATCAAAAACCCCATAAGCTATTGAATGTATACTAAACATTAGATATAGATACAGATATAGATAAAGATACAGATACAGATATATCTAAAGGAGCTAGCTTGCTGAGGAAAAGAGGAGGGAAAAAACTCCTAAATACCAAGTTGGTGGTCAAAAACCCCATAAGCTATTGAATGTATACTAAATATATATATATAAATATAGAGGTGTAGATATAGATATAGATATAGATATAGATATAGATATAGATATAGATATAGATATAGATATAGATATAGATATAGATATAGATATAGATATAGATATAATCTAAAGGAGTTAGCTTGCTGAGGAAAAGGTGGGGGGGGGGAAATCTCCTAAATGCCAAGTTGGGGGAAAAAATCATAAGCAATGCTTTTCAAATCTTGGCTAGTAATTGCCACTTATTCCAAGAGAAATTGCTATCAGGTTAAAGAAAAGAGGTCTTGATCCTTTTACAGAATAGCATTGCTGTTGTGAATTTCAGCGAGGGAGTTACCATTATTTCTACTAAAGCAGAGGGCAGGAGTGAAAACAGGACTTCTGACCTAGCTGGCCCCATTTTTCGTATTTGATTCAGCAGGTCAAACATAGCCGTCAGAACTGTAACAGAAATATTTGGGTTTGGCATGAGATGTTTTCTCTTCTCTTATTTCCTTATGTATTCTTGTAAATTCTTGATAATAGAGGGAGTCCAGTAAACATGCCTGGAATATGAGAGAAATCCATAGCAACACCAAAAGCTGTATCTTAGAAGTCCATAGCAAGAAGAAAAGCCATAGTACAGAGAAGGTGAGTGCTTTTGGCTGAGCCTTCTCAGCCTTTGCATAGGGTTGAAAACTACAGCAAAGAAAACAACTGGGAGCCTTCCTTCAATAAAACTTTTTGACTCCTGCATCTCAAAGTAACTGCTTTATCTCACTCGTTGCTTAGGCTGTGTTTCCCCAGTTTTTCACCCGTGCCAACCTGGGACCAGTGGGGCTACTGGGGATCAAGTGTGAGCCCCCAGTGTGGGGCTCCACTGTGTTGGCAAGAATCAGCACAGAATGCAGAGTATGTTAGCAGATTAATTATGTGTCCCCATCTCATCCTTTTGACACCATTCTCAGTTGGGAAGTTTGTATCATACCACTTTCAACACAGCCTAGAAAACAGCATTATTGATTCAGGAGGATGAAATTTTTTCTTCAATGATTCTTAAATTTTTTTGAGGATAAACATGAGAAATAAATCTTGGGGTTTTTGGTAACACACCAGTTACAGAATGTACTGAGTAAAAATGCAATTTAGTGTATACAAATTAAAATGTAAAGTTGAATGTACTGCATACGTTCCATTATATATACACATAGATGTTTCCCTGTCTAGCATTCTCTGTGTATATCTTACAAAGACTACTATATATTTTAAATAAGTTAACACTGGGCAGTTCTAACATTCCCCATAAACTGCCAATACTAGCAAGAAAGTAACACATTCTAATCCAGGTATTAAGCCTGCTGTAACATTCACAATTAATTTTTCAGTAAACAATATGCTTTAATAAGGACTAAGACAGCCTAGAAGGTTGCTGTGGGAATGCTATGTCCCAGGCATAAGATGAGGAATGGCATTATAATTTCAAAGGGCTTACACTAATATAAGTAAGGAGTCATCATCCTCTTGGTATATCTATATTCTTCATGGGACAGCAATGTGCCCTTGTGGCCAGGAGAGCCAATGGCATCCTGGGGTGCACCAAGAAGAGTGTGTCCAGCAGGTGTAGGGAGATCCTTCTCCACCTCTGCTCTGCCCCAGTGAGACCATACCTGAAATATTGTGTCCAATTTTGGGCTCTCCAGTTCAAGAGAGACAGGGTCCTGCTGGAGAGAGCCCAGCAGAAAGGCACAAGGATGATCAGGAGACTTGTGCATCTCTTCTATGGAAAGAGACTGAGAAATCTGGAGCTGTTTAATCTGGACAAAAGAAATATGAGAGGAGATCTCATTGTGATGTCTATATATATCTGAGGGGTGGGAGTCAAGTGGATGGGGCCAATTTCTTTTCGGTGGTCCAGAGCAATAAGACAAGGAACAATGGATACAAACTGGAACATAGAAAGTTTCACCTCAACATGAAAAGAAACTTTACAGCGAGGGTAACAGAGCACTGGAACAGGCTGCCCAGAGAGATTGTGCAGTCTCCTTCTCTGGAGACTTTCAAAACTCACCTGTATACACTCATATATGGACTACCCTTGGTGAGCCTGCTTTAGCAGAGGGGTTGGACTCAATGATCTCTGGAGGTTCCTTCCAACCTCTAAAGTTCTGTGATTCTGTGATTCTTTGATTCCTTTGAATTTAGAATGGGTTTAATCTGGAACAGGCTGCCCAGAGGTGTTGTGAAGTCTCCTTGTCTGGAGATATTCAGGACCCACCTGGATGTGTTCCTGTGTGACTTGCTCTAGGTGATCCTGCTCTGGTGTAGGGGTTGGACTGGATGATCTTTCAAAGTCCTTTCCAACTCCTAACATTCTGTGATTCTCTTTAGGCGTAAGCATATCTAATATTCTCTGCACAGGAACAAAATGAAGGGAAACACAAATAAATATGTATAAGAAAAGTTCTTGGTTAACTGCATTCTATCTAGTGTCTACATAAATCCATCTACATTTTCTAATTAATATAGGATGATATTTACCTTTCACACAAGAATGTGGTAAGATAAAACTTAGCAGTGTTTGCAAAATGCTGGGTAAGTGCAAATGATTGGTAAAGTCACTGAGAGACAAAGAGATAAAGAATGTTTGGACAGAGAAGTGCTTTGTCCAGAAGACTGAATGGTAAAGGCTTTCTAGCTTTTTTCATAATTCACAAATTAGGAACCAGTGAGCAAAAGCAGCTTTTTTTATATTCTTAGGTATTGAGAAAAATCTTAGGATTTAGGAAAAAATAGTTGATCATTTTTCTATGGTGTCAGGTATAAGAAGAAGATAGACTGATATTCAGTAACTATTACACAGAAAATTTATTGGAGTTTTCTCCTTTGGTATTAATTGATAATCACATTACTTTGACTAGGTTTTGAGGGCTTGTACTGAGTAAAGGCACCTAACTAGAACAAAGAACGTTTCACTTACATGTAAGGAAAAAGTTTTTTACTTTGAGGCTGACAGACCACTAGAACAGACTGCCCAAAAATGTTGTGGAGCCTTCTCCAGAGACTTCCAAAATCTGCCTGGACGTTTTCCCATGCAGTGTGATTGAGGTGAACCTGTTTTAGCAGGGGGGTTGGACTAGATGATCTCTGGAGGTCACTTCCAACCCCTACCAATCTGTGTTCAGTAGTATTACACCAGTTCTTTCACTTCTGGAATATCTCAAACCAAGAAATTTCTGGTTAATAGAAGACAATTATCCAGCGCAAGGTAAGTCAAGAAGGCTTTTCTCAAAAGAAGATAACACAGGAAAATCTGCACTGCCAGAAATAAATGTAACTCAGTTTGGTCCAGTAATGTAATTCAAGGAGTTTAAATTTTGCTTGACATACTGTGTAATCACAGCAGCAGATTCTCTCAGAGACTTTGGTTTTTGAAATCTCTAACTGTGTAAACTTCATTGCTCACTTGAAATCACACCAGGCTTAAGGAAGCTGCAGTTTCACTGGGGAAGATACTTTTGGCCTTCGGTGTTTTGCATAATTTTATGTGCATACAGCTTTCACTACAAAGATCATTAAACAGATTCTTTTCAGCAGCATGACTGGGATTTTATCTACTAACTTTGTCTTAGTGGTATTGCTTGGCATCTAGTTTGAAACTCTGCTGAAAAGGTAGTTATGGAATAGAATCACCAATATCTTCCACAAAATCCCAAGGACATTTTCCACAAGGAAACTCATAAGCTGGAGAAGCCAAGAGGGAGAAATAGAGAAAAAGAGCTAAGTTATTCTTGCTACAATAGAAAATATGCATTAATGTGTTCATATTTCCATTTATCATGGTGAAAATGCACTCTTTGCTGTCATCACCGAAAAAATATTTTAACCTGTAGCTAAACTGATACTAGTTTACAGTTCTTCCAGAGTAAGGATTTTGATGCAAAATAAGTCAGGAGAAAACTCACCCAGGATTAGATCCACAGAAAAATCGAAGCAGGAATGTAGCTTCCCAGATACATGCTTTACTACTGGAGAGTGGTGACATATCTCCTCTCAGGAACACCTAATGACCACTCAATTCTTAAATGGGATGTGACAGTGCCAACCTCACTTTTTAGGAAGCTGCCTGTAAAGGCTGGCTCTCACAGCACAGGGGTGTCGGAAATTCAGTTTGATTTTTCATTCTGTTGTTTTTTAAAGATGTAAGGTGTAATACAAGGTGTAATGATTTGTCCAGTGTGGGACAAACCTAAGCCCACAAATCTTCACATGATTTGTCAAAACTGAATTCTGGTTTTCTGGCCAGCTTTAAATACTGCACAGGGAAGTATCTGATTATATAGTTAATCTAACTCCCCCATTAGGTTTCTGTATCTTCTACAAAATTCATAGAATCATAGAATGGTTTAGGTTGGAAGAGACCTCAAAGATCATCCAGTTCCAACCTCCTTCCATAGGCAGGGACACCTCACACTAGAACAGATTGCTCAAGGACTCATCCAGCCTGGCCTTGAACACATCCAGGGAGGGAGCAGCCACAATCTCCCTGGGCAACCTGTTCTAGTGTCTCACCACCCTCACTGTGAAGAACTTCCTCCTAACATCCCATTTAAATCTCCCTCCACCAGCTAAAACCCATTACCCCTCATCCTGTCATTACAAAACCTTGTGAATAGTCCCTCTCCAGCACTCCTGTAGGCCCCTTTCAGATACTGGAAGGCTACTATAAGATCTCCTTCTTTTCTCCAGGCTGAAGAGTCCCAAATTTCACAGCAGAAGTGCTCCAGCCCTCTGATCATTTTTGTGGCCCTTCTCTGGACTCACTCCAACAGTCCCATGTCCTTCTTGTGTTGTGTGCTCCAGAACTACACACAGTACACCAGGTGGGGTCTGACGAGAGCAAAGGGGGAGAATGACCTCCTTGCCGTGCTGGCCATGCTGCTCTTGATGCAGCCCAGGACATGGTTGGCTACCTGAGCTGCATGTGCGCTGTCAGCTCATGTTGAGCTTTTCATCAACCCAGACCCAACAGTGACAGCTTAATAGCTAATCACTTGCTGACGACAACCACCATGAAAGAATCCTTATTAAAACAGGAAAATTAAAAGCTTTTTACCTCTTGATTCGAGGTTCACATTTTATCTAAAAGGTTAAAATTGCAACAATTTTTTGTTTAAAATTTAATAGTAGTAATAATAATAATAATAATATCATTTGTTGGCAGCCACCAGTACTAACTTGGAGATGATAAAAAAAGGGAAGAACTATAAATTTTAATGTTTTCGGTAACAGATTGATTCAAAGTTAAAATAAGAGTATGAAACATTTGAAGATGTGTTTCATCTTCAAATGAAGTCGTTACAAGGGAAGAACTATTAAGACTATATTTGAAGATTAGAGGAGTTTGGGAATTACAGGGGTTAGGTTCCATCTTTGGCAGGATTACTTTATTCAGACTGTATATGTACAAGGAGCCTGCAAAGATAATATAAAAGGCAATAAGTTTCTAGAGAGGCTTAATATCCACTAATCAAATATCTAGAGAACATTAATCAAACTTTAATCAAACTTTTCCATGGCTTTCAACCTGACAGCTTAGTGCAGGAAATGCTCCTGTTCAAACAGAAATTTTGGTGTAGGTTAAGCCTATTAGTAATTACTGTCAATCACATCGTCCAGTTCTTTCAGTTAAAGACATTCCAGGAACTTTAGATACACTCAAGTCTCATGTTATCCCAAGGGGATATTTTATTCCAGCATCAAAATAGAACCCTAGGGTGTTAATAGATATAGGTGGCCGCAATATGTGTTTTTGTTGTGGGCTTAGGAAGGGGCAAGAGCAGAGTAGCCTACAGACATTGAGACCTGTCTGAAGTGTGCAGCAGAAGCATGCCACCATACACAAATTGGTGGTTAACTTCACTGAATAACTGAAACCAAATATTTTTGAAGTATACAAATTATACCTAGTTGGGTTTTCCCCCTGAATTTTGAGTATTGTGCTGGTTTGAGGCACAAGAGAGAAATCAGATCATTGGTTGTGAAAAGAAAATAATGATGAAGTCTATATCATTGCTGAGACGGATAAAAAGTCAAAGTATAAAGTCACTCTTAATTGGGGCTGTCACTGAATCTAATCACTTCCTCTTAACTCTGATCTAATATGTCTCCTCTAATATTGGTTAAAAACTAACACATAAACTTTGTTGCCTTTTGTTTTTGTTTGTCTGTCTGAGATAGAGAGGAAGAAAGAGGGAAGTAGCTTTGAGCCCTTCTGGGCAGATTCTTTGTCCAGGAGGGAGTTTAGATTTCTGTATTCTTTCTAATCTGTATATAATTGTAAATACTTGTAAATATATTGTGTAGATATGCTTGTAAATTTTACCATTCTGTAAACATAGCTTCGTCTTATTTCCAAGCCATCTAAGCTAGTCTGGTAATTTCAATAGTGGGGGGAGGGGGAAAGTTCCTAACCCATATCAAGTATGCTGCAAGTATCTCTCTGTACAAAGTATTATTCATCAGCAGAGCACACAAAGAGCAGAACAGCTCGGAAGTGATTGCACAACATAATCTATATTTCCTAAGTGGGCACAGACACTACTTATATAAATCACAGCTGCAACAGTGACAGGAAAAAATGCACAGAAGCATAAGCAGTATTGTTAAAGATTTTGGTTAATCATCAGAGCCTTGAAGCTGTTCGGAGATTTTTTCTCAGCTGGTGGCTCACCTGTAATCAGATAGAAAGCATAAGGCAAACTTGGTAACTGGATGTTTGTGGGCAGGTCAATTACAAACATACTCATGCTTTTGGGGGAAGGTTTTATCTCTAAAGGAGATGCCAAAACTGGCATGATTCTCCAGCTGGATGACTAAGAATCCTAGAGTCTCCTGGTGTGATTTTAGCAATAGAAATTATAATTGTGGGAAAGTAATTTAAAATTCAGTTCTAACATGATTTCTTAAAAGCAAAAGCCTCTACCTGGTCTTCCAATTACATGGCACTCAAACTCAAATAGAGAAGAACAATTCCTGAACAACAGCTCCATTCCTGCTCTGCTGGACTCCGATAGATCAGCCAATAGTACAGGAAATATGAAGATTTGTTTCCTCCTAGTTTTGCACATAATAAAAACCCAAACAAACAAACCCAACTAATTCAGATGTCAAAAAGATGCATCACGGTTCAGAAGAACACTTGCAAAACATGCAGTAAGAACCACACACATTTCAAAAATTAGTATTGTGAATAAATTAGTAATGTGAATAACCTTAAAATTGAAGAGTTTACTTTTTTGAGCCCCTTGTTTCATTTATGTATCAGACAAAATATGGAAAATGGGATTTCTGCCCACTCATAGCCCTGACTTTAAGATCGTAAATAGAAGTCAGTTTTGATTGGTTTGGAAATACTGTGCATTCCGGGTGAGACTTGGTTGTTGTCATCTTTGCACATAGACTTATGGGGCACTTTCTCCAACTTTGCAAGGTGTAACAAAGCAGACCACTCCTCATTTCTCATAGGAGGTACAAAACCTATGCTGTCTTGTGCCATCACTCACTAGCTAGCAGTCTTTGACCACCTGGTGAGGCAGCTTGACATCGTAGAAAGCTGTACATAAGGGACTACATTCTTCAAACTTTAATATACAGTGTACTATACTGTCAGAGCTCACCAATGTGAGTTTTTATATGAACTGGTTTATGCATCAAGACAGAACTGTTTTCTATGTAAGATTTGGGGAGTCCCTCAGGAAAGTGGAAACGATTGATCTGAAGATTTCTATCAACGCTAACTAAGCAGGAAACTTAACAAATATTTCATGCTACACATATTGCACTGCACAGCTGATTTCAGAACTAAAAATGTGTTAATGAGTAATATCCTCCAAAGTAATTTTCTTTATAAAATGTAGGAAAGCATCCTAAATGGGTTAAGTAGAAAAAAAGAACTCTGATGTATATGTTGAAATGGAGGAAACCTATCAACTAAAAACAGACTAATAAGCTTTGATTAGGCTATTTGATAAGTTCATCTTCAAATAGCCTAATCAAAGGCTATTAGATCATAAATTTCAATAATGTCACAATTGGCGAAGGGTTGGTAAATTGTGCTAATCAAGGGCACAGTAATTCAGTGACTGCATAGCTGCTTTTAAGATGTTTAGCCTCTGTCTGTGACTAAACTACAGCAGTTTACTCTATCACCCATTGACCTTTCCCCAACAGAGAACAGAAACTGGGGAAAAGGGGAATCACTAGTGGCTTAAAATGAAAACTGATTCAATGAAACAACAAAATTACACTCAGCCCAGCAGAAGTATGACAACTACAGTAAACAGGAAGGCAATTCACAGAAGAAAGGGTAGGATCAGGAGAAGCCTAAAGAAGAAGAAGAGCCCAAGGAGGAAGCGCTCTCACCTCAACAGACTTTCCCCTTTGTACTGAGAGGGATGCTCATGGTATGGGATACAACTCTGAGCCAACTCAAGACAGCTGTCCTGGTTGACTGAGAACTGGCCTGCAGCCCAGGACTGGCCTGTGATTCTGTCCCAGTAAAATCAGGACAAATAGCAAAGAAGGAAGTGCTCTGCCATTGTTTAATCATGAGATTATGATCTAGTCACAGCCTTAAGGAAAAGTCCTCAAGAGTTTGTATATTATTCTCAAATACTGTTGGAATTTAATAGAAAATAATTCCTAGCATTACTTTCCTTCAAAAAAATCCCATGCAAAATAATTACAATTCTCAAAGCATAGTTATCATAAAAGAACAGTTTTTACTTTACTACTGAACAATTAACTTTTTTTCTTCTGGATAAATACTACCACTGTATCTTTCACACATGCTGGGCTGTGGACATGGTCTCCACAGAGCTCTAATCACAGGTCACAGTGTTTGCAGACAACATCCAGCTATCCAACTAATTCATTTGCATAAAACAACACAGAACAAAACAAAACTATCGAAAACTAAAATAGTTTAGAGGGTGAATTAGTTTCAGTTGCTTTTTTGAATCCATATGGTATTTGTGACCTGAACATCTATGACATTTGCAAACTCATTAACTAAGCCTTTCACTCTCTGTCATTTCCTTCCCACCCTCCCCAATGTGCTTTAACTCTCCCTTAGGCAATTCTCTGGCGAGTCTCATTGTATACCTCAGGTTTACACTGCACAGTAAGTTCTTCTTTCCATTGTGCACCTGCCTGTCTAAATTGACTCAGGGCCATTATATTTTGGCCCTCCTGCAGTCACAGATGGACCTTCTGGATTCCATCCTCAGAACAGAAGCCAAAACAAGAATGACACACATTTGATTTTCTGTCTTTTCATATTTAAAAACTGGTATATTTCCTTTTTGTTGGAAAATTAGTATTCAATTTTAACATTGTGTGTATTTATGAAGCCAGATAGGTCTAGATCACATTCAATATTTAATGATAATTTTGAGCGATAGATATATTTCTGTCTTGAGCCATTCTCATCAATTTTACAACCATAAAGTTACCTGGCAGAAGTAGTGCTTAGCACACACAACATAATATATTTTCTTCAAGAAAAGCATACAGTCATTTTGGTTTTCTTCTTTTCTTCTCCACACAAACTTTAAATTGCCTTGTATTTCTAGATGAAACTTTGAAACAAAGTTAGATAGGGAAGATTTTCCTAAGCATGTCATCACTTTCACTGCCAGTGGCAATGTTATGCAGGGCAGTTTGAAAGGGCTTTATCAGGGCAGATGTGGGGAATAAAGCCTTTGCTGAAAGTGCATATAGATCTCTCCTACTCCTATAGGATCTTACCTATTCTGCTGATCAGGGTAAGCTGAATGACTCCTAAAAATAGATAGCTTGCCAAAAACTGTGCTTCTATTATTAGCTATTAGATAGATGGCAACTAATCAGCATTCACTTTTCTAATTGCGCTGCATCTGGGTTCTTCTGAGTCCTCTGTAATTGTGTCTTTTAGGAGAGGAAAAATGGGAAAGGAAAGCTCTGCCAATCTTATTTGCACATCTTTGCCAAAATTATGATTTAATAGCAATAAAATTTTCAACAGTAAGGCAATTTTTCCCTGTTTTATCCCAAAGTCATACCAAGTGAACCCGAATCAATGATAAATGTCTACATTAAAACCATCATTGCTAATAGTATTCTATATCATTTGTCTTTTGTTCAGTGTGACCAAATTACAATCAGCACATGACACAGCTACTTATGATTAATGATGGTTTTACTTAGTAACTGACAGTGAAGCTTCTGGGAGGAAAATGGTAATACATTTCAAAATTTCAGGCTATAAATTTGGGAAAAATAGCTCTATTTTCAAAGCTGTAGTTAACATTGCTGCTGGTGCTTTTACCACTGTTAGACTGAAGGGTTGAAAGCTGATATGATTTTGGAGGGATTACTCTTCTCTTCTCAGAGAGGAAGTGTTGGCTTAGGAGTTCTTAATTCCTCTACAGACAGTACACAGTATTTCATATGAACTAGAGAGTATGCAGGCAAAACTGTCGCAATTACTCAGGAAAATTAAATAAATTAATTAATGACCAGGAATAAAGTCTCTCTGAGAACACCGTGAATTAAAAAAACTATAGAATACCTTCATGAATGAACAGGAGAGTAGACTTTGTGAAACAGTGGAGAAAGGCTGTAAAAGCTTTCACTTGGCAGAGGCTGTTCTTGATAAGGTCAGAAGCAGCTAAAAGCCATTTATACTATCTGATGGACACTCAGCAGCTTTAGGTTGGTGTCTCTTTGTCTGACATAGATGTTCACATCAAAACAAGTGCTCCTGCTGTAAATCTCAAGAGTCTGACCAAGTAGAGACAGTTCCCAAACCTCTCGCCCACATTTGTTCTGACACAGAGCACCTGGGCAATATATAAAAGACCTTTGTCACCACTGCCAAAATTACTTCAAGCCTGAGAAACCTCTGTCTTTTGAACTATTACTCTGTAAGTTATGCCAACACTGTAGTCATTCAAATATAGAATGATTTAAAAAAAAAATAATAATTTAGGTGAGGCTTTTTAGAGTATCTCACAAAGATTGGAGGCTATTTTCACTCCTTGAAGGCAACTGCAAAATTTGCCTCTGCTTCATTGGGATCAAAATTCTTCTGACTGAGAAGAGCTTTATGAAAAGCCTTTATGAAGAGCTTCATGAAAAGTCCGTTTTGAAGGATGAGCGAAGCCACAGTAAAACTCCAAACAGGCTTCATCTAGTGCAGCACTGAACCCTAAATCTCCCTATGCAAGAAAAGGAAATTAACTATTTCTTTTACTATTTCATTTCCATCTTATTCACAGACAAAATTCAAAATCCATGCAGAGCAGAAAGAACTGCATATTATCTGCCTCTGCGGTTTTTTACTCAAGTAATTTTGCTGTCTCCATTTTCTGATGTTGTAATTTGGGATAATTACATTTACCATGATTCATGTAACTGCATTAGCCATCTTATGTTCACAACATCAATATGCAACCTAAGTATGTGACTATTCATATTGGGCTTTCTTTTCCTATAGATCAGTTATCTAAATAGGTGTACAGTTGTGTTCTTATATATATATATGTCTGTGTGTATGTGTATATATATATATTTAATAGAATCAGAATGATCAGGGTTGGAAAGAACCTCAAGGATCATCTAGCTCCAACACCCCTGCCATGAGCAGGGAAACCTCACACTAGATCAAGTTGCTCAGAGACACATACATCCTGGCACTGAATACTTTCAGAGATGGGGCTTCTACCACCTTTCTGGGCACCTGTTCCAGTGTCTCATCATCCTCATGGTGAACAACTTCTTCATAACATCCAACCTGAATCTACCCACTTCTAGTTTTGCTCCACTCCCCCTAGTCCTATCACCACCTGACATTCTAAAAAGTCTCTCGCCAGCTTTCTCATAGGCCCCCTTCAGATACTGGAAGGCCACAATATAATCAATCTCCTCAGAGTATCCTCTTCTCCAGACTGTCAGCTTGTCTCCATAGGAGAGGTGCTCCAGCCCTCTGATCATCCTTGTGGCTATATATGTGTATATATATATATATATATACATATGTAAAATATATATGTATATATATACAAACACACATACATACACATTTTGAAGCAATGCAATTGGAAAGCATGAATGCTTCTATTTTCGTGCAAATGAAGAAATTATCATTATCCACAAAAATTCACTGCATTGGCCATTCTTTCAGAGTTCTCCTTGATTTCCAATAGGAAAATCAATGAACGAGCTAAAAAAAAATATCAATTTTTGCCACTTACCTGTAAATTTTACAGAGAGGTTACATGAATGCTCTGAGTAACACACAGCTAAAGAAGTACAATTTCTAAAAATGATCAGCTGAACTTTTAAAATTAGTTTCTATTATGGCTAGAACTGTTCTTAGGGAGTTCTGAGAAACTGCTGAAGACTACAGAAGAAATTTTGGTTGTCCATTCTTGTTCCTGTTTTTCTAATGACAGTCACCTGAGCTATGTGCCTCAAACTGCCAACATTTTGTGTGTCATTCTACCCTAAGTGTCTTGATCAGGTATGTAGAAGAGAAGTTTGGGTTTCTGATCAATGCACTTCAGTTACCACTAATGTTGATACAGCTCACAGAACAGCTTAATATTTCAAGTCTCAGTCTAAAGCCACAGAAATACAAAACCATACAAACTGGTAGCACATTTCTTGTAAAATGAGCAGATTTTATCTGCAAACTATGGAAGCACATTTGTATTACAAAGCCCTTTACAGTAAAATTACTTCAGTCAATTCTACTTAAAGTCATCTTTATCCTACATTGTTCTTAGTTTCAAAACTGTCAGAAAACAAGACAAATATGAAAATATGGCTAAATATATATATATACTTTTGGTAGTAGGACTACTTACATAAGGTTCATTTTATTTTTAGCTTACAAATTTATTTATTATTACTGAAATTTTGATGAGATAAAAGTCAACAACACATAAAAAAGTAAAGATGGAGATAAACACTTAGTGACATTCAGACCTCATTATAAATCCATGGAAAGTGACCTTTGCAATGATTTACAGGAATTTATATCTCCAACTGAAGTAAGCTAAATTTACATCTAATTATTTTTTCAGAACCTCACATTAGAAGTGTTACATGCAATAGAAAAAAAAAAATGAATAAAGCATGCTCTCTTCTCCTTCTGATGCAGCTATTCACAATGATTTTGTTTCATCTTTTGTGGCCAGGACATTATAGAGCATTTTAAGAGGTAAAGCTTTTTCTCTATGGTAAGTTAAAGACCACAGTGATTATGGAATTGGTTAGAAACTGTGTTTAGCACATCTGAAAAATTCTGCCAGTTGTGTTTTAACAACTTCAGACACCTAATAGACTTCATTTCTACAAGCATTTTTCTTTTCCTGGTTGACATTATGTGGGACCTTAATCATGTAATATGCCAAGGTCAGTATTACATTTCAGTTTACTCGTATAATAATTCTCTTGCTCTTAATACCTAATACTAGTATATTAGAATAAAAATAGATGCTAATAACAGTGTAATCTTATTAGCTAATTATCCAATGGTCATTAACAGTTTATATCCTATAATGGCTGTTAAACAGTCTATCACAATGTAACGTGCTATAACATGGTAACTTTTAAGTTTCAGATTACAAAATCACAGAATCACATTTAGGTTGCAAAAGACTCTTGGGATCACCAAATCCAACCCATAACCCTACTCTGAAAGGTTCGGCCCTAAACCGAATCCCCAAGCACACATCCATATGACCTTTAAACACATCCAGGGTTGGTGACTCAACCACCTTCCTTGGCAGCCCATTCCAATGGCTGACCACTCATGCGGTGAAAAAAATCTTTCCTAATGCTTAGTCTAAACCTACCCAGTTGCAGCTTGAGGTCATTCCCTCTTGTTCTATCACTAATTACCTGTGAGAAGAGACCAGAACCAAAGTCTCCACAATGTCCTTTCAGGTGGTTGTAGAGAGCAATGAGGTCTCTGCCGTGATTGAGAGATGAGACACAACTTGATGGAAGCTAATTGTCACTTTGTTATGTAGAAAGCACCACTTATATAAGTTAACATAAACACATGTCTTTTAACCATTGGCTAACTTTAGTGTCCACGTGACACACTCAACAATGGGATTGGTCAAACAATATGGCCACGTGAACCCCACGTGGACCCACAACTTAACCAGAGCCAAAGACAAAAGAAAGGACCCTAATGCTGCAATCACTGCCCAGTTCCCGCTTTCAACTCCCCCAGCACAGACTGGAAGGTCATTATGACCCTTTAAGAGTTCCCAAGGCTTGTGTCCCTCCAGGGCTAAGACATTGCCCTCCATTAACTGCATGGTGCATGTCTGAGTTACCTCTAAGCTTTGTTCCCACAGGTTTCCTCTTGATCTCCTCTTTTTCAAGCTAAACAGCCCCAGTTCCTTCATTTGCCCTTCGTAAGATTTATTCTTCAGGCCCTTTGCAACTTTGTTGCCCTCCTCTGCACTGCACCTCCACATCCCTCTTGTAATGAGGCACCCAAAACTGAACATGATATTCGTGGTTTGGCCTCATCAGAGCTGAGTACAAGGGGACAATCACGTCCCTACTCCTGCTGGACACAGCATTTCTAATACAAGC
>VWZI01020824.1:0-30649 GCA_013396835.1 Psilopogon haemacephalus | reverse complement strand
AGGATCACAGATTGGTGCAGACACAGGATCACAGATTGCTGCAGACAGGATCACAGATTGCTGCAAACACAGGATCACAGATTGGTGCAGGCACAGGATCACAGATTGCTGCAGACACAGGATCACAGATTGCTGCAGGCACAGGATCACAGATTGCTGCAGACACAGGATCACAGATTGCTGCAGGCACAGGATCTCAGATTGCTGCAGGCACAGGATCACAGATTGCTGCAGGCACAGGATCACAGATTGGTTTGTGTTGCAAGGGACCTCAAAGCTCCTCCAGTTCCAACCCCTTGTCATGGGCAGGGACACCTCCCACCAGCCCAGGTTGCTTAAGGCCTCATCCAACTTGAGCTTGAACACCTGAAGGGACTGAGTCCTAGCCTGGGTTATATCAAAGTGGGGAGGAGGGGGTGGGGGGGTGTGCAGGTAACTGCTAAACCACCACAGGGGGCAGGAAGACAGAGGTGGCACCTGCAGGGAGGAGCAGGCAGGACAGGTGACCCTCAACTGCCCAACAAAGGATTGCAGCCCATGGATGACATCTTCAGAAGCAAGCTGAGAGATCCCCAGGGTCAAGCCTCTTCTTCCCTTCCCAATGTCCCAGCAGGACTCTGTCTCTTCTGCCTTCCATCACCATCTCTATATTCCTGATTCCTCTTCCAGAATCCAGCTTCTGATTCTAGTTCCCATCTGCTGGGACTTACCCAGTGCCTGCCCTCAGCAGCAGTGGTGCCAGTGGTGCCATCAGTGCCATTAGGGCTTGGGTTCCACTCTGCTTTGTGTCTGTCCCTTGGCATTGTTCTTTCACCCCAGCTGGGTTAGTATTTTTCCTACCCCATCAATTTCTCTCACTTCTTCCCACTCTTTTCCCTTAGGGAAGCAGAGGGGTTCATGGAGAGCCTCTGGCACTCCTCTGGTGGGCAGCCCAGCCCTGACCCTTGGCACTGACAAATGGCACCCAGAGACTCAGAATGAAAAAAATCTTCTGCCACATCCCTAAATTCCTGTACCAGGGGAAATGTCTCCAAGCATAGCAGTGGCACTGTGAGTGTGTGCAGCCTGTGAGAACAAGAGGAGCTTCCTGCACCACTCTGCCTGCCCTGCTGGAGACCTTCACTCCGATGTGGTGCACTCTGCAGCCCCTGGGGAGCTCCACGGTTCTCTGACCCTGCCTACAGGTCATTGCTGCTGTTCTCCACGGACTGAAAGATGCTGAGGACATTTCCAGATGCCATAGGTGAGAAGTGGCATTCTGCAAGGCTGTGCCTTGGCAATTAACTGCCTGGAAGGCTGCAGTGAGGCCACAGATCTGTGCCCAGCAGTCCACTCGAGCAAAGCTGCTTTTCAGGGACCCCAGGAAAGTGTCAGTGTCATGGGTTGGGTTGAGCTGAGCCTGCTGGTGTTACCCACAGCACACTGCAGCCAGGCTGTGCTGGGTGGAGTGCTGGCTGGAGGAAGGTATAATGGGGCTGGAGGAAGGTATGATGGGGCTTGAAGATCAGGTTGTAACACAGGAGGCTTCTTGGTCCAGCTGCTGCTTCTGAGTTCTTGGGTTTTGGCTCTTTCCTGCAGGGATGGCAGCAAGATGAATTGGAGTTAGGCAGCTGCTGGGGTTCCTTTATGCTGCTTTTATTTTCCCCCCCCTGCATTTTGCTGTGCTGCTTCTGCAAATAGGCTAAGGTAAGGTCATCTTGTTAGATTAATTAGATTATTAGCTAAGGTAATTATGCATTGTGATGATCATAGAATCATAGAATCACAGAATCATAGAACCACAGAACCATAGAATCAGAGAATCAGTCAGGGTTGGAAGGGACCACAAGGATCAGCCAGTTCCAACCCCCCTGCCATGCCCAGGGACACCCTACCCTAGAGCAGGCTGCCCACAGCCTCTGCCAGCCTGGCCAAAAACACCTCCAGGGATCTCAACCCAAACACCTCCCTGCAGGGGCAACCCATTCCAGCCTCTCACCACTCTCATGCTCAATAACTTCCTCCTCACCTCCATGCTCAATTTCCTCACCTCCAGCTTTGCTCCATTCCCTAGTCCTGGCACTCCCTGATAGCCTAAAAAGTCCCTCCCCAGATTTTTTTGTAGCCCCCTTCAGATGCTGGAAGGCCACCAGAAGGTCCCCTGGGAGCCTCCTCTTCTGCAGCCTGCACAGCCCCAACTCTTTCAGGCTGTGCTCACAGCAGAGCTGCTGCAGCCCTCTGAGCATCCTCATGGCCCTTCTCCCTCTTGTCCCAGGGGCTCCAGCACTGGATACAGTACTCCAGGTGGACTCTCTTGGATTATTAGCTAAGGTAATCATGCATTGTAATGATGATGATTTATCTTCAAACTCTTACCTCTCTATCTCAGGCCCAAGTTGTGAGTGCTACTCTTCCCCTCACTCCTGTGCAGGGGGAGCAGGCAGCTGAGCCCTTGCACTGAACCACCCCAGTCTGCTTCTCAGTACAAGGCACCAAGAGGCAGCTACCTTCTCTGCTTAGCTTAGAACATTTGTCTGCTTTGGATAGGTAAAGGAAACCTCCACAGGAGAGCCACAGAAGGAGCACCTGAAGGGCTTCAGTTCAGCCTCCCACTTCAGGCAGGTGTATTGTGGACATTGGGCAGATCAGTGACAGCTTCCATCAGCCAAGGGTTTTCCCACAGAGGCTCCAGCACCACTCTGGGCAGCCTGTGCCATTCCTGCATTGCTCAATAGCCAGGAGTTCTGCTAATGTCTAACTGGAGGCATCCAAGAAACAGTCTGTGGTGGTTGTCCCCTGTTGCATTGTCTGCCACTCAGCTCAGCAGTTGGCTCTGTAGCTGCCCCTCCTGTACTGTAGCCCATTGCCCTGTTTTCATGCCCCCAAACTGCCCTCTGAGCACAAGTTTCCTAGACTCTTTGCCATCTGCTGGCCTTCTGCTGGACCCTCTTCTGTTAGCTGGCTTCTCTTTTGAGCTGAGGAGCTTAAAGCTGGACAAACTGCTTCAGATGAGGACTCATCCGTGCCAAGCAAAAGGGCCAAGAGCTTCCCATAGCCAGCTGGCCACACTTCTAACACCTCATGCCCTTCTCTTATCCTGTCTGCATCAGCACACATCCTCATACCCCCAGGAGCAGAGTCCTGCCTGGGAGGAGACAGAGCAGTGTTTGGCAAGGCAGCTCTAGCTAGAAGAGCAGAGAGCCTGAGAGCAGTGCCCAGGCTAGGAGGTTTGGCACCACTGGGTTACATTTTCCCTGCTGCCAAACCTCCTACCATAAGGGCACATTCTCACCTTTCCAGCTGATGAGCCTGATGGCCTTGGACACACAGGAGGGGGAGGTTCCCACCAGCCTGCAGGCACTTCCATTTCTCCTCTCCAGCCTGGCTGTGCTGCCAAACCACCCTCTCACCCTTTCCTCCACAGCTAAGCATGGGAAGCAGGAGAAGAAATCACACACCTCACAGGCTGCCAGACAGGGAGGCAGCTGCCTGGGCTCTTGTCTGCAGAAGAATCTATTTTGGACACAGCTGAATCCTTTCTTCTCCAGGGGAAAGTGTGCCCTGCCCACACTGCATTGCTGTGCAGGACAGGCCACTTCCAGAGATGGCTTTTCAGTCCCACTCTTTTAACTCTGCTGTGGTGTGCTTCTGGTCCCAGCATAGTCCAGCCCTGCAGAGATGGAAACAGGGTTGAGAGACAATCAACAGCTGGCAGGGAATGCCAAATTCCTCTTTCTGCATTGAGCCATTTGCACTTCTTTTGACAGGTCCTCTCCTGGGCACGACAACAAGGGCAAAGCCTCTCCTAATGTGGTTTGCTGGGGTCTGCACAGGCCAACTGCAGTGAGATGTCAGATTAGAGATTGTGTCTTTGTCAGAAGCTCTGCAGGAAGCCACTGTGCCAGTGCCATGCAAGTGGATGGACCACTCTTGCAGCAAAGACATTTTTCCTCATCTCCAAACTAACCCTGCCCTGGCACAATTTCAGGCCATTTCCTCTCCTTCTATCACCTGAGACTAGGGAGAAGAGCTCAACTCTACCTGGCTGCAACTTCCTCTCAGGGAGCCGTAGAGAGCAATGAAGCCTCTCCTCTGCCTCCTCTGCTCCACACTAAGCACCCCCAGCTCCCTCAGCTGCTCCTCCCCAGCCCTCTTCTCCAGATTCTCCACAGCTTTGTTGCCCTTCTCTGGATCTGCTCCAGCTCCTCAATGTCTTTCTTGGAATGAGGATCCCAAAATTGAACTCAGGACTCAAGGTGTGGCCTCACCAGTGCCCAGCACAGGGGCACCATCACTTCCCTGCTCCTGGTGACCGTACAATTGCTGATCCATGCCAGGATGCTGTTGGTCTTCTTGGCCAGCTGGGCACACCTTGGCTCATCTCCAGCTGCTGTCAACCAGCACCCCCAGGTCCTTTTCCAGCAGGCAGTTTCCAGCCACTCTGCCCCAAGCCTGCAGCATTCAAGAGGTTGTTGTCACCCAAGTGCAGGACTCAGATCTTGGTTTTGTCAAACCTCACCCCACTGACCTCTGCCCATCAATCCAGCCTGGCCAGATCCCTCTGCAGATCCTTCCTGCCACCCAGCAGAACCAACACTGCCACCCAGCTTGGTGTCATCTGCAAACTTACTGAGGGTTTCTCACTTTCCCTGTCCAGATCATTGATAAAGATAGAGAATTATAGAATTGTTTTGGTTGGCAAAGACCTCCAAGATCACCTAAGTCCAACAAACAATCTGAGGCCACCACGACCATCAACCCACTTCCCCAAGTGCCATGTCCAGAGGCCTCCCAAACACCTCCAGGGATGGAGACTCCACCACCTCCATGGGCAGTCTGTTCCAAACCCTGGCCACTTTCTCACAAGTATTTCCCTCATGAAAAGGTTCCTGCAGCAAATTCCACCAAATGTTCCACTGGAAAAATCCTCCAGCTATCTTTCAAAGATCTCCAGGAGTCTGTGATTTCAGCTTCTAACCCAAAAACCTGAAGGCTTACACAGATGGACAATTCCTGATGGCAGAATTAATCACCCTCCACGAGTTAGTGCCTGAAGAATTAGTAACATCATGCAGCAGATGCAAGAGCAGCTTCAGTAGCTGTGCTCTGCCCCAGCCCCTCTTGCTTTCACCACCTGGAGGTCCTGGCCTCAAGTTCTGAAGCCTCTTTGCACTCCACAGGTTAAACATTTGCATTCCTTCCATCCCATGAGAGATCCACTTGACCAAACACCAGCAGCTAGATCTAAAGTAGGCTGCACTCCAGGGCTTGCTTAAAAATAGGCAATGGATTAATTCTAACTTTTCTGCCAGAAGATTCAACAGCCTCATGGAGCTCAGCTTGGATGCACAGAGGGCTTGTTGGGATAGGAAAAGAGGGAATGGATTGAAGCTGGAAGAAGGGAGATTAGGAAGGAAATCTCTACAGTGAGGGTGGGGAGACACTGGCATAGGTTGCCCAAGGAGGTTGTGGGAGGCCAGGTTGGAGGAGGCCTTGAGCAACCTGGGCTGGTGGAAGGTGTCCCTGCTCATGGCAAGGAAGCTGGAGTAGATGATCTCCAAGGTCCCTTCCAACCCAGCCCATTCCATGAATCCCTGAATGGTGTCTCTCTAGCAAGAGAGGAGGCCCAGAGTGGGCAGTGCCAGTCTGAGCTGCTGCCGTAAGTGGCCAGGATTGCTGTGCTGAAGCTGGGCTGGGCAGGCAGCTGGAGCAGTGGCAGTGGCATGCTGGAGCAGGCACAGACAGGAGGGAGGATGTGGGGCCACAGTGAGCTTAGCAATAGCCTAGCCCACACTAGGGCCAGGAGCTCCATGGTGTGCTCTGGCTGCACCACTGCTCACACTCACTTCAAGGGCAGAGGACAGTCCCAGGGGAGGGCTGAGGAAGGCAATGGCACTGACAGCAGTTCCTCCTGATGGCTGACAGGCACTGCCCCTTTGCAGCACAGCACAGCCCTCACCAGCTCAGGGCAAGGCTGGGACTCCTCTCCTCACTGCTGTGTTCATCCTGGGGGAAAGCCAAGCCTGGCTGCACCTTCTCTGTGAGCCCCTGCTGAAGACTGGCACCAGGGACCCCTCCTTAGCCTTCTCCCTTCCAGGCCAAGCAAAGTCACCTCACTCAACCTCGACAGCCCCTAGGTGGCTCAGTGCCCCTTTGCCAGCCTCTCTTGCCAGGATCCCATTTTGGCTGCAGCCTCCCTAGCACAATGGGGGCCAAGGATCTGTCTCCAGGCTCTTGCTCATGCAGCCCAGCATCAGCCAGTCCCCAGCAGCATAGGACCCTGCTGCTGACCCTGCAGGACCTTCTCCTGACCTTCTCCAGCCCCACCACAGGGAGATGAGCACCAGGTAGCCGAGGCAGCTCCAACTTTCCTGCTCACCCTCACCTCCAGAGACTGAGACCTCCTGCAGCCCAAGCAGCAGAAGGCAGCAGCAGACTCACAGCACCACCTCCAGCTGCTCCCAGCTGCTGAAGGGAGGAGGAAAGCCTTGCAGTAATGGTTCTGCTGTGCTCAGTAATGCTCAGGAGGAGCTTTTGACAGCTCCCAGCAGGAGTCTTAAGCAGCCCTGGTTTGTGAGCACTGCCTCCAAGTAACAGGGATTTGCTTTGCCACTCAAAAGCATTTTGCACCTGGGTTTGCATACAGCTGGCTCTGGGCTCCAGATGCATTCCTCTGGCTTTAGATTTGACAACAGATTGATAGAATGGCTTGGGTTGGATGGAACCTTAAGGACCATCCAGTTCCAACACCCTGACATGGCAGGGACACCTCACACCAGCACAGGTTGCTCAAGGCCTCATCCAACCTGGCTCTGAACACCTCCAGGGAGGGAGCAGCCACAACCTCCCTGAGCAACCTGTACTAGTGTCTCACCACTCTCATTGCAAACAACTTCCTCCTAACATCCACTTTCAATCTCCCCTCTGCCACTTCAAACCCATTCCTCCTTCTCCTGTCATTACATGGCCTGGTCAATAGTCCCTCCCCAGCCCTCCTGTAGCCCACTTCACATCCTGAAAGGCCACTCCAAGGTCTCCTGGCAGCCTTCTCTTCTCCAGGCTGCAGACCCAACTCTCTCAGACTGTCCTCAGAGCAAAGCTGCTGCAGCCCTCTCAGCATCTTGGTGGCCTCCTCTGCACTGGCTCCAACCCTTGCATGTGCTGCTTGTGCTGGGGGCTGCAGAGCTGCAGACAGTGCTGCAGGTGGGGTGTGAGGAGAGCAGAGCCAAGGGGCACAATCCCCTCCCTTGCCCTGCTGCCCACAGCTGCTCTTGCTGCAGCCCAGCACACAGTTGCTGTCTGGGCTGCACTCACACTGCAGCCTCATCTTGAGCTTTGCACCACCCCAGACCCCCAGGTCCTGTTCCTCAGGGCTGCTCTCAGCCATTCCCCACCCAGCCTGGAGCTGTGCTTGGGATTGCACCCACCCAGGTGCAGGACCTTACACTTGGCCTTGTTGAATGCCCTGAGGTTGGGCTGGGCACAGCTCTGCAGCCTGTGCAGCTCCCTCTGGATGGATCCTGCCCTCTAGCAAGTCAACTGTGCCACACAACTTGGTGTCATCTGCAAACTTGCTGAGGCTGCACTGATTCCTCTGTCCTTGTTGATGGCAAAGATGTTCAACAGAACTGGTGCCAGCACTGACCCTTGAGGGAGCCACTTGGCATTGGTCTCCAGGTGGACATTGTGCCCTTGATCATCTCTCTCTGTGTGCCACCATCCAGCCAATTCCTTATCCAGCAGTGCTCCACCCAGCAAGTCTGTGATTTTCCAGTTTGGTGATATATATCTAATTTGTATTGTTTTTTTAGTTTTATTTCTTAGTTTTCCTTTTTATTTAATCATTTTTTTTCCTCTCAGACAGCTGTGACTTGCTCTTCTGCAGCCAACACAGTGAGCTGGGGAAGGTGTCTGGTTACTGCTCCCAGCAGAAATGACAAAGGGCTGATGATGGGCAGGCAGTTTCAGTGCAAACACTGCAGTCCACTTTGCACTTTTGTTATTATTTTTATGTTGCTCTCCCCTATCTGCCTCCTTTCCTCTCCATCTCCTTCCTTTCTCCCCATCTTCCTCTTTCCATTTCCCTCTTTTCAGCACCACCTCCCCTTTTCCACCATGTCTGCCCCTTTCCTACCTCACACCTCATTTTCCCCAAACCCACAGCACCTGAGTTCAGTTGCAGTCTCCTCCCAAACCCACATCACCTGGGTTCAGTTGGAGTCTCCCCAAACCCACAGCACCTGGGTTCAGTTGGAGTCTCCCCAAACCCACAGCACCTGGGTTCAGTTGGAGTCTCCTCCCAGACCCACAGCACCTGGGTTCAGGTGGAGTCTCCTCCCACCCCAGCTGTGGCCACTTTGCCCTCCCTGCCCACTCCCCTATTTAATGGGTCCCAGGGCAGGCAGGAGCCCAAAGCCTGCCCAATTGGGCAGAGGGATTCTGCTCCTATTGCCACTGGTGAGTGCCCCTGGTGCACACTGGGTGAATGGTGGAGGGGATCAAAGGCTGGGGGGCCTGGTGTCTGCCCAGCCAGCTAGGGCTAGGCTGGATGGATGCTGTAGCATCACCCATGGGTGCTGGCTGGGTCTCTTTGCTTAGGCTGAGCTCCTCTCTGTTCAGCTGCTTCTTTCTTGTCCAACTGCCAGGAGTGAGTCTGTGACAGGTGCTGAGAAGCACTGAATGAGCATGGAGGTAAGGTCTGAGAATGCCTAACAAGGAAAAGGGAATAAACTTTGTGTTTCCTTCACCTTCTTTAATGTCAGAGGGGCTACAGCTCTGTCCTGTGTTGTAGCTAAGTTAAACCTGGCTTCATTCAGCAGCAGGTGAGCTCCTGCCTGTGTTAAGCTAGGTCAGGGCAGTAGATGACTATGATGGGGTTCAGGATTTGAGTTTATTAAGCTGCTTGATATCCAGAGGCTTTTACAAATTGTTATCTCATGCCAGTTGTGCTTCTGCTTCAAAGTATATAAAGCAGAACTGAGCCCTGGGGAACTCCACCTGCAGCACTGTGGGCAGTTCTGTAGCCTCCAAGACAAGCAGGACATGGAAGTGTTGGAGCCAGTGCAGAGGAGGCCACCAAGATGCTGAGAGGGCTGCAGCAGCTCTGCTGTGAGGACAAGCTGAGAGAGTTGGGGCCCTGCAAATTGTTATCTCATACCATCTGTGCTTCTGCTTTGAAGTATATAAAGCAGAACTGGTCCCAGTGCTGAGCCCTGTGCAACACCACTGGTGAGCAGCTGCCAGCTGGATTTCACTCCATCCCCACCACTCTTTGGGCCTGGCCATCAGCTTGTTTTTTACCCATCCAAGGGTGCACCCATCTGTGCCATGAGTGTCTTCAGAAGGATGCTGTAGAAGATGGCTTTCTGGAGTCCAGGTATCAAACACCTCCAAGCCCTTCCCTTGCTCCCTCAGTGAGTCACCATGTCTGGACAAAGCCCAGAGGCCAACACTGGGGCCAGCAGTGCAAAGCTCTGCCCCTGGGTGGGAACAGCACCACTCTTGCACCACCGTGTGCTGGGTGATAACTGGGTGGAAAGTACTTTTGCAAAACAGTCCTGCAGGCCCTGGTAGAAGACTGAGAGAGGAGTTAATAAATGTTTATAAACATCTGAGGGCTGGGGGCAGGCAGGAAAGGAGGGACAGAGATAGGCTCTGCTCACTTGTGCCATGGGACAAGACAAGAGACAATGGATGGAAGCTACAGCACAGGAAGTTCC
Source organism: Psilopogon haemacephalus (assembly GCA_013396835.1). NCBI lineage: Eukaryota > Metazoa > Chordata > Aves > Piciformes > Megalaimidae > Psilopogon > Psilopogon haemacephalus. The sequence continues at coordinate 20,951 of VWZI01020824.1, read as the reverse complement.
ACCTCAACAGGAGGAAGAACTTCTTGCCTGGAAGGGTCCCAGAGCACTGGCACAGGCTGCCCAGAGAGGTTGTGGAGTTTCCTTCTCTGGAGCCTTTCCAGCCCTGTCTGGATGTGTTCCTGTGTGCCCTGTGCTAGATGCTCTGGCAGGGGGATTGGACTGGAAGACCTCCAGAGGTCCCTTCCAGCCTCTACCATCCTGTGATCTTGAAGTGTCTCTGACCATGGTTATGTCTGTCCTGCAGCAGGTGTCGCTCTGAAGGGACCATAGCCCAAGGATAAATCCAGACTGGAGAAGGTACACCTCAAAACATCTGTGGCTGTGGATTTATCCATGCTGCAGGAGGTACACCTCAAAGCATCAAAGGCTGTATGTGAGGTCACGCTGGAGACCTCAAAGCATGTGGTCATGGTTCAGGACAGAGCAGGTACACCCCTGGAGGGACTGGAGCCATGGGTAAGGCCATGATGGAGCAGATTTACCTCTGAAGGGTCTGTGCCTGTGGGTAAGGCCACACTCATGCAGGTGTATCTCTGAAGGGATGCTGGAACAGATGCACCTCAAAGAGACTGGCGGTGGGAGAGGCCATGCTACAGCAGGTACACCCCGGAGAGGTTCATAGATAAAGCTCTGCTAGGAGCTTTACACCCCTAAGGAGCTGCAGTCGTGGCTAGGTCCAAGCTGAGCAGCAGCATGGGGAGGAGCTCACTGCAATGTTAAACCCTATGGTGTGGTCCAAAGGCATCCAGGCTGGAGATTCATTGAATTACAGAATGCATCAGCTTGAAAGGGACCCTTGAAAGTCATCTTGTCCAACCCTCCTGCAGTGACATCTTGAAGTAGATCAGGTTGCTCAGGGCCCCATCAACTCTGACCTTGAATGTTTGCAGGGTGGAATCCCCACCAACATCTTTGGATGTGGAAATGGTAATGGAAATACCTTTAAATGGCTGTGGCTCAGGACGTGCTGCCCTGTGGCTTATAAACACTTCATCAGTGTGTGTGAAGAGCTGAGGGGAGGGGGGAGTCAGGCTCCTTTCAGAGGTGCCCAATGACACTACAAGGGACCAAGGGCACAAACTGACACACAGGAGCTCCCTTCTGAAAATTAGGAAAGGTTTTTCCACTGTGGTGGTGACCAAGCACTGGGATGTTTCTTGGAGCCACTGTGAAGTCTCCACCCTTGCAGAAACTCAAACCCCCCACAAAAACCTCTCCTTTTTTTTGCTAGGAAGTGCTTTACAACCCTGAGATTTGGACCACATATGAAACAAAAGACTTCAGGTCTCTGATGCTGGTTTATGGGGATCAGCTTATGCTAAATTCAATCCCCGAAGCACTACTGAGTGTCTGTTTGCACCTGGAGACACCTCAACTTATTGACCACCTCTCTTTCAAACCAGACCTTCCCTTGGCTGACTGCATGCCCAGAGCTACCTGGCCACATGCCTTGCTCCTGGGGCCACATCCTGCACAACGGCAAAAACCCAGAAGAGCTCTCACAAGAAAGTTGAGTTTGTCACTTCCAGTTCTTTCTGTCCCCTCTTCAGCCAGAACTGACAACCACTGGGCTGCTGGACACCCCAAAGGCATCCCAACAGCCCAGGGTGTGAGCTGCAACATCTCCCTGTGCTGGGGAACACAGCTGTGCTCTGAGTCCCACTGGAGGCACTCTGCCTTGGTACCCTCTCCCCAGAGAGGCAGGACTTCAAATGTGCCTCTGTGGTCACTGTTTCGCACCAGCTGGGTCTGAGCTTCTCCTGCACAGGCTCCAGGATGTTTCCAGCAGCCTCCCCATGCCCTGTGAGCTCTGGGTTTGGGCTCCTATGAATCGGGTGCTGCTGTGCTGCAGCCCTCTTTGGAATCACAGAACCACACAGAGAAACATTCCTGTTGGAAAAGGCCCCCAGGATCATTAAGTCCAACCATTGCCCCTACTCTACAAAGTTCATCCTTAAAATGTACCCTCAAGCACCACATTCAAACAACTTTTGAACACATCCAGGGTTGGTGACTCCACCACCTCCCTGGGTAGCCTATTTCAATGCCTGAACACTCTTACTGGGAAAAAAATGTTTCCTAATGTCCAGTCTAAACCCACCCAGTGGCAACTTGAGGCTGTTCCCTCTTCTTCTATCACAATTTACCTCTGAGAAGAGACCAGCACCAACCTGTCCACAATGTTCTTTCAGGTAGCTGTAGACAGCAATGAGGTCTCCCCTCCTGAGCTTTACAAGGAGCTTTGCAAGCTCAGGACACCACCTGATGCTGGATCTTGGCATCAAACGCATGCACCATCCAGCCACACATTGCCCACTGAGCTCCTTTAATAACCAGAGTGCCAATGGGAAGAGGAGGAATGCATTTAAATCTGACCGGATTTGGAGCAGCTCACATGACAGTGTTATCCTCCTAAAACTAGATCAGTCTGCCTCCAGGAGTGCCAGCAGCTCTCCTTTCCCCTCACTCCATCAGCACTGTAGAGGAATAGCTGCCACCCCAATGCTCTGGTGGCACTGGGGATCCTGGAACTGTGCAAGGGGTTCTGTGTGCAAGATGTTAGTGATGGAAGTGCTGGGCTGAGGATGTACTGAGTGCAGTGCACAAACTGCTGCTGAGGTGATGTCTCCTTGCCTGTGTCCAACCATGTGTATAGGTGTGACTGGCTACAGGATTTTTCCTAAGGTTGTAGGTAGGAATAAAAAGACCTACACCTGTTTGAGGCCATTCCTAGATCAGAGTTCTCTGTCCTAGGGTCATAGGCATGGGGACATTTACATAAGCTTAGAAGTTGCCAGCAAAGGAAGGGAGCATCTCTTGCTCCCTGGCACTGAGCTGCAGAACAGAAGTCTCAGCAGGTGTAACCTCTCCTATAGAGCAATGTGGTGGTGCATGGGGTCACAGTGACCTTTCTTGGACCACCTCCCACTCTCTGTCTGAGGTGCACAGCAGCACACCTGCATTTGGCTCTCTGGTGCATCTCACACGTGCATCTGTGCCTGCCTTCTTCCTGACAACCCTTGAGCTGCCTTTTATCCCCCTCAGAGGCACCAGCTGGGACACTCTGCTGCAGCCCAGCCCCTGGCTGCTGGGGTGTTGGGCTGTGCCCATAGCCCCTGCCAGCTGTTACCCATCTGCACTTCTGCTTTCAGGATTTTACACTCACGACTGCCCAAAGCCTTTAATAACGCAAATTTATCCTGTAACATCCTGCTTTATCTATTGTGCAGCTGGGACAGCTGCAGCACAGACATACCAAGCAATCCACCCTGGGTCATAGAGTGAGTCGGTGGGAAAGCCAGCAATAGAATCCATAAGTCCTGCATCCAAGTTCTCTAAGTGCCTCGACTAGTCCAGATTCCCTCCTTAACACCCTTGTCAGATTGTTTATAGGAGATGTGTTCATATAGTCAGTAAGACATCAAAATCTTCTAATTATATCTGGCCATGTCAAATGACAATTATGCCCTTTAGTTCAGTTTGCCAGACAATGCTTTACCAAAGAAGGTTTGCCAGAAATGTTTTGACCGAAGACAGAGCAGGCGTCTGGAGCATCTGCAGGGTGCAGCGTATAAAACCTCCCCAGCACAGCTCTGCCCTGTCTCCAGGGGAAGCTTCAAGGTAAGTGCAGGGGGTCTGCAGGCTGGTGGCAAGTGGATGGTGCTCTTTGTGCCCCAGCACTCCAGGAGGACGCTCAATGTCTCAGCTTGGGTTTTAAGTCTGCTTTGAGGGCACCTGCACACTTTCGCTGTGGATTTCTGGGCAGCAGCAAGTAAGGAATTGCCATTTCTGTTACAGCACTGACCACTGCCAGCCTGCAAGCCACCCACCTGGTGTCACGAGAGGTAAGAACACAATTTATTGCTTCTTAGGGACATCCTTTTGGGTGGGATTTTTGGAAGGGTCACTATTTCACCCTGTACTCAAACCTAATGAGATTACGGCAGAAGCTGGTGGGGTGCTCAAGCATTTCAAGTGGCTGTGAGTCTCTCTGACCACTGAGGGCAGACCAGAAAATGCCCATGGAGAAATTCTTCAGTGCTGCTTCACTGACCTAAGGAAGTGAAGAGTGCTGGCTTCCCACCTTGGCTGTGGCACCAGAACAGCACCAAGAATCGCCCAGCAGGGGCAAAAATTCTGCATTCTGCCTGAGAATGTATGAATGAATAAACCACCTGAGCACAGAGAGCTTCTCCCCACCTCTGTAAATACCAGAGCTCTCTTAGACACCCACTGTCTCACTCCAGGCAAAATGGAAACCAAGCCAAAATAAACCTCACTTACTACCTCATGAATTAAGGAAGGAGCAGATTCTAGCAACGCAGGCAGAGAACCTGTGAATGCAATTGGTTAAATTCAGCTGCCTGCAGCTTTAATTAAACTGCTGAAAGAATACTCCTTTTTTTTTTTAATTAAAAAAAAACATCCCTACTTTTGATTTTGAGAGCTCACCTGTTCCTGGATTATTTTTTTTCCCCCCCTTCTCCCCACTAAATATTTATTTGAGATCTTAAAGCAGACCTGGCAGCTCCAGTGCCAGTGCTTGCATTTTACTTCACCCAAGTCAGAACACTGGGGCTGAAAGGATCTTGTAGTGAGGAGTGGCAAACACATACAACAAAGAAAATATGACAGGATAGTCCGAGGTGACATGGGCCAGGTCCTTTGCTTCCAGTTGACAACCTCACTGGCAAAATTAATTAATTTCCCAGTGCCTTTCTGCTGACAGGTTCAATGTTTTGCAGGACTGTAGGTCACCCAACCTATGGTTTCTCAGTATTGTTCCCTCACTGCTCATCCTTGCAACAAGATGTCCTACCTCTGCTCTTCCTAGCAGCCATGTCTTAGTGAAACTTGATCAGCACATAGAATCATAGAATGGTTTAGGTTGGAAGAGACCTCAAAGATCATCCAGTTCCAGCCCCCCTGTGCCATAGGCAGGGACACCTCCCACTAGATCAAGTCACTCAAGACCTCATCCAGCCTGGCCTTGAACATCTCGAGGGAGGGAGCAGCCACAACCTCCCTGGGCAACCTGTTCCAGTGCCTCACCACCCTCACTGTGAATAAATTCCTCCTAACATCCAGTTTAAATCTCCCCTCTGCCAATTTGAACCCATTCCCCCTTGTCCTGCCATTACAAGACCTTGTGAACAGTCCCTCCCCAGCCCTCCTGTAGGACCCCTCCAGATACTTATCTTATGGACGCACAATTCTTACCACACCAGACCCACAGTTCTGGATCACAGAATCACAGAATGAACCAGGTTGGAAAAGACCTCGAGGATCATCGAGTCCAACCTAGCACCTAACACCTTCTAATTAGCTAACCCATGGCACTAAGTGCCTCATGCAGGCTCTCTTCAACACCTCCATGGATGGGGACTCCACCACCTTCCCGGGCAGCCCATTCCAATGCCAATCACTGTTGCTGTGAAAGGTCACTGAAAGTTACTCACTGAAATGTTTGAAGACTTGGACTCCCTCTTACTTTCCAAGTTGACCTCAAGTCTCTAAGTAGCTCACATTAGATGTTCCAAATACTCAGAGTATGAAGGGAACCAAGGCACAGGATAGAAAATTTCTCCATAGTCTTACAGAGCAGATGTAAGTACTCAGTGCCCTTTTGCTCCTCTCCCTTAAGGTCCTTTCTTGACGTGTCTTCTGTGAGGTGCAGCCATGGCCTCTGGAGATGCCGAGATGGCCGTTTTTGGGGAGGCAGCTCCTTACCTCCGCAAGTCAGAGAAGGAGAGAATTGCAGCCCAAAACAAGCCTTTTGATGCCAAAACGTCTGTCTTCGTGGCTCATCCCAAAGAATCCTTTGTGAAAGGGACAATCCAGAGCAAAGAATCAGGGAAGGTCACCGTCAAGACTGAAGGTGGAGAGGTGAGTTAAAAACAAGGCTGAAGGACACCGTTTGATCCCCACCCTCAGGAATTATCTGACATACATGCATCTCCTTCTTCCTCTGACAGACCCTGACTGTGAAGGATGATCAGGTCTTTCCCATGAACCCTCCCAAGTATGACAAGATCGAGGACATGGCCATGATGACCCACCTGCACGAACCTGCTGTGCTGTACAACCTCAAAGAGCGTTATGCAGCCTGGATGATCTACGTGAGTAGCAGCAGCAGCAGCAGGTTCTTGCTCCTGAGGAGCTGGACACTCCTTTCTATCTCACCAAAGATTTCCCTGACTTCTTCCCTCCTTTTCTCCTCGTTTTTCTATTTCTCCTTTCTTCCTTGTGTGTTTCCCTCCTGCTGCCCATAGCCTCTCCCTTTTCTCCATACTTTGACCTTTTCTGCCCATGTGCTCTACCTTAGCTGCTCTCTGATAGATCATTTCTCCACTTTATGCATTTTCACTACCCTAATTCTCATTCACCTCTGCCTTATCAAGCCTTCCTCAGCTTTCCAAAGCTAACCTCATGTTCCCCTTCCCCACAGACCTACTCGGGTCTCTTCTGTGTCACTGTCAACCCCTACAAGTGGCTGCCAGTGTACAACCCGGAGGTGGTGTTGGCCTACCGAGGCAAGAAGCGCCAGGAGGCTCCTCCACACATCTTCTCCATCTCTGACAATGCCTATCAGTTCATGCTGACTGGTGAGTGCCTGACGTCTCTCACAGCAACCCAACCCAAGCCACCCCACTGAGCTCACTGCAGCATGTGACAAGGCAGCTAAAAACATCACAGAGATGTTTGTCTGAGAGCTGCATCGAGCTAGGTGGGAACTGATTTCCAGGGGAACTGACCCAGAAGCCTGCCCGGGCTCAGCTCTGTCTCTTGTTTGCACTTCACTGTGCTGAATTCCACTCTCTGCACTGCACAAACATTATTTGACTTTGTCACTTTTTCTGCCCTGATGGGACAAGAATCACAGTTCTACATAACCTCTGCTTGGACACAGGCAGGCAGCTGGATTAGATTTCCAGCTGAGAACTGTGTGAGGGGTAGGTGAGCACAGAGCTTGTGTGAGGACTTTGTCCCTCTGGAAGCTCTGTGCATCCATTTGTATGACTGAGTTCTCAAGCACAAAATCTCATTCCTGGAGAGATGAATGAATCCCCATCCCTGGAGGTATTTAAAAGACACAGAGATGTGGTGCTGAGAGACATGGGTTGGCATCAGCCTTGGTAGGGTTGAGAGAATGGTTGGACTGGATGATCTTAAAGGGCTTTTTCAATCCAAACAATTCTATGGTTTTATTATCTGGAAGGCAGTCATAGACTCATAGAATGGTTTAGGTTGGAAGAGACCTCAAAGCTCATCCAGTTCCAACCCCCCTGTGCCATAGGCAGGGACACCTCCCACTAGAACAGGTCGCTCAAGCCCTCATCCAGCCTGGCCTTGAACATCTCCAGGGAGGGAGCAGCCACAACCTCACTGGGCAACCTGTGCCAGTGTCTCACCACCCTCACTGTGAAGAACTTCCTCCTAACATCCTGTTTAAATCTCCCCTCTGCCACTTTAAACCCACTACTCCTTGTCCTGTCATTACAAGACTTTGTGAATTGTTCCTCCCCAGCCCTCCTGTAGCCCCCTTCAGATACTGGAAGGCTACTATAAGGTCTCCTGGAAGCCTTCTCTTCTCCAGACTGAAGAGCCCCAACTCTCTCAGCCTGTGCTCAGAGGAGAGCTGCTGCAGCCCTCTGAGCATCTTTGTGGTCCTCCTCTGGACTGACTCCAACAGTTCCATGTCCTTCTTGTGTTGGGAGCTCCAGAACTGCAACCAGTACTTCCAGCTTCCACGTACAGCTTTACTTCTTGCTCAGCTTAGCATTACACAGAACAGCTGCTAACAGTGTCTTTTACTCTGCCTCTCACAGATCGGGAGAACCAGTCCATCCTCATCACGTAGGTACCCTCCTTGCTTAGGTCCCTGCGATGCTGCCCTGTGCCAGGGGACCTCCTGCCTGACCACAGGCTCTCTGCTTCTCCCTTTGCTCTGGCAGTGGAGAATCCGGTGCAGGGAAGACTGTGAACACCAAGAGAGTCATCCAGTACTTTGCAACAATTGCAGCCAGTGGGGAGAAGAAGAAGGACGAGCCTGGCAAAATGCAGGTGAGTTGGGAACAACAGACTGAGTACTCAACTGGACATTGGCAAGGATCAGTCTGCATGGATGCTTGAGGGTCAAACAATTAATAGATATTAGCTTGAATCAATGCATTGCCTATTCCTGACATGGCTTGGGAAAGGCTAACCCCAGTAATGCCACCCTGCAGGGCACACTTGAGGATCAAATCATCAGCGCCAACCCACTGCTGGAGGCCTTTGGGAACGCCAAGACCGTGAGGAACGACAACTCCTCACGCTTTGTGAGTTGTTGCTTTGCACAAAGCTCCCTCCTCATCAGAGCAGTGGTGCTGATGGGCCAGTGCCGTCCTCATGTAAGCAGATGGCAGGGAAAGGCACCCAGCCTGAGATGCTGTCTTCTTCTCCTTAACAGGGCAAATTCATCAGAATCCACTTTGGAGCTACAGGCAAACTGGCTTCTGCTGACATTGAAACTTGTGAGAGACTCCCCTGACCTGATCATGTTGCTTACCAATGTCCCACTCATGCAGTGGGACCCCTGCGTTCTTGTGCCTAACTCTTCCTACCACCCTTGCCAGATCTGCTGGAGAAGTCCAGAGTCACTTTCCAGCTCAAGGCGGAAAGAAGCTACCACATCTTCTACCAGATTACCTCCAACAAGAAACCAGAGCTAATTGGTAGGAGGCATCACTGAACCTTTTTGCAAGAAGGTCACTGAGCAACATTTAACTGCATTACAGAATCAGTGAAAAATAACCCACGAACCCTTTTGCTTTCAGAAATGCTCCTCATCACCACCAACCCATATGACTTTCCTTTCGTGAGCCAAGGTGAGATCACTGTTCCCAGCATTGATGACAAGGAGGAGCTGATGGCTACAGACGTAAGTAACTCACAATGTAGGCCAACAAGCATGGGTCATACATCACATAACATGCAAATATTTCACCATTCTGACTGTGTCACCAGAGTGCCATTGACATCCTGGGCTTCACTGCTGACGAGAAGACAGCCATCTACAAGCTGACAGGGGCTGTCATGCACTATGGCAACCTGAAGTTCAAGCAGAAACCAAGAGAGGAGCAGGCAGAGCCTGATGGCACAGAAGGTATCAGCAAAGTCAATCATTAACCCTTCTGTAAGCCACTGTGGATGCAAAAGACAGCTAAGGTTGTTCTTTCTGGGACTTTAACATCCCAAGAAAAGCAGTAAGACAGAAAAAAAAAACCATCATAGAATCAGAGAATCAGTCAGGGTTGGAAGGGACCACAAGGATCAGCCAGTTCCAACCCCCTGCCATGTCCAGGGACACCCTACCCTAGAGCAGGCTGCCCACAGCCTCTGTCAGCCTGGCCAAAAACACCTCCAGGGATCTGGCCCCAAACACCTCCCTGCAGGGGCAACCCATTCCAGCCTCTCACCATTCTCATGCCGAAGAATGCAGAAATCTGTGGCAGAAATCTGAAGCCTGCAGCCTATAGGGAATACTTCAGGATTCCAAGTTTCTTGTGACACTAACTTTCTTCCTTTTCCCATCTGCCATTTCAGTGGCTGACAAGGCTGCCTACCTCACGGGTCTGAATTCAGCTGACATGCTCAAGGCTCTCTGCTACCCTCGAGTCAAGGTTGGGAACGAATACGTGACCAAAGGTCAAACCGCACAGCAGGTAATGAACGTGTGGCAATCTGAAGTCAGCTTTGAACTGGAATCCTTCTGAGTCTGCTCTGCTCTGCATGCTAACTCCAGGCATTTCTTTTCCTTATAGGTGCACAATTCAGTTGGTGCCCTGGCCAAGGCTGTCTATGAGAGGATGTTCCTGTGGATGGTTATCCGCATCAACCAGCAGCTGGACACCAAGCAGCCCAGGCAGCACTTCATTGGTGTGCTGGACATTGCTGGCTTCGAGATCTTTGATGTAAGGCACAAGCATTAGGCAACAGCTATTTGGAAGTAACAGCTGGAGACTCTAATCATCCTCAGACATCTTTGAAAAGAAGATGTAAAACCCTTGTGCACTTATTTGCAGCTTTAAGCCTTTTTTGTTTTGGTCTTGCTTAAAAAAAAAAAAAAAAAGAAAGAACCTTGCAAAGGATTTGTCTTATTTCAAGATGGCCAAACTCAAAAGTGAAAAATGGTTCAATCAGAAAAGATTCCTTGGTTTAAATGATCAAAAACAGCATAAAAAATACCTCTCATGATTGGCCTAAGCTTTTATTCTACCTATATTTTGGTCACAGATTATACAACAAATGTCTTTCATCTTCACATTTTTACCAACAAAATATTCCTGTGGACAATTAATTTGATGCATTTCTCTGTTTTATCACACAGACAAAAAGCAGCCTTAGGAAATGCACAGCCTTGAGCACAAAGCCAAGCTGCCTGCAGTTCTTTTTTATGAAAGGATGAGGGTTTGTAATTATTGCTGCGTCTTGCAGACGTGAGCCTTTCTTACTTTATTTCTGGCAGTTCAACAGCTTTGAGCAGCTCTGCATCAACTTCACCAATGAGAAACTGCAACAGTTCTTCAACCACCACATGTTCGTGCTGGAGCAGGAGGAGTACAAGAAGGAAGGGATTGAGTGGACATTCATTGACTTTGGCATGGACCTAGCTGCCTGCATCGAGCTCATTGAGAAGGTACATTCCTGTTCAGGTGCATTGCATGCCTGAAAATTCTATAATTACTTGGTTTCATTTTTCAGAGGAATCTTTTTTGTCCATGTCTCATTTCTGACATGCAGCTTTTGCTATTCAAAGTACATTGCTTTGTAGGTGTTTTTTTGTTGGCTTTGGTTTGTTTTTTTCTTTTCTTTTCTTTTCTTTTCTTTTCTTTTCTTTTCTTTTCTTTTCTTTTCTTTTCTTTTCTTTTCTTTTCTTTTCTTTTCTTTTCTTTTCTTTTCTTTTCTTTTCTTTTCTTTTCTTTTCTTTTCTTTTCTTTTCTTTTCTTTTCTTTTCTTTTATGAGACATGAAGGAGACTCCACCCATCTTTGTCCCAGCAGTCTCTACTGATTGCAAATGCCAAAAGATTGTTCAGCTGAAGCACAGCTTAAGAGAGATGCTGAGGTGCAGGAATGTGTCCAGAGAAGGGCAGCAAGGCTGGGAAGTGGCCTGGAGCACAGCCCCAAGAGGAGAGGCTGAGGGAGCTGGGGGTGTGCAGCCTGCAGAAGAGGATGCTCAGGGCAGAGCTCATTGCTCTCTGCAGCTACCTGAAGGGAGGTTGTAGCCAGCTGGGCTTGGGCTCTTCTCCCAGGCAGCCAGGGACAGAAGGAGGGGACACAGCCTCAAGCAGGTTCAGGTTGGATGTTAGGAGGAAGTTGTTGACAGAGAGAGTGATTGGAATGGGCTGCCCAGGGAGGTGGTATAGTCCCTGTCCATGGAGGTGTTTAAAAGGAAGCTGGATGAGGCACCTAGTGCCATGGGTTAGTTAATGAGAAGGTGTTAGGTGATAGGTTGGTCTCGAAGGCCTTTTCCAACCCAGTTAATTCTGTCGTTCTGTGGTTCTCGATAAGAGTGTTCCTCCAAGACACATAGAATCAATTTGCATCTTGGTGTATCCACCACACCTTTCTGCTCTCACAGATGTGTTTGCACAGCAGAGAAGCTGCATCTTTGTAGAAGAAGCACAGAGAATGGACGTGCATGACTGGCAGCACACACTCACACCGACCTGTGCACCTTTGTGGTGACAGTGAGACAGCAGCTGTACTGCACATGAGCTGAAAGTGCAGTGGGTGGCAGGATGATCAGATGCATGTTGCAACCACAGAATCACAAAACTGCAGACATTTGAAGGCAGCACTGGAGGCTGCTTCCTCTACCCTCTCTGGTCAAGGCAGGTTCAACTAAAACAGGTTGCTCAGAACCACAGCCAGTTGGATTTTGAATGTCTCCACAGGCAGAGACTCCACAGATAGTTTGGGGAACCTCCTCTAACTTTTGACCATCCTCGTGGTGGAGAAGTTTTTTCTTTGTTTAAATGGGAATTTCATGCACTTCCATTCATGCCTGTTCCACCCTGACCTGTCACTGGGCACCACTAAGAAGCTTCTAGCTCTGTTTTCTTGATTCCCTCTGATTAGCTATTTATATACCTCAATAGGATGCCCCAGAGCCTTCTCTCTTGCAGACTGAACAGTCCATCTCTCTCAGCTTCTCCTTATATGTTGCAGTCATTTAAATATCTTTGTGGCCTGTAACTGTCCTCTCTCTACAATGTCCAAGTCTCCTCTTTACTGAGGAGCCAAGAACTGGGCATAGTAGTCCAGGTGTTTCTCAGCAGATGTGAGTAAAGGGGGAGGAGCAGCCCCCTTGTGCTGCTGGCAACAGTCCTAGTGCAGCTCAGGGTGAGCTGCCTGCCTTTGCTGCAAGGGCTCATGCTCAGCTTGGCTATGACAAAACACTGAGTCTCTCTGTGCTCTCATCTTATAGAGCACATTCTCAGAAAAAAATTACATAGATTTCCACTAATTTTTATTTTTTTTTTTGTTGATACAAAAGTATCACCATGTTTAATCTCACTTCCTAGCTGTAATTGATCAGCAGTGTCTCTTGATGTGTCTCTTAGCTGTATCTGCCTGGGTGAAAATCATTACTGCCCTGAAAATGAAATTACAAAGTCTCCTTTCTGCATTTCTCCCAGCCCATGGGCATCTTCTCCATCCTGGAAGAGGAGTGCATGTTCCCCAAGGCAACTGACACCTCTTTCAAGAACAAGCTCTACGACCAGCATCTGGGCAAGTCCAGCAACTTCCAGAAGCCCAAACCTACCAAAGGGAAGGTTGAGGCTCACTTCTCCCTGATACACTACGCTGGCACTGTGGATTACAACATTTCTGGCTGGCTGGAGAAGAACAAGGACCCTCTGAATGAAACTGTCATTGGGTTGTACCAGAAGTCATCCCTGAAGACCCTGGCCTTGCTCTTTGCCAACTATGGTGGCGCAGATGCAGGTTGGTTCTTTGAATCTCATATTTTCATTCACTGACAACTCACAAAAGTAATCACAGAAGGCAAAATCAAAAACCTAAACCCCTGTTCTATTTATTTTCAATTTTGCAGAGGCTAGTGCTGGCAAAAAGGGTGCCAAGAAGAAGGGCTCTTCCTTCCAGACGGTCTCTGCTCTCTTCCGGGTACAGTAGAGTTCACAGTTCCTTCCTAAGACAGGGAGCAGCCCCAGGATTTACAATCACTTGGCTTTTCCTGCCTTGGTTGGGTTGAAAGTCTCTGAAACTGTTGGCCCATATTTTCTACAGATAAATCCTCAGTGATCTATTTATGCTTCATTCTACTGAATGCACAACTTTTCCTTTTGACCACTTGTCCCAGGATGAGGTTCTAGGTGGACGAATGTCATACAGAAACCCTCTAAGATCCATCTAAACTATGCCAGGTTTCCTTTTGATGCCCACTTCTGGTTTCCATGCCTCTTACTGCCCTTTAACAACATTCCCCCGCTGCTCAGGAGGATGACCTGTTTGCTCTTCAGTTTTTCTTCATGATTCAGGGGTCAGTCTCATAGCTGAAGTATCACCACTCCTCCAATAATGGATTTCAGAGATATCATATACTCAACTATTCTTTGTCATAACCAGGTCTTGCTGCCTGGCTGCTCCATACAGTTCTGCTAGGAGAAATACTGAGTCTGTCCTGAGGTTATTTATCACCATATTCACCTTACAGTTAGGACTCCTTGACACAGCCTAATTTCTTCTACACATGTATGCATCAAGCCAGTAAAAGTGAAGGTCTGTGCAAACTCAGAAAAACTGGTGCAGGGAGCCTCAGCTCAAGACTCTGCAAGCTGGTTTTGGTCTGGTAGCTCATGGTCTCATTTCAGGGGGCTCAATGCTCACAGTGGAAATCACATTTGCTAATAAAAAACTGTTGCTAATGACTCTCCCAGGAGAACCTGAACAAGCTGATGACCAACCTGCGGAGCACTCACCCCCACTTTGTCCGTTGCATCATCCCAAATGAAACTAAAACACCTGGTAAGAGACTCACATATGGAAGGTTCTCAGTGTGGTGCAGTTCTTCCAGCCTGTATTACAGAATATTTACATTCCCTTGTGCTCTGAATTGGCAGGTGCCATGGAGCATGAGCTGGTGCTGCACCAGCTGCGCTGCAACGGCGTGCTGGAAGGGATCCGAATCTGCAGGAAGGGATTCCCCAACAGAGTCCTCTATGCTGACTTCAAACAGAGGTCAGACTTCTTTCCCTTACTGGATTAAATTGTCCATCTCTGGTAGCTTGTGAAATTTTGCCTCTCTGGTGACTAGAGCCTTCTCTGAAGCTTATGTTTAGCAGCACTGCTAACTAACTAGCAATTCTCAGGCTCTTCCTTGCGGTGTGCCAACCAAATGGTCTCAACACCAGACCCCTTTAGAGTCACAGGATCACAGAAGCACCTTGTCTGCAGAACACCCTTAAGATCATTGAGCCCAATGCAAGTCTTCCCCTCTTATCCCCCAGATACAAAGTATTAAATGCCAGTGCTATCCCAGAGGGACAGTTCATTGACAGCAAGAAGGCTTGTGAGAAGCTTCTGGGATCCATTGATATAGACCACACCCAGTACAAATTTGGTCACACCAAGGTATGAGAGATGTTTGCCTGTGGGTTGGTTTTCATGGCTGAGAATGGTGCTCAGATTCTCCAGACAGTACATGAAACCAGTGTGCATGAAAGAAATTAGCTAAGTACCTGCTGACTCAGCACCTGAATAAAACAAAAATTGCTTGCCATGGGGTTATTTAATTAAGGGTTAATTATTTAAGGCAAAGGTGTAGAATAAAGGAATCAAGGGTTAATGAAAACAAAGATAAGATGCCTGCCTATTCTTACACCTCAACTGTGTATCTGGAAGCTTGGAGATATAAAAGTGGGCCTGTCACTGCACACATTCTTTGTGCTTTTGCTCTTCTGCTTAACTTTTCACATTACCTGCCATGGAGGACAGATACACTGCACCTATTTTTGTGTTCTTACCCAAGGTGTTCTTCAAAGCTGGGATGATAGGCCTCTTGGAAGAGATGAGGGATGAGAAGCTGGCACAGCTCATCACCCGCACACAGGCCAGGTGCAGGGGCTTCCTGGCGAGAATGGAGTACCAGAGAATGGTGGAGAGGAGGTAGGAGCTTGCTTCAAGTTAGCTGTTTGTCTTTCCTGTGTCTTCATGGTCTAAATGCTCAATATTAATTTGACTTACCTTGCAGAGAGTCCATCTACTGCATCCAGTACAACATCCGTGCATTCATGAACGTCAAGCACTGGCCCTGGATGAAGCTCTTCTTCAAGATCAAGCCCTTGCTGAAGAGTGCAGAATCTGAGAAGGAGATGGCCAACATGAAGCAAGAGTTTGAGAAAACCAAGGAGGAGCTTGCAAAGTCCGAGGCCAAGAGGAAGGAGCTGGAGGAGAAAATGGTGAAACTGGTGCAGGAGAAAAACGACCTGCAGCTGCAAGTGCAGGCTGTGAGTACTACCAGTGTGCATCACCCTACTAGAGCTGTGACTCAGGCTGATAGTGAATATGTTTTCAAAAGACACATAGAAACCACAATCTGATTCAATTCAACTGTAGTTCATTAAGTGGTGCTCTTAAAAATACAACTGTCTTCAATGAGGACTGTTAGGAGGCTGCAGTCAGGATTCTACAAGGTTCAGTGGTGTATGCTGAGTCTCTCTCTCTCATTTAATTTACGTTCATTTAAACTGTGTAAGATCAATCACAGAATCACAAAATGGCTCAGGTTGGAAGGGACCTCAGAGATCATCTGCTCCAACTTCCCCACCATTGGCAGGGTCACCTCTCAACTAGACTCAGTTGCTCAAGGTCTCATCCAACCTGGGTTGTGAACACCCCCAGAGAGAAGGTGTCCACAACATCCCTGGGCAACCTCTTCAGTGTGTCACCACCCTCTTACTGAAGAACTTCTTCCTAAGATCGGTCTAAACTAATTCTCCCTCAGGAAACTTTGATTTATGAGCACAACATTTGTCCTTCTGATTTCTCCTACATCTCCAAAACTCTGCATGCCAATTCTTAGACACCCATGATTAGGAATTCTTAGGACAAGTTGAAAGGACATTTTGTTTCTTGTCTCATTCACCAATAAAATAAGAAAACTTTGTGTTAGCTTAGCTCTTATAAACTGAACTAACTGAGACAAAACAGAATTTAACAGAATTTATTCCCCCCTCAACCTCTTAAATCTCTCAGAACCATTACACAAACTTTGTGGTCCATCTGTACTGTAATGCTGTGGTTTCTAAACCACCTTAGAGGAGAGACCATATCCTCAAGGTAATGCTAAGCAGCCTAGGTGGCAAATAGGAATGACAGAATCACACAAATATTCAGGTTGGCAAAGCCCCTCAGGATCACCAGGTCTAAAGTAGAACCCTACTCTACAGGAATCACCTTAAGCCATATCCCCAAGAACCACATCCAAATCACCCTGAAACACATCCAGGGTGGGTGACTCCACCACCTTCCTAGGCAGCTCATTCCAGTCCCTGACCACTCTCTCCCTGAAAAACTTTTTCCTAATGTCCAATCTAAACCTCCCCAGCCTCAGCTTGAGGCCATTCCCCTTTGTTCTGTCTCCAGTTAGCTCCAGAAGAGCCCGGCAGCAGCCTCTCCACAATGTCCCTTCAGGCAGTTGTAGACTCAGGAAAATCTTACTTCTTAAAGAATCTTGAACTGTAAAAAAATGGGGAAAAAAACTACCCCAAAACCACTCCCTGCTAAAATTATAGATATATTTTTTTTCTTCTATGTTAGTTATGACGGATTGAAACTTCAGACTAAATACAACAAATACCCCAGGACACTTGTCACAAAAAAAAATCAGCCCAGAGACAAATTTTCCAGTTACTCCTTTTCTTTGTAGTTCATGAGAGTCTGATAGAGAAAAGCCAAAGCTCTCAGCTGCTGAGTATGTCTGGGCCATGGTGATGAGAATCTAAATCAGAAATAGTTGCTCCAGAAAAGATGAAAAAAGAGAAACACAGGAATGCTTTGAGCATGACTGTGATGTTTGGGCATTGTTGGAAGTTTGGGAAGCATTCTTGTGGCTGAACCCAAATTTTTGTACTTTGTTTTCCTATTGATATGAAAGGATAATATTGGATGCCACACCTTGCACAAATGTATTAAGTTCTCAGGCCTTCATGTAGATGGAGAAAGATTTTATTTGCTTTTAGCTTTGCAACCTGACTGTTTGAAAGCCAATATAAAATCAATTGGTTGTTTGAAAGCAAATATAAAATCGATTTGTTACTTTATTTTACTCTGCTGGGTTGAAAGCTATATTTTGACTGTAAAACTGCTACCCAGAAATTTCAACTATGAAAAGTAGGCATGTTGATATTCCCTCAAAAAAACATATCCCTAAAAATGATATTTTCCCATCAGGAAGCTGATGCTTTGGCTGATGCTGAGGAGAGATGTGACCAGCTCATCAAAACCAAAATCCAACTAGAAGCCAAAGTTAAAGAAGTAACTGAAAGGGCAGAGGATGAGGAGGAAATCAATGCTGAGCTGACAGCCAAGAAGAGAAAACTGGAGGATGAATGCTCAGAGCTGAAGAAAGATATTGATGACCTTGAGCTGACACTGGCCAAGGTGGAGAAGGAAAAGCATGCCACAGAGAACAAGGTATGAGGCAGCAGGTGTCCCTCTCCAGAAAAGGCCTCTGCTTTGCCATTCAGTCTCAAGTTTTAAACAATAATTTTACCTGCATTTGCTCTTCTCCAAGGTGAAAAACCTCACAGAGGAGATGGCAGCTCTGGATGAAACCATTGTGAAGCTGACAAAAGAGAAGAAAGCTCTCCAAGAGGCACATCAGCAGACCCTGGATGACCTGCAGGCAGAGGAGGACAAAGTCAATACTCTGACCAAAGCTAAAATCAAGCTGGAGCAGCAAGTGGATGATGTAAGAACATCATGCAAAGAGCAAGAAGAGGGCAGGGGTGGAGTTTGATCTGCCTGGCAGAGCACTGAGGGCTTCTTCTCTTTAGCTGGAAGGGTCCCTGGAGCAAGAGAAGAAACTGCGCATGGACCTGGAGAGAGCCAAGAGGAAGTTGGAAGGAGACCTGAAGCTGGCTCATGACAGCATCATGGATCTGGAAAATGATAAGCAGCAGCTGGATGAGAAACTGAAGAAGTAAGTGAGGCTGTGGGGCAGCTCAGCCCTGTGCTGGTGATCTTGCCTGTTTCCTTTGTGCTCTAACAGTGATTGTGGTGAGACACTGGAAGAGGTTGCTTAAGGCAGTTTTCATGGCCAGGTTGCACAATGCCTTGAGTGACCAGATCTAGTGGAAAGTGTCCCTGTCTATGCTAAGGGGTTTGGAAATAGATGATCTTTAAGGTGCCTTCCAACCCAGACCATTTAGTGATTCTATGGTTTGTTTTGTCCAAAGGAAAGACTTTGAGATCAGTCAGATCCAGAGCAAAATTGAGGATGAACAGCTTTTAGGTATTCAGTTACAGAAGAAGATCAAGGAGCTGCAGGCAAGTCTCTGTTGGTTCTCCTCTTTCACCCAGACTCACGACAGGTAGGAGAAGGGCATGGGTGTGAAGGGTCCCTCGTGTTCCCCAGGCTCGTATCGAGGAACTGGAGGAAGAAATTGAGGCCGAGCGAACCTCTCGGGCTAAAGCAGAGAAGCACCGAGCTGACCTCTCCCGGGAGCTGGAGGAGATCAGTGAGCGCCTGGAAGAGGCAGGAGGAGCTACATCAGCTCAGATTGAGATGAACAAGAAGCGTGAGGCAGAGTTCCAGAAGATGCGTCGTGACCTGGAGGAGGCCACACTGCAGCACGAGGCCACGGCTGCCGCCCTGCGGAAGAAGCACGCGGACAGCACCGCTGAGCTGGGGGAGCAGATCGACAACCTGCAGAGAGTGAAGCAGAAGCTGGAGAAGGAGAAGAGTGAGCTCAAGATGGAGGTTGATGACCTGGCCAGCAACATGGAGTCTGTCTCCAAAGCCAAGGTACACAAATGCTTCTATCAGTATATCGAAAACAGAGCAATGGTTGTGTTTGCTGTTCCAGTACCTAACTATTATCAGGTTATAGCATTACTGCATTCTCCAGACCTCCTGTACAGAGCTATGGGCGTATGCTGATAGGCTGCAGATATAGAAACTCTGTCTTCTGGACACATTATCTCATCCTATGCCAGATAAGGCAGTATGGAGGCATTGACTCTGCTTTCTTAACTGTGACTGGCACCTAGGCAAACCTGGAGAAGATGTGTCGTACCCTGGAGGACCAACTAAATGAATACAAGGCAAAGGAGGAGCAGAACCAGCGCATGATCAGCGACCTCAGTGCTCAAAGAGCTCGGCTGCAGACAGAATCTGGTAAGCAACTTCCACCTCTAGTACGGAGACAGAAGAATCCCCTAAAGGTCTCTATTGGCTAAGAAAATCTTTTCATAATTACAAACTTTTCCAGGTGAATATTCACGCCAGGTGGAGGAAAAAGACGGTTTGATTTCTCAGCTGTCTAGAGGGAAGCAGGCTTTCACCCAGCAGATCGAGGAACTGAAACGGCAGCTGGAGGAGGAGATAAAGGTGAAGATATCTCACATTGCATAGCAAAGAGGCACTCAACATCACTTTGCTTTGGGTGCAGCACGTCAGAATTCAAAAGGTCATCTAATGAGTAGCTCAAAACATCTCATTAGGTCACACACTCGGCACCCTCTCAGTGTAGGACTCCCAGCTCGTTGCAGCAAATCAGACCCTAGGGTTTTTGTGTGCTTTTTTTCCTATTTTGTTCATTTGATTATTTATTTTCATGCAGTCAGTTCATGACTTTTTGTCTTTTAGTCTGGAGAAGAAAAGAATGAGAGTGGGATCTAATAAATACTTATAAATATCTGAGGGCTGGAGGTCAGCAGGGGGTGACAGACAGGCTCTGCTCACTTGCTCCCTGGGATAGGAGCAATGGAGAGAAGCTGCTGCACAGGAAGTTGCAGATCAACACAAGAGGCAACTTCTTGCTTGGAAGGGTCCCAGAGCAGTGGCACAGGCTGCCCAGGGAGGTTGTGGAGTCTCCCTGCCTGGAGCCTTTCAAGGCCTGTCTGGATGCATTCCTCTGTGCTCTGAGCTAGATTGTCTTGACCTGCTCTGCAGAGGGGGTTTGAACTCGATGAGGTCTTTGTATCCCTTCTAACCCCTGACATCCTGGGATCTTGTGATATGTTCCAGAGACTAATTGCCAATAAGAGAATATTTCCTAGGATATTTCTACACTCTATTGCAATCTTTTTACCACCAGGCCAAGAATGCCCTGGCCCACGCCTTGCAGTCTGCTCGCCACGACTGTGACCTGCTCAGGGAGCAATATGAGGAGGAACAGGAAGCCAAGGGGGAACTGCAGAGGTCCCTGTCCAAGGCCAACAGTGAAGTGGCCCAGTGGAGAACCAAATACGAGACGGATGCCATTCAGCGCACGGAGGAGCTGGAGGAGGCCAAGTAGGTGGAGAAGGTGGAGGAGGCTGGAAGAAACCAATAACAGAAATTTGAATTTTTGAGATGCTGAATAGCAACACTGTAGTAGTCTGTTAAGGAAGAGGTTTATGAAACAGAAATCTGTACTACAAAGAGTGGGCTACTGAAGAAAACAGGCTGCAACACAAGGAATGATGAGAAAGGCAATGCATGGCGTGCATAGGGGACAGGTAGATAGCTTGACCCTGCGATAAGAAGGGAAGAAAGAAAGATGAATAGTGGGGTCAGACTGCATGGTGAGAGTGGTAACTAAATACTCCAAAGCATAACAGCACTGTGGTGAAAACGGAAAAAAAAAGTGTCCATTTTAGTCCCCAGTATGAGCTGTGCTTATCTTCTCCTAGGAAGAAGCTGGCACAGCGTCTGCAGGAAGCAGAGGAACATGTT
>VWZI01020821.1:111288-122010 GCA_013396835.1 Psilopogon haemacephalus | reverse complement strand
GAGGCAGGATGTGGCAGGCGAGTTGCTTGCCCACACGTGAAGTCCATCTGCCAGCTGCTGGGGGTGGCCTCGGAGCATCAGGGAACCCTCCTGGAGTAAGCAGGCATGTGGCAGTGCTCCAAGGAGTGCATAAACCGCAGGGGTACTGAGTTTTTAAACACTGCTTGTTTGCATCCCAGAATCCTGTGGCATTTGGCATTTTGTGGATTGGCCACAACAGAGGCACAGGAGTGGAGCTGAGGTGCAGCAGAGCTGATGCCTGCGTGGATGCTGCTGGCCATGGTGGCACTGCCAGCTGGCACATGGATGTCGCTGTGGTACCATCATGGTATTGTAATTAAATACGGATTTTGATGAGGCTGATATAAAAAATACTAGATATTATTTATTAATACAAACTTCCCTCCCCTACTTACTCCCAATAAGTCAATACACACAGAGACTGGGTTATCCGTCTGGAAGAGCTCTCTCTGCAGCATGTATGTGCAGGCAATCAGAACGATTTCAACAGCAGTAGAACATTCACAAAGTGTAGTCAGTTCGCGAGGAGATTCCCGCGGCGCATCCGCCGCTTGCCCTCTAGGGCCGAGGCTAAAGGAGCTTTCAGCCGCTCAGAGTTAAGCGGCAGGCAGGAACTTCAGAGAAAAGATCGAATTTGGTGCCGCTCCGTGTGCCCATTTGGGTGTTTGGCACCCAAAGGCTGTGCGGCTGCAGGGAGCGAGCAGAGGCAGCCCTGGCGGCTGGAGGCTGCTCCCCGGGGCGGTGCCGCAGAGGAGCCCTGGGCAGGCTGCGGGCTCCAGCACGGCCACGGCAGACGACTCCTCGGCGCGGGGCGACTCCGCCCGGGGCTCGCAGGGTGCTACCGGATGGGCGCTGCGCGGATGAGCAGGGCGCAGGCTGCCGGGCCGCGGCGGGCCGCTGGACGCCCTGCAGGGCGCCGGCTCCGTGGGGCGGGAGCGGTGCCGATGCCTGACTCGACGGCGTTAGGCTGCGGCTGGGCTCGGGCGGGCAGCTGCTTCCCGCGGCGGGGCAGCTCCGGCCCCCGGCTCGCCTCCGGGTGCGCAGCGCCGGAGCCTGCCGTCGGCGGGCAGGGGCAGGCGCTCGGCTGCGGGCGGTGTGGGCGCCGGGCAGGGGCAGGCAGCGAGCACAGGCAGCAGCTCGCTTACCAAATGGCAGCGTAGGCTTTTTGCCCAGAGGAAGCTGCTCCGTAGCCATAGCTAAAATACCGCAATCGGCCGGTCCCGGGGCATCCGCACCAACAGCAGAGGCTGCAGCTGCTCGGCATCGGCTGTCCACGGGTACGAAGGTGAATTCTCTTTGCCAGGACACAAAGCAGGCTCCAAGCAAGTGCAAACGCGGTGGTGGTGTCTCGGCTGGCAGGCGCCGTGGCTGTTGTATTCCTTCCTGCCCGGCAAGGAGCGAGAGGGGAAAAGAGGTGAATGTTTGTGTGTGTTTGGGACATGGAGGGACATGTCCTGGAGGTGTAGTTTGAGCATAACTTTGGACCTGCTACCACAGGTGTGCACCAACTGGTGTTGACTCAATGTCACCTCAGCTGTTAGCTGGAAGAACTCAGCACCAGCAGACCACATCTGGGGCCAGGCAATCTGTGTTGAGGCCAGATGTAAGGATGCGTGCAAAGCAGTTCACCATCCTCTCTTTCTCCCAGCACCAGTCTGAAGTCAGGCTGGAGCCAAAGCAGGGACCTCAGCCCTTTTCAGGTCAGGGAGAGAATGTCAGCAGCAGCAGCTGCCAGTTCACCAGTAGGCCTTGAAACAGCCCCATCAGACTCACCCCTTTGAGCTGGCAGCTGATACAGACTGGAGAGTCAAAGGCATATGCTTATTGCCAGCATCATTTCCTGTCTTATCCACCCATTCTTCAAGGGCAGAGAGCATCCTGATCTCCTGTATCCAGTTATTCCAAAACTCCCAAGGACAGAAATATCCTTCTACTTCATAAGTCACGGTAAGGTGCCAAACAAGGTCACTGCAGCTGGACAAGAGGAGACACCTTAAGGCCTCTGGCTCCAGTTGTGGCACATCCTTGTGTACACAGAGGCTTTGTCCCATGCATTCAGGTCTGTAGGTACCAGCTGGACTCCTCCTGAGATGGTCTCTTCCTCCTACACCTGACATCAGAGGAAAGATGAGTTTTGTAGTTACCTAAGTTAAGGAGTTTTGTAGTTACCTACGTTAAGGAAGGTTCCCACCCATCAGTCTGCACTGGCCTTGGAAACTGGCTCGGAGTGCCTGGAGAAACCTGCCAGCAGCCTTTGTGTTACACACACCAAATGCTCCTCATTAAGGCTTTAACTGAACTCCCGTTGCAAATTCATTTCCTTCGTAGCAGAAAGCTATCTACAAAGCACCTCACTCTACTTTGAAATTGCTATAAAGAGTCTGAAGGCTTTAATCCTGACAGCCCAAAGAAGTGGCTTGGATCCCAAGTCTTAATACAAGCCCCTTCCATTAAAATGACTTCTCAAGGGTGAGATGTCAGCCAAGCCTGGACTGCATGCAGCAAAGTGACCCAGGTTTAAAAGGGGACATTTCCTTCCTGCAGGTCTTGTCTGTCTCTTGTACTCCAGCACTGTTCAGGGTAGGGGGAGGTGCTGATTAAACGAGCTTCATTCTGCTTGGGTAATTAATTCATTGATATTCTAAAGCCTTTGCCATGTTTTCTCAGTGAGCCACTCTGCAGTTGCTGCAACCAGACAGAACTGAAGTGGGAATAGGTAACACTTCCAGGCAAGTCCAAGTAGGAAATGACTCAGTGGTTCCATAGGGCAGCTGTGAAAGACCATTTCCAACACCATCTATCTGCAGCTCTGTGCCATCCTTTTGTTTCACAAGCCTCTGCTCTTTCTGTGTGGTGCTTTCCTTTTCCATAGGACGATTCTGATCATGCTCTGGTTTCTTTCCTAGGTAGAATTTGCATTGTAACTCTGTGGGGAACTCAGCATGGGGGCAAAGTGCTCCCTGCTCTCTGCATCCCTCCCTGCAGCCCAGTCAGCCCAGGACAAGCTAGCAGTGGCACACTTCTGAAGCAGCTGAGCTGCTGTCATTTGGGTGATTTGACCTTGGGTTCAAACTAGTGATTCAGACCGGGCAGAGAAGCAGTGGCTGAGGTGTGCAGGTTGTGCAGCACACTGAGGCACTGCACGCCCTGGGAAAATAATTAAAAGCTTGCTTTAGCTAATAGGGAAGCTGCTGAGGCACACGAATAGCTGTGCTGCTTTCCAATGCATTTCACACCTATTAATTTTCAGTTTTATGGAAGGAGCTGAAGTTGTCTCTGAGTAAGGTTCATTGAACCAGTGCTTGCCTTCCTCTCCATGTCACTGGGCAGATGTGTGCAGGCACTTGGCAGACCAAGGCTCCTATCCACACTATCCTCATCCATCTCCTTCTTGCCCCCCTTGCTTGCTCTTGGCTCCAGAAATGCTGATTCCTCTTGCCACTAATGGATATTTTCACTCGATACTTAGCACTTTTTCCTTTAAAAGCTTAGGGATCTGCCCTGGAGAAGTTGAAGATTCATAAAAGGGGAAAAAAAAAAAAAGTTGAACCTTGCTTCAGTACAGTTTGGCAGGCAGGCTGAAGCAGCAGCTGAGCCGTTTGAATCACAGAATCATTTAGGTTGGGAAAGATCATCAAGCCCAACCATTAACCCTCCTCTACAAAGGCCTCCACTAAACACCACATCTACACAGCTTTTAAACACCACCTCCCTGGGCAGCCTGTTCCAGTGCCTGACAACCCTTTCACTGATTTTGTTTTCCCCTAATGCCTGGTGCAGCTTGAGGCCATTCCCTCTTTCCTGTCACCAATTACTTGTCCTTCCGATGCTTTTGTGTCACAACTCTGCCCACGAAGACTGTTCCATAAACTACTAATATTAGTATTAAATAGTCCTCTCCCTGACATCTGCATGTCACTCTTGGCTTTCCTGTTGTTATAATCTCAATCCTCAGCCTTTCATCTGAAAATTGCTTGTGGCTTTTTGTTCTTTAATTTGCCACTGGGCTGCTGAGAAGAATCCATCCTTCTTTTGCAGCACGCTGGTAATTTGGTGGCACTGGGGTGTGAGCTGATGGCCTGTGACCAAAGCACAGAGCTCAGACCTTTTATTTCAGTCCTCTCTAAGCACTTCTGCTTTTGAGCTGCACTTTTCACTTCAAGCATCCCTCCCCAGCTCAGAACTTTCTTTGCCAGCAGCCACAGCATCAGAGCTGGCTGCCTGCAGAAAGAGGAGGGGACAAAGACATTCAGGCTGTTTCCTTTTGATATAGTGGAGCAAACTGTGGGCTCTGGCAGAGCCTGTTCTTGTGCCTCCTGAACTCCCTTTGTGTAACTACCATGTTAGGGACACTTACTCAGTACCATGATCAGAGTGACCAGCTCAGGAAGGACACTCACACACTGCCTTGTGTCACAGAAGCACAGAATCATTCAGGCTGGAAAGCCTCCTGAGATCACCAAGGCCAAACACTGTCCCTACTCTACAAAGTTCATAGAATCCTAGAATCAGTCAGGGTTGGAAGGGAGCACAAGGATCAGGCAGTCCCAACCCTCCCTGCCATGCCCAGGGACACCCTACCCTAGAGCAGGCTGCCCACAGCCTCTGCCAGCCTGGCCAAAAACACCTCCAGGGATCTGGCCCCAAACACCTCCCTGCAGGGGCAACCCATTCCAGCCTCTCACCACTCTCATGCTCAGCAACTTCCTCCTCACCTCCAGCCTCAATCTCCTCACCTCCACCTTTGCTCCATTCCCCCCACTCCTGGCACTCCCTGACACCCTCAAAAGTCCCTCCCCAGCTTTTCTGTAGGCCCCTTCAGATCCTGGAAGGCCACCAGAAGGTCCCCTGGGAGCCTCCTCTTCTGCAGCCTGCACAGCCCCAACTCTTTCAGGCTGTGCTCACAGCAGAGCTGCTGCAGCCCTCTCAGCATCCTCGGGGCCCTTCTCTGCACACCTCCAGCATCTCCACATCCCTCTTGCCCCAGGGGCTCCAGCACTGGATGCACTACTCCAGGTGGGCTCTCAGCAGAGCACAGCAGAGGGGCACAATCCCCTCCCTGGCCCTGCTGCCCACACTGCTCCTGCTGCAGCCCAGCCTCTGCTTGGCTTTAAAGTTCACCCCTAAACCTTATCCCCAAGCTCTGAGGTGGTGCTTTTGCAAACACTGCTAGGAGACAGGCACTGGATTTCAGTCTGTTCAGTGTTGCAAGCCTGAGCTGGTGATCAGGCAGCAGGAGAGATTAACTAAAGTGTTTAACCACATCCAAGAGAGAAAAGTAGTGAGGGAAGGCATCAGCTTTGAAAGGGAAACCAGCGGAGGGCAATAATCCCTGAACCCCCTTCCCTCAGCTCCAAAGGCATCACAGGCTGTGCTGACAGTCACTGTGCCAGAACAAACTGCACTGGGGATCAGATATCAAAATCAAGGGCAAAAATCACAATCAGCAGTCCTGAGCAAACTTGGGGAAGAGCAGAGCTTGCTTAGCATTAGCAAAATAATTGCAAGTGTCAGAAGGAGCAGAGCTCACCATTGCAGTGTGGAGGGCAGCCAGCCCCTCAGCCACTGAAGGACAGAGGGAGAGGAAGGTGCTGGTGTGTTCAAAGCAGGGCAACAAAGCTGGTGAAGAGTCTAGAGCACAGATCTTACAGAGAGTGTTTGAGGGAGCTGGGTTGTTTAGCCTGGAGAAAGGGAGCCTCGGGGCAGACCTCCTTACTTTCTACAGAGACCTGAAAGGAGGCTGCAGCAAGGTGGTTATTGGTCTCTTCTCACAACTAACATGAAGGGACAAGAGTAAATGGCCTCGAGTTGTGCTGGGGATGCTTCGAGCTGGATATCAGGGAAATTTCTTTACTGAAAGGGTTATAAAGCCCTGGAACAGGCTTCCCAGAGAAGTGGTGGAGGCATTAAAAAGCCTTGTAGATGTGGTGCTGAGTTTAATGGTTGGACTTACCTTAAAGGTCTCTTTCAACAAAAGCTATTCTGCGATTCTATGATTTCAGGGCTGCTCCAGGCCAAAGACTGAAATATCACCAAGTCAGTGTGCACCCACTGCAGTCTGAGAGACCATGTAGGAAGTGTGTGCTTTAAGCACCCAGGCTTGGACCAGGATTGTTGCATCTGCAGGGGAAGACATTGTGTAAAAGCTTGGGTTTAATGTACCTAGAAAGAAACAACAGGTCCTTCACAGGCTGCAGAGTCAAAATCTTCCAAAGGCAATGTTGTGAGCAGAGCATCTGAATAGTGGAATCCTTGCAAAGTGGTGGTATCAGCTTGGTGCTGGCTTTTGAGCTAAGCTGAGATGGCAAAGAGAAAAGCAGAGATGTGCTGGGCACAGGCACCTGGGTGTTTGAGAGACCAAAACCACCCTGAACATTCACCTTCATGGAATGGAGCACTCTTGTCTGCTCTAAGCTGGATGACAGGTCAAATGCCCCAGCTCATTAAAACCTAAAAGACTCCAGGAAGGCAGAAAGCAAATGCACAGATGAAAGGAGTGAAGGACACAATAGAGGTGCAGAAGCGGCAGAAAAGGAGTTGAATTGTGAGCAAGCAGACCAAGAACAGAAATAAGCTAACAAAAACGACTGTTAGCATTCAAAATGTGAAGCAAAGGGCCAAAAGGTTCCCACAGAGTGTTCAGTACAGCACGAAACTGATCTGTGCTCAGGACACACACAGCACCAAGGCAGGGCAGCAGCTCAGCATCACCTGCTGGCCTCCATGCAGAGGCTAAGCAGTGATAAATACACTGCCACAGCACTGCTCAGAATGGCCCAGCCTGGAAGGGACCTCAGAGATCATCTGTGCCATGGGCAGGGTCCCCTCTCAACTAGAGTCAGCTGCTCAAGGTGTAATGAGTTAGGAACCTTCCCCCTTCCAGACTAACTTAGTTGGTGTTACAGCACCACAAAAGTGAGGAGCAGGTCCACACAGATATTTGCAAGGATTTACAACTATATACAAGTCAGAACCAATACAGAATTCCAAACTCCCTCCCAGACAAAGCAAACTGCCCAGAAGGGCTCAGGGTTAAGCCCTCCTTTCTGTTTGCTCCTCCTTCTGTCTCAGACAGGCACAGTAAGCAGCTGAAGTTAGAGGTGAGGTGCCAGAAGGGGCTGGGGTTAGAAGACAATGATTAGATGGAACAACAGAGACCAGACAGAGGGAAGTGAACAGGACAATGTCCCAGCAGAAAGGGTCCCAACATTATTTGACTTTTTATCCCTCTCAGCAAACCAGTGAATGACAAAGACATCAGCATTATTTTCTTTTCACAACCAGTGATCTAATTTCTCTCATTAAAACATTCCAATTAGCCTTCAAACCAGCACACAAGGGCCTTGGACAACTCCAGGGAGGGGCCACCCACAGCCATTCTGGGTAGCCTGTTCCAGAGTCTCAGCACCCTCACACTGCACAACTTCTTCCTCAGCTCCAGTCTAACTCTGCTCTCCCTCTTCAAACCACTCACCCTTGGCCTGTCTCTGGACACTCTCAGGAGAAGTCTCTCTGCAGCCTTCCTGTAGGATCACTCCAGGTATTGGAAGGCAGCTTAGAAGGTCACTGCAATTGCCAAAAGGACATCTGAAGAGACAGGCTCCACTCCCCAGCAGCCTGGAGAGCACTGCTCATAGGGCTGGGACTGTGGCTTCTTGTTTGACTGAGACACCACCTCCTTACCTACCAACTGGGATTAAAAGCAGGCTATTAAAGATCCTTAAAATGCAAGGAGAAGACAACATGTCAGAAGATGTACATCACAAAAGCCTTTGCAGTCATGGAAAGATGAATATGAACATCTCTGCTGAGAGCCCTGGGGCTGGCCAGTCTGGAGAGGAGAAGGCTGAGAGGGGACCTGATCAGTGTCTGTCAACAGCTGAGGGCTGGGGGTCAGGGTGAAGGTGCCAGTCTCTGTTTGATGGTGTTCAGTGACAGGACAAGGAACAACAGGCACAAGCTGGAACGCAGGAGGTTCCACCTCAACATGAGGAGAAACTTCTTTGGTGTGAGGGTGCTGGAGGCCTGGAGCAGGCTGCCCAGAGAGGTTGTGGAGTCTTCCAAAATCCACCTGTGTGACCTGCCTTGGGTGATGCTGCTCTGGCAGGGGGGTTGGACTGAATGATCTGCAGAGGTCCCTTACAACCCCTAACATTCTGTGATTTTAACTTATGTACAACAGTGAGCATCTACTGGGGCAGCTGTTTCTGACCAGAATGGTGGCTTCTGAGTAACAAAAGCCACACAACTGAAGATGACACCAGATTAGTCCCATTCAGAGAAAAAGACAGAAAAAGAAGCAAGCCTGGATCATAGAGGCTCAGGCAGAAGGGTCAAGATGTTGGTCAACAGGACAGCCAGAAAGTAAGGTAAGGGCTGAACAGAGCAGCACAGGGAACAGAGATGCCTGTGAGAGGCTCTGAATACCCACCCAAAAACTAACTCAGAGAGCAAGGAGGTTTCAGCCTGTAGCCTGCTGCTGGCAGGCACATGCCCACTGGAAGCAGATGCTCAAGGTGGCCACAAGCAGCCTGGCAGGGGGACACACTCAGCTCTTCTCCCTTCTCCCACCTTTCAGCCTGGATGCCCATCTCCTTACACACTGAGTTTGTGCTGTGTGCCTTACAGAATTTCCACCTCTGCCCTTTTCCTGGCTGCTGTGACAGAAGGCTTATTGGAGCAGCCTTGCTCTACCTTTTTACCTCAGGAAGGTGTTTAAGTTGCCTGTGCATAGCACTGGGACAGTACTCAGGCAGCAGAGACTTATTTGCCGGTAGCGAAGCAAAGTGCAATTTTCTTTAGACTTGTTCAGTACTTGTGGGGGCTACTGAGAGGGTTTTGCAGTAGGAAAACTGCAGTTGCAGAGAAGGATGCTGCAGGCGAAGGTAAGCCAGCTGTTTGCCTTGGTTTCTGCACAGTGTGTCCATCTTACTCCTGCTCCTCCTTTAACTTCTGGAAGTTGGAGGCGTTTGTGCTGTGCACGATCAGGAATGACACACGCAGGACACTCCTGTCCTGGATTCCTCTGGAGTTTTACCCACCCAGCACCTCACCAAAGACTGCAGCCTCAGTTTCTGCTCTTACACTCCTAAATCCCTGCCTTCTCTCTTGCCTAGGCACCAGTGTGAGGCAGCAGGGTGCAGCCTGAGCCTGCTGGTGCTGCCAGGGCAGCCAACCTGTGCAGCCCACTTCAGCCAGGAGGGATCAAACCCAGCAGGCACCTGCCCAGCTGCTGCTGCTGCCTTTCTCTCCTGGGCACAGTGACTTGGCTACTCCTTCTCTGTTCACCCACCAATGTGATAAAAACCTCTCAGGAACACAATTGTGGCAACACAAGAGTCACAACTGGGTGGGAAAGGGCTTGGAGGCAGGGCAGGAGCATGCAGGCAGGTGTGCCCTGCTCCTCTGTGAGATACAGGACTTTGCACTTCTGGGTAGACAAAACCTTCATAACATGGCATTGAATCTCCCATTTAGAGACCACCTGCAGCGTTCTCCTCTGTTCTCTTCAAGTGGGGCTTCTAAGAAATCTGTCCTGGAGAATTTCCCAAGTTAAAGGTGTTCTGCAGCAGGGAGGCAGTCCCCTGATGGGGCAGCCTAGGAGCAGTGCAGCGGCAGGAGGCCTTTCTCAGTGTACCTGCAGAGCCAGGTATGATCCTTATAGCCAAAGGGTGCAGAGCAGGATTCACCTCTACTCAAATTAGACGTCTAGGAAAGGTTAAATCAGCCAAGACCTCCCAGTGCCCATTTCTGCCCCCTCACTCTGAAGGGCAAGGCAGCTGCAGACACTGCCCCTGCACAGTTAGCTGAAGCAATCTCCTTTTGTTTCCAGGCAGCAGTACTCTCAAACAGAAAGCAGAAGCAAAGGCAGAGCAAGGTTCCCAGGCTCTCCGGGTTCACTCCCCACTCGGCACGGGAGCCACCTGCAGCCCTGCTGCTGACACAGCTGCTCCCCGGCAGGATGCTCTCCCTCAGCCTGCAGCGCTGCAGCGCCACTGCAGCCACGGAACTGCATTCATGCAGCTGCTACCCACACCCTGAACTGGCTCTGCAGCCGAGCCCCTGAGCAGCAGGGTACAGCAGCCATGAAGGAGCAGAGCCAGGCCCAGACCTCAGCCAGAAAATCTTTTTTTCTTTTGACGGCTTCCCAGGAAGGACATGGCAGGGGCCAGGAGCAGACAGCAGAGCACAGCAAGGCAGTGGAGGCCTTAGCCAGGCTGAACTGCTTCCACTGAGCACTGCTCCACACGGGACCTGCTGCTGACCTGTGGATGTCTGTGGATGGCTACATGGAAATGGAGGCAGTGCCTTCAAAATCACTGCTTTGGAAACCATAGAACCATAGAATGGTTTAGGTTGGAAGAGATTTCAAAGATCATCCAGTTCCAACCCCCCTGTGCCATAGGCAGGGACACCTCCCACTAGAACAGGTCACTCAAGGTCTCATCCAGCCTGGCCTTGAACACATCCAGGGAGGGAGCAGCCACAACCTCCCTGGGCAATGTATTCCAGTGTCTCACCACCCTCACTGTGAAGAACTTCCTCCTAACATCCCGTTCAAATCTCCCCTCTGCCAGTTTGAACCCATTCCCCCTCGTCCTGTCATTACAAGACCTTGTGAACAGTCCCTCCCCAGCCCTCCTGCTGCTCCCTTCAGATACTGGAAGGTTGCTCTAAGGTCTCCTGGCAGCCTTCTCTTCT
>VWZI01020821.1:85956-110150 GCA_013396835.1 Psilopogon haemacephalus | reverse complement strand
CCCCACCAGCACCCCCAAGTCCCTTCCTGCAGGGCTGCTCCCCACCCCCACCCCCCCACAGCCTGCACTGATACTGAGGCTTGTTCCAGATTTCAGTGTCCTGCATGTGTTGGCTGCAAGCCTCCCATTCTGCCTCTGCTTTCTCACCAGGTGACTCCTAGTCTTAATGGTCTTCCCAGATTTGACACACAATCAAACACAAGCTGCTCCCTTCCATGCCTGAAGCTGCCTCTTTCCTCCAGCAGCTGAGGGTTTATTCTATTACCCAAGGCAGCTTTGTATGTGAGCAGTGCAGAGGCACAAACTCAGGACTGCACCCACAGGAGTGCTTCCTATGTGGCTTTGTACACCCATCTCAACCTTCTCTTGCTCAGCATTTGCAACTTGGTCTACTGAACCTAGAACAGCCACTTCGGGCAGGCAAAGTCCCATTTGATGGGCCTGGCACCAGCACAGCCCACCAAGACACTGCCCCGAAAATCAAAGTCTCTCAGTGACAGCAGCATTCCAGCCCAGCAACGTCCAAAGTGCTGAGAGGGCTGCCAGGCCCTGCCTGTTTTTGATGGGCCTGGATTCACTGCAGAAAGAAAAGATACTGCTGCAGAAGGAGGTCCTGTGACTGATGTACTCAGACCAGCACAATGCAAGAGTACTGCAAGGTTGGAGCTCTCCTGGCCTGTCCCACAGGGAGTGGCACTGGGAAGCAGGTGAGCCACCATGCCACAGCTGATGTGCCACAGGCAGGTGAGCTCTGCCAGGCAGCACTAACAGGAAAGCCTCAGCCTATCCTTTGCCCTCTGTTACAAGAGGGATGTGGAGATGCTGGAGGTGTGCAGAGAAGGGCCCCGAGGATGCTGAGAGGGCTGCAGCAGCTCTGCTGTGAGCACAGCCTGAAAGAGTTGGGGCTGTGCAGGCTGCAGAAGAGGAGGCTCCCAGGGGACCTTCTGGTGGCCTTCCTGCATCTGAAGGGGAGTACAAAAAGCTGGGGAGGGACTTTTGAGGGTGTGAGGCACTGAGAGCACTGGGGGGGAATGGATCAAAGCTGGAGGTGAGGAGATTGAGGCTGGAGGTGAGGAGGAAGTTGCTGAGCATGAGAGTGGTGAGGCTGGAATGGGTTGCCCCTGCAGGGAGGTGTTTGGGGCCAGATCCCTGGAGGTGTTTTTGGCCAGGCTGGCAGAGGCTGTGGGCAGCCTGCTCTAGGGTAGGGTGTCCCTGGGCATGGCAGGGGGGTTGGGACTGCCTGATCCTTGTGGTCCCTTCCAACCCTGACTGATTCTAGGATTCTAAATCCAGGCTCTGTTCCTCCATGAGACCCCTGGAAATTCTTCCACTAGCTGCTATAGAAATCTAACTGGCTTAAAGCTGGCAAAGGGCCACAACAACTAAATCCTGTCCTGTAAATTTAAATCAGAAGATCACTCCTGAAACTCCCCAAGATCTACATCTCCATCCTGTCACTTCTGATTAACAGGGTTTAGCCTTTGCAGGCAGTTTGGCTCCTTGAAGTTACAACCACTTGGTGCCTAGTTCAAAAGCAGTAGGTGTGAATGCTCACAGACTGCTCTGCCCTACTGCCATGGCAACCAACTCCTCAGAGCTGCCATTGTTAGTCAGGGAGCAAAGGACAGCTGGAGGATGTTCTCTGCCTTCACATCCTTCAAAGGTCAACGCCACAGCAACATCCTGTTCCAAATCACTGCAGTGTCCCTTGCTGCAAGACCTCTCCCAGGACCACTCTAATGGGATTGTCTTCACACATGTTGACAGCTCTTAGACATTCTCTTTCGTGCCCTTTGTTCTTCCCTCTTGTCTGATAACCCAATATTGCTGTTCAAACCTGCTTCTTTTTAAGGGAATTTAAGAAATAGAAAAAGGAAGTCTGGATAGTAGTGCCTATGACACAGAGACTTTGTGATTCGTTTGTGAAGTGATTCCCAATAAAAAATAGATTATTTGCAAACAGACACAGCTGAGCTCTTGCATGAACCCACTTTCACATGCCACCAAAAAAACCCAATCCAATCCAACAGATTTTAGAACATGTCTTTTAATGAAGAATTGCCACAGTATTAACAATCTCTAAAACAAACATTGACTCAATAGCTCAACAAATCTTATCAGCTTTGCAAAGAAGTCATTAAAGGGATCACATTGTGACATCCTCCTGGCTGTGCAAACTACTGCTGAGAAGGCGTTTCACAAAACAGAGCAGTGCTGAGCAGCTGTGCTGCACTTACAGCATAGGGAGCACAATTCCATACACAGTACCCTCAGCAGGCACTTCTGTACTCACACTTGACAAAGCTGAGAGGGCAATGAACAGAGTCAAGACGCAAGAGAGCCGTGACTAAGAAGGCACTTTGCAGACGATGTAACAGGAGGCATTGCACATTCTACAGCTGCAAGGCCACTGCCAGCTGCAGGCCTGGACAGGGTAGCATGCTCCCAGGTTCTTTGTCTTGGTATAGCCTTAAGTCCACTCATCAGACTTACTTTTGTGATCTGAAGAGAGGTCTTCTCAGTCTGGCAGATCATCAGGATGAATCATTTTTTTGCAGTAATGAACCATTTTCTGCCACCTGTAAAGCCTTCAGTCCTCCTGGAGGCACTCAGACCCCTAGCACAGCACCAGTGGCACACAGTAGAGTGCCCACTAGAAAGGTGTGGTGTCACAAGAGCAAACTGAATGAGGTACCCTTGGCCAGTATTAATCTGCTACTGTAACTGCCCTGCAAAGCTCCGTAGGCAGTGCCAACACTGCCATTGCCTGGAGCAAGAGAGCAGAGAGCTTTGCAGAAGCCTGAGGAGCTTCTTTCTTAAACAGTCACTGAAACAAACACAGAACACAGCATTTTAATGGGCTACAAAAAGTGTACCTTTGGCATGAAATGAAACTGCAAGCTGGTAATAAGTACTGCAGTATCCCTGAGCACACTGCAAAGCACACCTTGGGCTTTCAGCAAAGCTTTCTTCAACACCACATCCAACAACCCTTTACAAACAACTGCAGCCACCTTGCCTAGCCTGCGAGTTTTGATTTATGAAGCTCTCCTGCCTAGTGCAGATTTGCATTACCTCTCTTTTCTTTTTCCTAAGGCAGATTGAGAGCTGAATCCACACAAGCTGGCAATGCAGTGACTGCCTTAAATTCTAGTCTATTTTAAGCATTGCCATTTGTTTTCACCGTAGTTTACTCAGTATAATAACATAAATATGCAAGTAGCCAGTGAAGCAAGCTACTGTGAAGATTGCAAGTGCTACAGCCAGAGCAGAAGCTAGACCTGTACCTATTTCTTTCTGGAGAAGCAAGGGCAGATTCCCTCTAGTGACAGAAAATGTCTCCACACACCTCCCTGTTAAGCAGTCATTGCTGTCTGCCCAGCAACAGGAGCCTGGCTAAACCTTGTGTTCAATGGGAATCAGCAGCAGCACACTGGGGTAAGCCTTAAAGATCATCCAGTTCCAACCCCTCACCACGGGCAAGGATACCTCCTACTAGACCACCTAACCTGGCTTTAACACTGCTAGGATTGGACCCTCCAATATCCTGGGCAGCCTGTTTCAGTGCCACACCATCCCCATAGGGAAGAATTTCCTCCTCCTGTCTACTCTAAACCATTCTCCAAGACTGTCAACTCTGAACCTTGCTTTCTCTCTGTACAGAGCTGTGTGGCCAAGCCCTCTTGGCACGCCAGTTTCAAGTAATGCAGGCTCACAGTGGTAAGGCAGCTGAGCAGAACAGCCCTTTACTGAAACACACTCTGTGCAGACATCCTCCAGCTGATCTCAGGAGCTCCCTGTGCAGAAGTGATGGCAGCAGACTGAGTCTTCTTCTGCTCACACCCTCCACAGTGAGAGGTAAGAGAAAGGACATCTATCAGCTACTGCTCAGAATGGCCTCAGTGACCCTCTTGGCAGCTAATGCTGGAGGATGGAATTTCTCAGCATAGTTTCCCTTTGTACTGCTCATGCCCTAATGCCAGGATCTAGGCTCTAGACATACTGGGCTGAGCTGTGAAACAACCTACCCTGGAACAGCCCTTCCCAGTGGGAAGAGTGTGTGAGTGTTGAGGGGAAGCTCAAGAAATCCAGCTGCTTGCAGCCGTAGTTTGCAAGAAGGACCATGTGTTTATGTTCCAACCAACAACAGGGAAGTGCCCTCACGAGCAGCTATCTCCTGCCAAATGCCTATTCCTATGCAGTGTCATCAACATGCTCCCTAGGGTCACACCCTGCATGAATCTACTCCAGAAGGCATACACAGCACAGACAACAAAATATCCTGATACAAACAAGTGGCTGAAGTCCACATAAACCCAGTGAAGATGCTGATGCCTGAATACATTCCTAGCCTGGCACCAGGAGGAGGACTTCAACACTTTAGAAAACCAGGAATATTGCAGAGAGGAAGACAATGAAAACAGGTGTCAAAAAGAAGCTGGAAAGAGAGCACCATACGAAAATCATACTTCAGTTTTTATGTCCACTTCCCATGCTAAGCAGGTGTTTCACTGAAGGTTGTGAGAGTTGCTAGGATAAGATCCTGGCCCATCTGAGTTGAGTAAGAGGATTTTACCTGCAATTCTCATTGCCTCCGAGAACATCCTAAAGCTCATCTATAAAGATACACACCGAGGCTTCAGCAAAAGGCTTCAGTCAGAACAAAGAAGAGGGAGACAAGAATATTCCTTGTTTCTGTAACACAAGCCATGGAAACTGATCTACATGGCAATCTCTCCCTGCTACCAAACACT
Organism: Psilopogon haemacephalus; assembly: GCA_013396835.1. Classification (NCBI taxonomy): domain Eukaryota; kingdom Metazoa; phylum Chordata; class Aves; order Piciformes; family Megalaimidae; genus Psilopogon; species Psilopogon haemacephalus. The sequence goes on along the minus strand of VWZI01020821.1, from coordinate 105,396 downwards.
GAAAGCAATCATGTAATTTTTAGCTTTATTTTCATTCCTTTATGATTTAGCAAGGCTCTTCTGTAGCTGTAAATCACTTTTTAAATTGTACCATTACCTCGTACGCTGCTGCTCTGGCAAAGTGCAAACCCCAGCTTGTGGCAAAGAGTGCTGTGTGCTTTGCAAGTCACACGTACAATAGCATGTGCAAATAGCTCCTCGACTAACACAGGAAGATATCCTCGGGACACAGTGGGAACAAAGAGAATGCAGCATTATAGCGCAAATGCTGCCCTCCTTACAGAAACAGCACCTCTGGCATACACTGAGCAAGGATGTCAAACTCTCACCCTTCAAGTAGCCAGTGCTTTTTCAATGAATGGATTGCTGCAGTCTTCAGCGAGCTGCCCTGAAAGTAAAAAAAGACACAGAACTTCTTCTTGCTAACTGAGAAGTACTGCTACAGACTGCCAGGATGGTCCTCAAGCAGCACAGAGCAAGTGAAGTTTGTAAAACAGCACTCCCAGAACAAAGACAGCTGCTGGTCTGACCATTTGGAACTCAACTGCTTTGTAATTCAGTGTTCTAAGTGTAGTTTGGATGTTAAAATGTTAACAATTATAGCTGCATATGAACCAAAGAATAAATTATAGCACCTTGTGTGATTCTTTTTTTTCCTAAACCCACGCAGACTACAGCTTTGAAAGCGGTGAGCAATGCAGCTCTCCTGGCTCAAGCCCACTATGCATTGCAAAGGCAACCAACGTGCATGTAATGAAGATATGCACAAATATCACAAATGCAAGGCACAAAAAGGAATCTGGGAGTTAGGGACGTGATAAATCCTTGCTTGTTCACCAAAGTGCTTGATATGCCAGACAGAGGTATAGCCACAGTCTTCAACAGAGTCCTTGAAGCTAAACCCCGGAACAGCCCATCCGAGGATGCAGTTCAGACTTGCCAGAGGAAGATTCTTTTCCAGCATTGAATTCATCTCACTTCAAACCTTCCAAGAAGCTGTGTGCATGGCCAAGCACTGCTGAGGCATCCTATATCCTAGGGAGCTGACGGGCAGGAGCTGTCTCCTGGCATTCATTGGCGATTTCCCTTCTGCACTGATGTGAGCAGCTCTCCTCATGCCTCCACACTCAGCAAACCTCTTCCTTCACTTTCTCTTTTTCATATAGCAAACAGTTACACATTCTTAAGGATTCAATCTTGCAGACTTTTCTCACTCCCACTAGTGGTGTCACTTTTCTCTGAGTTTTCAGTAGATTGACTCAACCCCTCACCTCTGAGGCACCCAAAACAGAAGCCTGTACTCCAGCCATGACCTCAGCAACCAGAAGGAGCATTCTGATGTCCAGCTGACTTCAAACACACCCAGGATGCTTCTCTTTTGAAGTGAGCAGTGCCAGAAGCAACTGGCTTCTTACTGTATTATGACATCTCAATCTTCTCTCTCAGTATGCAAGTTTCCCCAAGTACATTACCTATTCTCTGAATCTCCCAGGTTGTGCCTGATGGCTTGGACCTCTCCCCCTCAGGTACCACATCGTGTAACATCATCTGGCACTTCTATTAATACACTGCAGATCCCTCTTGAAGTTTACTGGAGACATCCAATAGAATTAGGTTAACGCAGTATAAACAATTAGTGGGGAGGTAGCAATTAAAATTGCACAAGGGGATGATTCAAAGCACAATTTGTATTTTAAGACACTATTTAAAATGTATTTTGTCCCACTTAGCTATTCATAAGAAGATAAATAACTCACTACAGCTACAGTTTCTAAATGCAGTGCCATTGTCTTTCTCCACAGGTGGTGAAATGCTGAACAGGAAACACTCTGACAATCAATCTCCTTCCCCTGCAAACCAGCCCCATTCCAGCCACTGATCAGAGGAAGGCAGGCACATCAAGCCCACTCCTCAGCACAAACTTTCAACCAATTAACATTCTCTGTTATTCTACACAGCTTTAAAATTACAAATAAAAACACAGAGCCATCTAAGCTTGCACTGACAAGCAAGAGTTCAGCTTCTTTCCAAAGTCCTTCTGGAATTCTACAGTGTTATCCTGTCATTTTAAGAATAATGAACAAGGTGCTAGCAGTACTTAGAACTGGAAAGTTAACAATAAAAAGCTTTGATAACATTTAAGCCACCTCGCCTATAAAAAACATCACTCCCTACTTCATGCTCTGCTTTCCAGAAGACTCAGCTTAGCAACTCTCCTGTTCTTGGTGCTGGCCACAGGTGGGAACAGAACTTTCAGAAGAGAAAGCACAGCAGCCAACAATTTCAGTTCCTAAAGCGATTTGTCAGCCTAATGAAATTAAGAGAATGGTTTGATGAAGTGACCAGTTCAAAGCCAAAGTGCAACCAAAGACAAAGAGTTAAGTCTGAAGAGGCATTCCTGGTAAAAACAATACAGTCCATGCTATTTTATGCACAGTTGTTTATTCTTGTTCCATGGTTTAAAAGTTGGACTCAGGTAAGTCACAGTAAGGTTTGGTTTTTTACCCTCTTTTATCCATCAGAAGCACCATAGGTAGACAGCTTGAGTCAGTCATCCTTTTCCACAACCACCTCTCCGTGCAGCACTCTTCTTCTCTGCCGCAGCATGTGGAAGTAGAGTTGTGGAAATACTTGAGCAGAGCACAGGAGAAAGCAAATCAGATGTGAAACGTCAACAGATCACATAACAGAAAAATGCAATTATGCAGAGAAATGAGGGGGAAACTACAGCAGAGAGAGGTGCAGCTGGTTAAAGTAAATAACAAGTCAAGCGGGCTGCAGCCAACTGCAAAGCAGTGATTCCCCAACAGGCAGGCAAAGCCCCCTGAATGTACATCCTCTACTCCTGGAACTCCAACACTTTATTTGTAATAAACAGGACTTAACCACTTCCTGGCAGTGCCTAAGCCTAAGATAAGCATGTCTGAATTAAGACTCTGAGGAAGATTCAAATTTATGCTATTTGTTGTTCAAGTCTCTCCGGGCCCAGATGGGTTTGGAAAGTCTCCAGAGAAGGAGACTCCACAACCCCTCTGGGCAACCTGCTCCAGGCCTCCAGCACCCTCATGGGGAAAAAGTTTTCCCTTCTGTTCCCATGGCACCTCCTCTGCTCCAGTTTGCCCCCAGTGCCCCTTGTCCTGTCACCAGACATCCCTGAGCAGAGCCTGGCTCCAGCCTCCCAACACTGCCCTGCACATCTTTATCACTAGGAATGAAGACAGCCCTCAGACTCCTTTGCTCCAAGCCCCAGCTCCCTCAGCCTGGCCTCACAGGAGATGTTCCACCGCCTTTTAACCTGAGTTTCCCTGCTTCTCAATGCCTCTGCCTATCACTCGCCTTGTTTCCAGCCTCCAGATCACCTAAAATATTCTATTTGCCTTGTTTTGCCAGCCCCATTCATGGTGCTGTATCTGAGTCAGTCTGTTTTCTCCTCATCTACACCACTTAGCCTCCACTGGAAGAGAAAGCCAGACTGTGCTTCTGATCTCAGCTCTGCTTAGGCAGCTGACCTGTAGCTACTGTATCCAAAAGCACAAGGACAATCTGGTTAAACCAGAGACTGAAGTCTGTGAAGAGAGGTTCAAGGGTTGGATTTCTGTGGAGATGAAATCTTGGAAAGCATTGCTTCAAGTTTCTCCAGCACATGCTCAAATGGTGAAGTCCAATGTGACACAAAAATGAATATTAACAGCACAAGACCCAAGGCAAATCTCTGGCACAATTTGCAGGTCAGTTTTTAAGCGATTGCCTCAAAGTGCCAGAAGCACCAGAAAGTCTCAGTAACAGTTACAGACACTTCTGTCTGTAAGCCAAAATCTTTTTTTTTATTTACTTTGTCCCACTCTCGTAAGCATTTTCCCCTCAAGTTTTTAATATGGCTCCTGCCCTGAGGATGGAAAATTACAGTCTAACTGATTAAAGCACAGACTGGGCAGTGCCTGGCTGGAGAGCATCCCTGAGGAGAGGGACTTGGGGGTGCTGGTGGAAGAGAAGCTGAAGATGAGGCAGCAGTGTGCACTTGCAGGGCAGAAAGGCAAGCAGAGGCTGGGCTGCAGCAGGAGCAGTGTGGGCAGCAGGGCCAGGGAGGGGATTCTGCCCCTCTGCTGTGCTCTGCTGAGAGCCCACCTGGAGTAGTGCATCCAGTGCTGGAGCCCCTGGGCCAAGAGGGATGTGGAGATGCTGGAGGTGTGCAGAGAAGGGCCCCGAGGATGCTGAGAGGGCTGCAGCAGCTCTGCTGTGAGCACAGCCTGAAAGAGTTGGGGCTGTGCAGGCTGCAGAAGAGGAGGCTCCCAGGGGACCTTCTGGTAGCCTTCCAGGATTTGAAGGGGGCTACAAAAAAGCTGGGGAGGGACTTTTGAGGCTGTGAGGGAGTGAGAGGAGTGGGGGGAATGGAGCAAAGCTGGAGGTGGGGAGATTGAGGCTGGAGGTGAGGAGGAAGTTGTTGAGCAGGAGAGTGGTGAGAGGCTGGAATGGGTTGCCCCTGCAGGGAGGTGTTTGGGGCCAGATCCCTGGAGGTGTTTTTGGCCAGGCTGGCAGAGGCTGTGGGCAGCCTGCTCTAGGGTAGGGTGTCCCTGGGCATGGCAGGGGGGTTGGGACTGCCTGATCCTTGTGCTTCCTTCCAACCCTGACTGATTCTATGACTGTATAGCTTGGAAGGAGAGAAAGCAGGCAGCCTTCAGAGCACTTAACTGCAAGCAGTGTTTCCAGCATTGCTGGACGTTGTCAGTGTTACCAGGGCTAAGTCATACTTACGTGGCACGTAGGAGAACATGACAATGATGAGAAAGTAATAGTAGTCAAAGGAGACGTTGTATTTGTTGGGAAGTCTCAGTGAAAACATCCCTGTTTTCTTCACATAGGGTAGAGCAGCATATATGGTTAGCAGCTCACCTGCAACTCCAGCAGGATACAGAACAATAAAAAAGTTGTATCTGCATTAAAACAAACAAACAAAATCAGCCTTGTGAGAAACACTCCAAGAATTTCATATTTCCTCTTGCTGTTAGTGGCACAGCAACACATGACACTAGTTGCAGCAGCAAAATGAAGGAGCACGTCCTGACTTGGCAGAGGACATGGTCACTCTGGGCAGCGGTGCTTGGCTCTGCAGAGGATCTCAGTCCTGGAGCTCTCAGGATGTTGGTGTGGCTGCTCCCAGGAGCAGGGAAACCTGCACATTTGTTGGCTCTAGTAAAGACTTCTCAAAAAAAAAAAAAATTACTGATCCTGTGGGCACCATCAGGATTCAGACCAGGACCAGATCCCAAGTTCAGCTGCCGCTGCTGTCTTTGTCACAGGGCTTCTACACTGGCTCACACCTACCTATTAGAATATCTTTGAAAACAATGACAACTTTAGGAGACATCAGAAGCCTCACTGCCACATGGAGAACATAACTAATACTACCTTGGCCTCTTCTCCCATGTAACCAGCAATGGGATGAGAAGAAATGAGCTGAAGTTGTGCCATGGGAGGGCTTGGTTGGAGATTAGGAACAATTTATTTCCTGAAAGAGTGGTGAGGGGTTGGGACAGGATGCACAGGAAGGTAGTGGAGTCCCCATCCCTGGAGGTGTTCAAAAAGCTGTAGATGTGGTGCTTGAAGATAAAGTTTAGTGGTCATGGTACATGGGTTGTGGTTGGACTTGACAATTTTGGAAGTTTTTTCCAACCTTCACAATTCTGTGATTTACCACTAAGGGAAATAAACAAAATGAGAGCACCAGAAACTTATCAGATCCATTTTAAAATGAGCAGGAGATGTCTGAGTAAAAGATGAAGGCATTTAGTTTAAAGGAAACAGGGCTGGACTGCCCCAGGCCACACAGGTGACAACAAAATGACAAATGTTTGTGCTGTCCTTACACAGTGCACCATGCAGATGCAGCTTCTCCTAAGAAACAGCTCTAGAACAGGGAACAGCAGCTGACTGTTGCATGGAAAAGCACAGTGTGCACCCCATGACCAAAAGAGATCAGATCCAAACCAGCAGCACAGAATGGGCTGGGCTGGAAGGCATCTTAAAGATCATCCAGTTCCAACTCCACTGCCATGGTCAGGGACTCCTCCTACTGGAACAGGTTGCTCAAGACCTGTCCAAGCTGCATCTGAACTCTACCAGGCTTGTAGCCTCCACGACTTCTCTGGGCAACCTGTTACAGTGCCCCAGCACCCTCATGAGGAAAAAACTCCTCCTCATGTCTATCTAAACCCATCTTCTTCCAGTACCCAGCCTGCCCCTACATGCCTTTGCCAGAAGTCCTTCCCCAGTTCTGCAGCCCCTTTCAGGTACTGGAAGGCTGCATGAAGGTCTGCCCAGAGCCATCTCCTCTCCAGGCTGAACAACCCCAACATGAAATCCTCCCGGGGCTTAGAGGACTCACAGGTCAGAGAACAGGTAAAGGGAGGTATTGGAAGGAACTGATGCCAGGACCTAGGCACGGTTTGCTCACTGCATCTCTATGCAGTGAGAAAAGGACCAGAGTAAAAATTCCCAACGAAACTGCAGAGCAGACCTATTCCATTAAGGACAGGCAGACCAACCTTTTACAGCTACCAGCTAAAGAGCAGGCATTTCCAGCTCCCTTGGAGTGCTGAATTTATGCCTCATTGTACTGTTTGATTATCCACAAACCTTGATGGGCTAATTTAGCCTCTATGAAAAGATAATACCTGTGCAAATACTTCCTTTATAGTTTATATCAGCAAATCTCTCTGTTGTGAGAATGTTTTTGTTTTCCCCTGTTATCTACTGTAAGGAAACAAACAAACAAAAGCTCTGTCACTCAAGACAAACTGCCACGATGGCACAAAGCATATGTTAGGGTAGCACTTTCTGAATGAATTTCTCTTTCTGAAGCCTACATGAAAAATAATGAAGCCAAACTTGATTTTTTTTAAAGCTCATTAATTAGGGCTTAAGCACAACCAAGCCTCAGACATTAGCTAAAAGAGAATGTGTAAGAATGGCCACAAGCATCAGAGACACTGGAGACATGCATTAGAAGCATCACAGCTGCATTATCTAGATGATAACCAGGAAGGAAAATCAAGCCCCACACTCTTTAAAATGAGGGCTGCCTGTGCTGGAGGGAGGTTATTTTCCTTCTGTCACTCATGGACGCTGACACTGCTGTTCCAGTTAAGTCTCCAGGTTAAGCATGCAGTGCCAAACCCTAAGTACACACTCACTACCTGGGTCTAACTTCAGAGAAGCTCTGATAAAGCAGCTTCTCATCAAGTAACACAAGGTGTACAGACTGAGTGACAACAGCTGCCACCCTCAAAGAGCTGAAACCCACAGGGGCTCGCACAGGTGGTTAATTTCTGGCAACTGTGTTTAAAAAGCATCTTAAGGAGTCATCCTGCAAGTTAAAAGACTGCACCAAAGATTAAAAAAACTGAAGGAAAGCAGAGTTCAAAACATGAGACACAAAGCAAAGAACACAACACTCCCCCAAAATCTCAGCTAAAATACGTTTAACATTTTAAACCAAGCAGCAATGATCTCAGGTACAGAAAGGAACGCATCGGCCAGGCTCAAGCATGGGCTGTGCCCTGTGTTAGCTCAGCGTGTGTGAAACCAGCGTGCACAGAACCACGAGGAACCGAAGTGCATCTCCACCTGGCCCATTTAATGAAGTATGGCAAATGGTTGAGCAGGTTGAATGTGTAGAAGGAATATCGAGTGATCTCTGTCACAGTCCATACAACCAGAAAAAGAACAACGCTCTCCTCATTCTGGATCTGCAGAAGCACAAGGAACCAACACTTTCTTCAGCCAAAAGCACCTTTAATGTGCAGACTGCAACAGACTTCTGCTTCAGATACGTTGAGCAGAACTAACATCTTGTAAAGAAAGACAATTCTGGCACAAAAGGATATTCTGAAGCTGTTACCATGCAGAGTTCCTCATCACACAGATTTACCAATGCAGTTAGCAGACTGAGCAATCCTTACCCATTATACAGTTACCAAATCACAGACCCCTATAACCAAGCTTATTCCTCCTCTTTATTCTCTATTTTCATTATGCTGCCTGTCTCCTTCTTTTTAGCTGTGCTTGATTTACTTATTTTCTTTCTCCTCAGACGAAAGCAATGCTACAGAAGATGAGTTCCTTTCACAATTAGTTTTTACCAACTCTGTATTTCACTACTCCTTCTCCTAGAGCCCCTCTCACTTTATCCTGCTTCTTTCTCCCCATAAACTGCAGGTTTCCAGCAAGCTGTGGACAAAAGCAATTGCTTAGTATAATCTACTAATGGAAATTTGTTTGTGGAAGATCAAATCTGGCTCTTCAGATTGCTGGAAGGCAGGTAAAGAGCTGGCAAACAGACAGATCTCTACTTGAAGAGCAGCTGGTAGGTCAGGAGCTTTGGGTAAACCCACTGTAAGATCTGAGTCATTGAACTGCCTCATCAGCAGGTAGCACATCTCTCTGCTGTCTCCAAACACCAGTTCTTTCTCACTGTGCAGGAACAGGCCAACAGAAGTCCCCAAACACAGAGGCAGCGTGTGGGGATTCCTTCCAAACTCTACCTTCTGAGAAGAAGCATTACAGGGAAGTAATTTTCTTTTTCTTTAAAAGGGGAAGAATTTTGTAATACACTTCCATGCCTGAAGACTGAAAAGCTCCAGGGATGTCTATGAAATAAAGTAATACAAGTTTTGTTAAAATTACAAAAAAGGGAAGTGAGTTTTCTACATGGTGACAAAACTTAACACATCTGCAAGATGCTGGAAATCCAGGACTCTGCCAAGAGGCCAGAAAAAGTCCATGCCCAGCATCTCAGAAAGTGGGGCCCACAATGCATCAGCCAAAGAAAGCCTGCTTTAAGTGAAGGGACCTCACCAACATCACCAAAGAAAAGGAGACTTAAAAACACCTCCAACTTCACATACAAACAGCAACAACTGAAGTGCAAAGACACCCAAACAAAGGAGCAAAGGTAAGGACAGACTGTAGCTGTTCTTAGCCTCCTGCAACTGGAGACAAACATTGATAACCCACACTTGGATTCATGTTACAGTGCTAAATCCAAGCAGAAGGACTTTAAGTAAGTATGCAGAGGATTCCTATCTGCTGCCTTGCAAAGCTCCAGTCCAGCAGGCAGCTCTAGGTCTGGCTGTTAACACAAACATACCTCTCACCACATAAAGTGACCATGAACACTCACACCTGTGAAACACAGTCAGACATACACTCAGCTGGTCTGGGGGGTTTTGACACAGCTCAACCTACTGTACTGAAGGGACCAGAAATGACAGGATGTGCACTGCAGAGAAGAACAGAATGGCAAATGCAGTGCTCTATATTCCAGCATTTATGGCAACATCCCATAAAAAAAAACAGACTGGGTAATTTCTGAGACATATTCCCTTAAGGAAAAAAAGGATTACACTCATCTTGAGCGCACAAAATAAATCAAAGCTCTGAAAAGCGACAGTAGAGGAAAAGATGAGGTGCAGAAAACGAGCTGAGACACGGATTTGCCCACGAGGCAGGTGCCGGAGTCGCCAGCAGCAGGAAGGTAAATGCCATCTGCTGGTGAGACAGTTTAATGGCTCAGCTTCTGCTGCCGCAAGGAACTCGGCAGCGCAGACTCAAAGCCCATCGCTACATTCTCACCTGCCCTTCACAGAAAGCAGACCTCAGCAACTGACCTGCACGTCCTGTCCACTAGCTGCAGGCAGGCTGCTTGTGGCATTCTGCTTACCTAACCACCAGGCTTACAACAGCCACCCACGGCCAGGCAGGAGTTGAAGGGTCCCTGTGGCAGCCTGGGTGACTCGGTGCATCCCTGAGGTGCAGCCAAGCAGCCTGCATGCCACCAAATGTCCTCCTCCCCAGAACATTACAATCTTCCAAAAATAAACTGCAAACTCACAACCACATTTCTCCAGGTGAACACAATGTCAGTCGTGTTTTCATTTAGGTTGATTCACTAAAGTGCTAATTGAAGGTTCTGAAAGGGAAGAGGTGACACTGGTAGATTTGCTGTTAAACAACAGCAACTGAGCTCACTTAGACCAGCATCACGCCGAAAGAAGCTCTGCTCACAGCTAAGACCCAGAGCCAATTTGCTAGTGAGAAGCACACAAATTCCATACCATAACCCCAGCTTCCAAAAGCAGACTCAAGTACCTCAGTACTCTCTGTAGGAACATCAGTAACTTTCCACTTGGTCTTCCTTGTGAAATGAGAACTGCATTAGTAGCTTCTCCTACAGAAAGTCCAGCCCTGCTTGCTCAGGCACCTACCTGTTTAATGCTGTGTGCAACGAACCACACCATGAAGATTCTTGAACTCACTTGGACCCCGGTCACAAGCACAGATGTGCGAACTATTCCTTAAAAAGAGAAACATGTTATCTCTGCTCCACCACACAGCTTTTTCTTAGTTACAAGAGAAACCAAAACAAATCACTCACCAACTGCACAGTGGACTACCTGTAAATAAAAAGAAGTTCAAGGTTACTGACGCAGAGCATGTTACTGCCTACCCTATCCACACAGCCTTCTGATAGCAATACAAACCCAGGCCTAATTCTGAAGGGGTTTTGTCTCCAGCTAACAGTGCTTAGAAGAAACACATCAGAGCCCAGCCCACCAATGTGGTGCTGGGCTCAGTACCTGACCTGCACACACAAATGCAATCTCTTGTCCTGATTACCTGTATATGTTACACATGTAGAAGCAAAGCAGTGATTTTTCCAGCTGCTAAGCTTCTCCTCCGTTACCTGATGCAAAGCAAAATTTGCAGGACAGTGTGGAGAGAGTCACATAAGGGATGCTCTGTATTCACTGCAAATTAATAACACTATTACACCTGCCAACAACAGCTATGAAGCATCAGATTTATCGTATTTTCTCATCAGGAATCTTCTGACTGCTCTTCATTACTTGGGCAGATTTGAGTAGAATTAATTATTGTGAAAGTTTTACAGCATAAAAGCCTATTTACAGCCAGCCACGTGATTTTAATAGCTGTTTGAACTACAGATGATAGAACAGTTTGGGTTCAAAGGGACCTTAAGGACCATCCAGTTCCAACACCCTTCCATGGGTAGGATCACCTCCCATTAGCCCAGGTTGCTGAAGGGCCCATCCAGCCTGGCTTTCATCACTGCAAAAGCTTGGAGCCATCACAACTTCTCTGGGCAACTTGTTCCAGTGCCCCAGCACCCTTGTGGTTAAGAATTTCTTCCTAATGTCTGACACAAATGCAGCTTCTTCCAGCTATGGGCAGCCTGAGTCATTAAAATGGAGATAGTCTTTCCTGAGCCTGGGAAAGAGCTCTGAAGTGCTCAATAGACCCAGCAGTTTCATTCCAGAGAGGTGCCATAAGCTCAGCTCACTGCTTGGCACAAGTCCTACCATTTAATCAATACTTTCCACATGTGCTGGTCTGAGGCTAATTGGAATATTTTAATGAGAAGAATTTGATGATGATAGGCTGCAAAAAGAAAGTAACAGCAATGTGTACTTCACTCATAGGTTTGCTGAGATGTATCAAAGCAACATAGATAAGGCAGTGTGGCTTTGTCTGTGGCCTCTGTTAGGGTCTGTCTTCTCTGGCATCTGCTTGGATCTCTGTAACCCAACTCATCAATTCTGCTTCTAACCCCGCTGGCTGATCCTTCCAACTCACCTTGCACATTAAGGCAGATTCTGGGACAAGGCTGGAGGGTGGGGAGAAGGTGGCAGGGTGGTTGAGAGCCCCTCCTGGGCACTCTGATCTCCTACAGGGGCATTGTGTGTCTGTATTGCTTTGAACTCATCTATTTCTGCATCTAGCTGTAAAGATTTGTAATCTGTTGTCAATATCTGCTTGTACATTGTGCTAAGCTGTAAATATTTGTAATATATTGTAAATACCTGCTTGTACATTGTGCTAAGCTGTGACTACAAAGCTTCATTCCTTAACTGCCAGCTGGCTGAGTCTAGCCTGGGTGAATTCACTGGGGGTAGGGGTGGGGGGGAACTCCCAAACCATCACACCACAGCTTCAGCAGCCTGTGTCACAACAGACTGAGTGGGGCACATGCATCCAAGCTGGAAGAGAGCTGCAGCAGCGATGGCACACAAGGTCAGTGAGCCCAGCGTAAGGTGTCAGAGGGAAGCCCTGCTCTCTGGACATGAAGTATCTGCTATGCTGCAGGGCCAGCCTGCTGGCTGGAACACCTCCAGAGATTTTTGGGTTTGAGTTGAAGACTTCAAAATCAAAGCAAGTCCCAGGCAGCACTTGATTTAGCAAAATACTAGAAGCCTGTCTGAAAAAAATGTGCTGATGTATTTGAGCTGAGCATCTTGCTTCCCCAAACACCTTCACTGAACCAGAAAGTTTCAAAGGGCCTTCAGCACCAAGGAAACAGCTGAATATTAAATTCAGGTTCATAGTGTGCTCTGCCTATGGTATGCAGCATGCAGGAAAGCAAACTCATTTCAACATTTACCTCAAGCAAAGCAAACGTCTGGAAAAATTTAAGCGTCCTTTGAACGCTTCTGAACAAGCCTCTATGTGTTCCTTTCTGTAGGTAAAACCGCACCATGGCGATCCCTAACACCAGCCACCTAGGAGAGAAAGAGAAGGGACACAGCTCACATCGCAGCTCCGGCGGCATCCACCCGCAGTAGAATGGCTTCACACAGCAACTTTGCTTCTTCGCCCCTCAGTATTTTTAGGACATTATTCAAAACATCTTCAATCTCGTATGGAGTCATGTAAGCACTGCACAGAGTCACAGAGTGCTCGGGGCTGGAAGGGGCCTCTGGGGATCCAAGCCCCCTGCTAGGCTGGATCACCTGCGGCAGGTCACACAGGAATGCGTCCAGGTGGGTTTTGAAAGTCTCCAAAGAAGGAGACTCCACAACCTCTCTGGGCAGCCTGCTCCAGGGCTCTGCCACCCTCACACCAAGGAAGTTTCTCCCCATGTTCAGGTGGAACCTCCCGTGTGTGTAAGAGCCGAGGGGGCAATCAACAACACCTGAGCTGAGAAGTTGCAATTAATTCAAACCTAAAAATGCACACACACAAACCTCATGACTTGACACTGTCTCCATTGCTTGTTACCTTCAGAGGACTGACACGAACTGAGGAGGTCTCCCCAAAACCATGGCCCCATCAGACTTTTCCCTAGCGTTGCCTACACGTTCTCACTATGAACCCCCCCTGCACCTTTGCTGTGAATTGCTGTTATCTGACAACATCAGGAACGTGGCACTGACACAACCATTTTTGGAAGTAAAGGACCAGAACACGTGCACATCATTTCAACATATTTTTGTGGGCCCTCGCTGACATGTTGTGCATTGCCATGAGTGCTGCTGCTATCCACACCATACTGCAGCCATGCCAGCTTCAAAAATGAAAATGCTAACTGGAGCCAAGTGTGACGGGGCTGGAGGTTCAAACTGCAACATGGGAGGCTTCCTGCTCTGCTTGCTGCTCCTGGGCTCCAGGTTCTTGGGTGCTGACTCCTCTGCAGGCATAGTGGCTGTCAGGTAGCTGCTGGCTTTGGTTTTCTTTCTTATGCCGATTTCCTTTTTCCCCTGCATATTTCACTATGTTTTTTTCTGTAAATAGGCTGAGCTAAGGTAGTCATGCATTGTATTTTTAGATTAATTAGACTATTAGCTACGGTAATTACACACTGTGATGATGACATCTCACATTCTACTAAGCCCATATCTGTTTATCTCAGCCCTGAGTTGTGTGTTCCTCTTCCCTTACTCCCGTCTTGGGGGAGCAGACAGGTTAGCCCTTGTGCTAAACCATTACACTCTTTAGGTGCTCCAAGGTGGGGCACTGACTGCAGCTGTGTTAATTACAACAGTCAATTTTGGCAGGAGACACAGGGGTGGAGATAAACGAGAAAAGGATTCAATTACAGCTTGAAGCTCGTTAAGAGTGTCCTGTAAGCTTTCCTTTCCTTTCCTTGTTTTTTTTTCCTTCTTCTGTGGTGTGCTGTATTTCCTTTCCAGAGGGCAGTGTGCTAGGGTCCTGCATGTGCTTGTGGTGCCGCGGGAAAAAGGAAGCATAAAGCAGTTTGCAAAAGATAAGGATGAACACAGAACCGTGAGAAAAAGAGAGCTGTTTGCTTGCTCAGCTCTTCAGCTTATCAGGCTTTGGAAGACGGCCACAGCAAGTGGCTGAAACTAGCAAAGGCCTCATAGAGGTGAGGAAAATCTCTCCTCCTCTGCCCAAGCTTCTGTTTCAGCCAGGTGGAACAGCTGCTCCCCTGTCTGAGGGACAGAACCTGGGAGGTCTGCACCCTGGCTTACTCTGTGGTTTTCTTTGCGTGACCACAAGGAGGGCATGAAGAAGTGGGATGGAAAACCTACTGCAGGCCTAGCTTCAGGAGTACCTGAGTTACAGGGGGATTGCCCCTGAAGATGCTGCCTCAGTGTTCAGTGAAAAGTCACCCCAGAAGAGCAGACAGGATGCTCCTGACTCTTCTGAAAGGACTGCCAAAGCACCTTCACATGACGCAGGTGATTCTGGTCAGAATTAGAGGGGCTCTGCTCCAACCAGCTGCAGGAGAGGGTTTGCTGGACTGCACAGCACCAAGGGCTTGGCAGGCTGACGAGATGGAACCCATTGATATTCCTGGTGCGACAGAGGTCTCCACTCCTGTGTGTGCTGGAAGCTGAGCACCGGAATGAAGCCACAGTCTGCTTTCACCTGGAGGGGTGGAAGGAGTCACTGGACTCAACTGCCCCAGGAGTGAAAACACAGCCCCACCATTTGGACTGGTATGGACTGATCCAGACTGTACTGACAGAGGGGAGCACCACAGTGTCCTCAGTGAGCAGTCCTCTGTACTGCAAAGTAATCTCACTGTGAGTGAGGCTGAAAGGACTGACCTGTGCTGTCTGCTGTTTGATGTTGATTGCTGTTGGGCATGATGCAGGTGGCATAGAAGAAGAGGTGGAGAATGCTGAGCTGAACCTGCTGCTGTTATTCACACCATGCTGCAGCCATGCCAGCTTCAAAAATGAAAGTGTTAACTGGAGCAAAGTGTGATGGGGCTTGAACCTCAGACTGCAATGTGGGAGGCTTCCTGCTCTGGTTGCTGCTTCTAGGTTCTGGGTTCTCAGGTGTTGACTCTTTGCTGCAGGCATGGTGGTGGAAGGTGACAGTCAGGTAGCTGTTGGCTTTGGTTTTCTCTTTTATGCTGTTTTCTTTCCCCCCTGCAATAGGCTGAGCTAAATCTGCCAGTTTGGGGCTGGGTGGCGATTTAAGACCACAAAGCTGAAGACCTCCAGGATCTAGTGCATCCAGAAAGTGTACCGAAAAGTGTAGTCCTTGTATCTCATACCCATAGTCCTGCATCCCTATAAAATCTGGCTGCAAAGTCAGCATCCTCCCTTTTTCCCTTTCTCTCTCCTCCCGGGAAGGATGCCCAGGTTCTTACCTCCTGTGGAGGAGAGAGGCCTGATTGTTGACCTTGGGGTGCTGCCAGTTAGGCCTGAAGCAGCTGGGACCACCAAGCTGAATTTTGTGCTGCATCACAAATGCTTTTGGAACAGGGCTAGAGAGGTATGGCAGGGAGGATGCATTTGAAGGCCTGTGGAAGGTCTGTTTGGGGGGAGCCTCTGGAAGGTTCTAGCCTAAGGAGATTGTTGTAAGCCCAGGCTGCAAGGCTGGATGGGAGTTAGTGTATTTTCTATGCTTCACCATGCTCACCACTATGCAAACCTGTAACACTGTAGCTTGTGCATGGCTTCTCCTTTTAAGCTTTCTCCAATCCACTGCATGCCAGCATCTTCTTTTGCCCTTTTCGGAGCAACAGAGCAATCTGCCCACTCGCTGAACCAGGACACTAAGGTAATCATGCACTGTAGCTTTAGGTTAATTAGATTATCAGATAAGGTAATTGTGCACTTATGATTATCTCATCTTATACTAGACTCTAACCTCTTTATCTCAACCCTGAGTTGTGTTACTCTTCCCCTCGCTTTTATGCTGGGGGGTCAGGCAGGTCAGCCCTTGAGCTAAACCATTACACACCAGTGATCTGAATGCTTCTGTTTGTGGCTGACCAACTTAAGTTACCATTACAACTCAGCTCTCAAAAGTGCTGAGAGGTCACCTTTGAAAATTAGACTCCAAAGTGCTGAAAGATTTGTGCTCTGTGCTCCTGTAGGCGTATTTAAGTAGCACTTTTGGCTGAATCATTAAGGTTGGAGAAGACCTTTAAGATCATCAAGTCCAACTACTACGACCACAGAACTGTATCCTGTAACACCACATCTACAGCTTCTTGAACACCTCTAGGAATGGTGACTTCACCACCTCCCTGGATAGCCTGTTCCAACACCTCACCACTCTTCCAATAAACAAATTCTTCCCAATTTCCAATCTAATTATCCCCTGGCACAACTTCATTTCATCTCACCCTATTTCTGGTTACCTGGGAGAAGAGACCAGCACCAGCCTCCTTTCAGGTAGCTGTAGAGAGCAGTCAGGTTTCTCCTCAGCCTTCTTTTCTCCAGGCTAAACAAGCCCAGGATGTTAGCTAGTTTTGATTTTTTTTCAAGGAAACTGAATAATAGCCCCAAATGCCAGCCCTTCCAATCTAAAGGAAAGCAACTTTTAATCAAAGAGGAATTTTAGTATCAAACTTGTGTTAAGATCTCAAATGGAAACTGAGACTAAATAAAATTAATTCCCAAACTGTGTTGGCCTGATCTTCATCACCCAGCCTGGCACCAAGACAATAACTCAAAGCATGCACAATTCTTGCCACAAAATTAGCCCCTCTAAAGTATTTATGATTTTCAAACTCCTGTGCTACATGTTCCACCCTTAATGAAAGAGCTGTACCACATGCTTAAGAACAAGAAACTTCAGGTTTCAGTTCATGAAGACTAAGAAAAGTATAAAAATTCTTTAACATTGACCTAGAGGCATAACCAGAGCTACAGATGGCTATCTTGAGAGTAAAAAAAAAAAATACCAAAACTATGATAACTTCAGTTTAACTGCTTGTTTGAAGGCACTGGGACCTCAAGTCCTTTCACTCTACATAAAGCCACAGCAAGCACGTATGGCAGGGTGAGCCTTACTTGGCTCAGTATGGCAAGGTGAGCTCTGGCTCAGTAAGGGTCCAAGTGACAAGGCAGAAAGGGTCTGAGAAATGCTCAGAGGCAGATTCAGAGGATGTTTAAACATTTGGAGAAATAGTCATATAAGTGTTTGTGCAAATATTTAGCACATCTCCTGTCCTTACCCTCTTCCCTAGCATAAGGTACTGGCTAACACTGGAAGCAGGGTCCCAGAAACACTGATGTCTGGTCAGATCTGTTACCTTCTACGGGTGTGTGAGTCCATAGATGGTGACAGCCCTCTGCTCACCTCTGGTGGCATGTGCTTCACTGTCAGCCCCTTAGCAGCTCACCCACAGTCACTTGGTGTGGCCCATCCCAGTACTTCATGATGGCATTTCAAAGTCACATAGAGTTAGTCAGGCTTCCCTGCACAGCAGGAATGATCCCCTGATCCCTTCTACTTTAAGCCCATGAATCCAATCCGCCAGAGCTCCAAAATCTGCCCCCACAAGTGTTACTCAGATTTTGCATCAGGTTTGAAACCTCAGTGAGTTAATTTGAAGCGGTCTGCCACCACTGTGGAAACATGGAATTACTTGGGTATCACTGTTTTATAGTGAAGTGTTTGACAGTGTCTGTACATCCAGCTGGCAGCAGGAAGGGTGACAGCAACAGCTCTGTCCTAGCCCTCTGCTGATAAGTTATAACAAGGCCTTCCCTACACCTCATCTGGTAAGAAAAGGGCTTCAGAGAGAAGCAATTTTGGACTGCATTCAGAAGTAAAGACTGCAAACACCTTTTTCTTTAGACGTGCATTTCTGTAGATCGAATTATTTAGTTGTCAGTGGCCTTGAATTTGACTCTCAAGAAAGCTTTGGTGTTGACCATTGAGGATCACCAGGAAATGGAAAATACTTTCATAACATTGGGTACTAACCTGTCACTTTAGTTCCCTAAACCTTTGCTAGAATAAGCAGCATCTTTTTTTTTTTATTAGAATGGTTAATGTGCAATTAAGTATCAGTTAAAAATCTTCAACCACTTTGCTATATTGCATGGGCTGAAAAAACGTACAAATACACTGCTCCTGTTACCTAACCTCTGCAGTGCCCTTGCTAAGCACTGCTTTATTTCAAATGTTTCATCTTCTATATTGTATCCATAAGAAATGTTAAGAATCTATTCTTAGCTCTTGCATCTCTCTTTCCACATAAGATATGCTATTTTACATATCTTAGTCCCTTCTGGTATTAATGGAAGGTGGGAGAGAAGGAAATGGGATACTGAACCAGCATCTAAGGTCAAAACTAACACAGCTTGATAATCTGCTACAGACACAAAGAAGTCAGTGGCAGGACTCAGCGTTCATTAGCAAATTGACACATGAAGCACGAGGCTGTAACGTTTCTGCCAGCTAGAAACAGACTTCCCTGAGCACTTTTCGAGAAGGGGCTGCTGCAGTACAGGGACAGCCTTGAACACACGCTCAAGACTGAGAGATGCTGCTGAGAAATAAAAGCCACTCTGATCATATTCCCGCACCACTGCCTGCACTCCTGCTTCAAGCACAGCCTAGCAGTTTTGCTCTGCGGGATTCAAAGGGCAGAGTTCACTCGCTGGTAACACGGTGAAACGGTTCTCGGGATGGATGTCAGCCTAGGATTTAAAAGAGCGCTCCTCCATTTTAAGCATATGGGAACGAACAGCGCTTGGGCTTTTCATTTTCCCGAGTCAGCGAACGGGACAGTTTTTCCAGAAGTGAAAATGGATGCTTTAAGCAGTAGCCACGTAAACCTGGCTGCTCTCTTATAACCCGTTATCCAAACTAAACGCCTCCTTCCCTCACAGCCAAGCACCGCGGCACGGAGCACCAGCGAGCCCCGTCCCGCTCCTCACCAGAGGGGCTGGCGCTGGACCGCGCTCGGCAGGGGCAGTTTCTACCGCGCAGGGGGCCGGGGAGAAGCTCTGCTCGCTCAGACCCCGGGTTCGGGGCCCTGAACCTGCCGCCCCACAGGGTAACTGGGGTCGTGAGCAGACGGAGCCAGCCGCAGGCGGCACCAGCCGCCCGGGACAGCTCTCCCTCAGGCGCCTGCGCCCTCTCGCCGCTCCTAGCGCTGGCGGCACCCAGGCCGCTTTCTGCTGCCCGCGGCCGCTCGGCTGCTCCCTGCTGCAAGGAGGGGGCCGCGGCGGAGGGCAGGCGGCGGTGCGAAAGCGCGGCCTGCAGGCACCCTCGCTCGGCATTCCTGTCCCGGCTATACTTAACCTCTGCGGCGGGCGCAGGGTGACGCGCCGGCGGCCGGCAGCGCTGCACCGTATTAGGCAATCCCGCCAGGCGAGGGCTAGCCCCGCTCCCCGCGGCTCTCCCGCGCCCCAGGCTCTCGCCCCC
>VWZI01020821.1:73921-85912 GCA_013396835.1 Psilopogon haemacephalus | reverse complement strand
GGCGCCCGCGCCCGCTCACCCCGCGGTCATGGCGACGTTGTAGAAGATGAGCCAGGCGGTGGCCAAGGCGCCCAGCCGCCTCTTCTTGCCGTTCCCCTTCTCCTCCGCCGCGCCGTTACCGCCCCCGTCCTCCTCGCTGGACGCCATGGCTCCCCCGGGCAGGCGGGGAGGAGGAGCCGGCCCGGCGGCTGGGCTGAGGCCGCGCTGCCAGCCGCTGTCCCTCACTCCATCCGCGCTGCTCGCTCGGCACTGCGCGCCCCGCCCTGCCGCCGCTGCCCGGACACCACTGCGCTCCGGGGCGGGGCGGCGGACCCGGTCCCGGCTCCCACGGCGGGCCCCGGTGAGCTCTCCTCTGGGTGCGCCGGTCAGGGTCTCGGGTCGCAGCCCTGACGCCGCTGCCCTCTCCCGCATCAGGAGGCTTCCCGTGGGTTGGTGCCGCTTCTGCTGCCTTGCTGCTGACTGTGGAGCAACCTCAACGACAGGGACCCAAAGCCCCGCAGCTGCCGCAGGCAGGTGTGCCTGGGGCTTGTGATAAAGAAGGATTTGATTCGTGTTGAAAATACATGAGCAGTGCCAGATGAGGGCAGAGAAGGGGCAGTGGATTGGGAAGGTGCTACACAGCCGGCGGGTTTGTCGCTGGTCGCAAGAAGTGTTCTGTCTGCCAGCAAACAGGCAGGAGCTGCCGGCTGAAGAGCGCGGAGGGGCTGCCCGGCTCCTGCCCGGCTGCTGCCCGGCTGCTGCCCGGCTGCTGCCCGGCTCCTGCCCGGCTCCTGCCCGGCTGCTGCCTGTAGCTCTGGGGGTGCTGCAGGGCAGCAGGGGGAGGCTGCGCTTCGGCCCGGGGCGCTGCCAGGGCAGGGAGGAAGACATCTGCCCAAGACCCTCGGGCTCACAGGACACAAGCGCACAGAGGCTCTGCCTTTGGCAGGAGCTGCTTCGCAAAATTCATCGTTTGCTCCTTGTTTACTCCTAAGGAGATCGTTTCAAAGCCCTGAGCCACCACTGTGTCGGGGTGGGGGTTGGTGGAGCGCAGGCTCCCCACACACCCAGCGGCTCTTTGCCTGTTAGCTCGCAAAATAAAACTTCAGGGGCAGAGTTGGTGTGGACGGCTCATTGACACCTCATCAGGACTCACTTATAACAGGCTGAACATCAAGGAGCCTGCTCAGAGACCGACTGGTGGAAATATGCCCAGGCCCTCACCTCAGAGGCCTGACAGCCTCAGGGTGGCCCTGGGCAGAGGAGCCCTCGGTGAGCACAAACCCTCTGTGACCACAAAGTCCTCCGTGACAGGTGGCCCTGGGCAGAGGAGCCCCTCCATGACCACAAGCCCTCTGTAACAGGTGGCCCTGGGCAGAGGAGCCCCTCCATGACCACAAGCCCTGTGACAGGTGGCCCTGGGCAGAGGAGCCCCTCCATGACCACAAACCCCTCTGTGACAGGTGGCCCTGGGCAGAGAAGCCCTTGGTGAGCACAAGCCCTCCATGAGCACAAGCCCTCCTCAGCACAAGCAGAGCTCTGAGGCACGCACCTGCGAGAGGAGGACATTCTGCCTCGGCCCTGGCGAGAACCCAGCTGGCAGCCTGCAGGGCGACATTCAGCTGTGCATTGTCATCTTTTCAGTCTGCTCCTGGGCTCCCACGGGGAAGCAAAGCCAGCCAAGAGAGCTTACACATAACTTTGGGCTCCTCCTTTCCACAGCTCAGCATGATGACCACTCAGCCCAAGCACCTCACATGCAAGCATATACAGACAGCAGAATTTCCAAAGCGCATCAGGATTATGTTTTAAATCATATTTTTGCAGTCCTAAAATACTCCAAGAGTCCAAGTCTAAATGCTTTGCTTTGGGGTAGGTCATCTCAATGTTGAAAACACCTCGATGGTCTCAGCTTGTGGACCTTTGGGTGAAAGATGAGTGGATAGAATCATGGAACCATTAAGGATGGAAAGACCTTCAAGGTTGTTAAGTACAACCACATCCCATGTACCATGACCACTCAACTATATCCTGAGGCACCACATCTACAGCTTCTTGGTATGATGACAGCTCCAGGTATGATGACTCCACCACCTCTCTGGGCAGCCTGGCCCAACTCCTCACCACTCTTTCACTACAGGAATGTTTCCTAATCTCCAACTGAACCCTCCCCTGGCACAAGTTAAGCTCATTTCCTCTCAACCCTTTGCTGGTTACATGGGAGAAGAGCCCAACACCAGCCTTGCTGAATCCTGCTTTCGGGTAGCTGTAGAGAACAATGAAGGCTCTCCTCAGCCTTCTCTTTGCCAGGCTAAACAGCCCCAGCTCCCTCAGCCACTCCTTGTCATGCCCTCTGTGATGGTTTGGGAGTCCCCCAACCCCACACACAATTAATTCACCCACAATAGACCCAGCCAGCTGGAAGTTAAGGAATGAAGCTTTATAGTCACAGCTTAGCACAATGTACAAGCAGATATTGACAACAGATTACAAATCTTTGCAGCTAGATACAGAACTATGCAAGTTAAATGTCACACAGAAACACAATGCCCCTCTCAGAGATCAGAGTGCCCAGGAGGGGCTCCCAACCACCCTGCCACCTGCTCTCCACCCCACAACCTTATCCCAGTATCTGTCTTATGTGCAAGGTGAACTGGAAGGATCAGCCAAGGAGGTTAGAAGCAGAATTGATTAGTTGGATTACACAGATCCAAGAAGAAGCCAGGGAGAGAGAGAGAGACCCCAAAAGCCTGTGCAGACAGAGCCACACTGCCTTACCTATGTTTGTGTCCCTGTTTTCATTCATTTCAGGAAATCCATGAGCGAAGCAGCCATCAGCAGTGTTTGCTTTTCACATCCTAGCATCTAATTTTTCTCATTAAAATAGCCTCAAACTAGCACACCCTCCAAACCCTTCTCTCCCATCCTGTGCTGGTTTGAACTAATTGGAGGATTTGAGTTAGAAATTAGACTATAGGCTGAGAGAGGAAAGCACTGAGGGTGCTACTGCACTCACAGCTTTACTGAGAAAGAAAAAAACTTGTTTTAAGAGTTGCAACCCAAATATAGATAAGTCAGATGGTTTCAGACCTCTCTGGGCTGTGACTGCTCTTGCATGGCTCCTTTTCCCTGCCTTTTGTAGCTGATTCTGAATAATTCCACTAATTTATTTTTCCTACTGCTAAGCCCCTGGCTGATTTACCTTCGCCTATCTGCTGCATCAACAGATGGTGAAATAAGATTGGGGATGGGGGGAAGGTGGTAGGGGTGGTTAGAAACCCCTCTTAGGGATTTTGATCTCTGGTAGGGCTGTGGTGTTTCTGTATTACCTTTTCACTGTATATATCTGTAAATATCTGTTATACATTGTAAATCTCTGCTTGTATATTGTGCATAGCTGTAAATATAAAGCTTCATTCCTTAACTTCCAGACAACTGAGTCCTAGCCTGGGTTATTTCAGTGTGGGGGGCCAGACAACTGCCAGACCACCACACATACTCTTCTCTGGGCACACTTCCTTTCCTCACAAGTGCACACAAGCAAGTGTGAGGCTTTCAGCCTCAAAATACACATCCACTGGCAACAGCAAGAGTTTAATGTGTGCAAGCAAAATTACTCCACCATATGCTTGCCACGAAGATTATAATAAGCCCTGATATATATACACAGATGCCTCTGCATGTTTGTGGTGGTATTGTTATTAAATACGAATTATGATGAGGCTGATATAAAAAATACTAGATATTATTTATTAATACAAACTTCCCTCCCCTACTTACTCCCAATAAGTCAATACACACAGAGACTGGGTTATCCGTCTGGAAGAGCTCTCTCTGCAGCATGTATGTGCAGGCAATCAGAACGATTTCAACAGCAGTAGAACATTCACAAAGTGTAGTCAGTTCGCGAGGAGATTCCCGCGGCGCATCCGCCGCTTGCCCTCTAGGGCCGAGGCTAAAGGAGCTTTCAGCCGCTCAGAGTTAAGCGGCAGGCAGGAACTTCAGAGAAAAGATCGAATTTGGTGCCGCTCCGTGTGCCCATTTGGGTGTTTGGCACCCAAAGGCTGTGCGGCTGCAGGGAGCGAGCAGAGGCAGCCCTGGCGGCTGGAGGCTGCTCCCCGGGGCGGTGCCGCAGAGGAGCCCTGGGCAGGCTGCGGGCTCCAGCACGGCCACGGCAGACGACTCCTCGGCGCGGGGCGACTCCGCCCGGGGCTCGCAGGGTGCTACCGGATGGGCGCTGCGCGGATGAGCAGGGCGCAGGCTGCCGGGCCGCGGCGGGCCGCTGGACGCCCTGCAGGGCGCCGGCTCCGTGGGGCGGGAGCGGTGCCGATGCCTGACTCGACGGCGTTAGGCTGCGGCTGGGCTCGGGCGGGCAGCTGCTTCCCGCGGCGGGGCAGCTCCGGCCCCCGGCTCGCCTCCGGGTGCGCAGCGCCGGAGCCTGCCGTCGGCGGGCAGGGGCAGGCGCTCGGCTGCGGGCGGTGTGGGCGCCGGGCAGGGGCAGGCAGCGAGCACAGGCAGCAGCTCGCTTACCAAATGGCAGCGTAGGCTTTTTGCCCAGAGGAAGCTGCTCCGTAGCCATAGCTAAAATACCGCAATCGGCCGGTCCCGGGGCATCCGCACCAACAGCAGAGGCTGCAGCTGCTCGGCATCGGCTGTCCACGGGTACGAAGGTGAATTCTCTTTGCCAGGACACAAAGCAGGCTCCAAGCAAGTGCAAACGCGGTGGTGGTGTCTCGGCTGGCAGGCGCCGTGGCTGTTGTATTCCTTCCTGCCCGGCAAGGAGCGAGAGGGGAAAAGAGGTGAATGTTTGTGTGTGTTTGGGACATGGAGGAACTCCCCCCTAGGGTTGGTCTGACCTGTCCCCGGGTGTCGTTTAGCCCCTCTCACTTCCTGCTGAGACCCCTATAAAGGAGAGGGATAAAGTTCCTCTGGGTCTCTGGTTTCCTCACCAGGCCAGCACCTCACGCCCCTGCTGCTGCTATTTCACCACCTGCTCTCCAGCAGCCACAGTTGGGACTCAAACCTGCTGCATTTAAAAGTCATCTTGTATCCATCTGTATCTACCACTGATTTCCAACTTCACTGCTTGGATTCAACTTCCATCCACTCCCATCTACCAGTTGTATTTTATTTCATTTGGTACTTTGGGTTTTTTGTTTGTTTGCTTGTTTTTCCCTTCCCCCTCTCCTCTGTAATTCCCCTTACCTTATACCTGTACCTTGTATCTTGTTCCCTCTCCTCTGTAATTCCCCTTACCTTATACCTATACCCTGTGTTTTGTTCCCTCTCCTCTGTAATTTCCCTTACCTTATACCTATACCCTGTGTTTTGTTCCCTCTCCTCTGTAATTTCCCTTACCTTACACCTGTACCCTGTTCCCTCTCCCCCCATCCTCTGCAATTCCCCTTACCTTATACCTGTACCCTGTATTTTGTTCCCTCTCCCCCCATCCCCTGTAGTTCTCTTTACCTTCTATTTATTGTTAAAGTTTATTTTTTACTTCCAAATCCAATTAAGTATTGAGTTTTTGAGCTCAGGGGGACTGGCTTAAACTAATACACTAATGAATGTTCAGAGTATAACACCAAGGTCTTTGGCACTGTGGTGAGTGCATCATGATGTTTCATATTCAGTCTCAGCCTTCACAGGCAGTTCTCTTTATTCACTTCAGTTCCAAACCATCAGCACTGCACTATTACACATATCAGTGGATTTCCAGGCCTTCTGCATGACTGCTCTTGTCAGGGTGTATCTGCTAGGTTCCTCCTGCAGAAATGAGTATTCAGTGCCTTACAGAGCTCAATGGCTTTGATCTGAAATCTGCTTCCTGAAAAACAAGGTGAAACTTCTATGAGAATTATTTCCTCATGCGGGCTTCTATAATGATTTATTTTTTGCTACGAAATTTACTTATCCAATGTGGGAACATTTATATGAAATTAAAAGTTTTAGTGCTGCAAAAATAATGTAATGATTCGTCAGTGGCATGCTGGGATGGATTAGAAGGGCTGTAGTTAGTAGCTTCTCCTCCCCCTCTACTTGACCCTAGTGAGGCCACATCTGGAATACTGTGTTCACTTCTGGGCCCTCAGCTCAAGAAGGACCTCAGGGAATTGCACTGTGGGCAGGATGCAGCCAGGCTGTGCCCAGGGGTGGCCAAGGGCAGCACAAGGGGCACTGGGGGCAAGCTGGAGCAGAGGAGGTGCCAAGGGACCAGGAGGGGAAACTTTGCCAGTGTGAGGGGGCTGGAGCCTGGAGCAGGCTGCCCATAGTGACTGTGGAGTCTCTTGCTCTGGATTGTCACTGGAGGTCCCTTCCAATCCCTAATGTTCTGTGATTCTGTGAATCCTCTTCAGAACCAGAACTACAACCCTAATTGCAGTGCTGAAGGACAAAAACATGTTGAAGGGAGATGAGCATCCTGCTCATGTTTGGTACTCAGCCTCTGTTTTTCCCTAATAGCCTCATTGAACTCTGCTCAATATTTATGTTCCTTATGAGCTGCTTTGGACTGTTTCCACACCCCAGCACTTTGTTTCATTACTAGCTTGGAGAGATTTTAGAATACACCAATCCCACAAGCTGTAACCTGTGCAGCTGGCACCATTGTGCACTATACAGAGTGGCTGTAGCAAGAAGCTTCACTCTGCTCTTCTGATTATACAGTTAGACATATGAAGTTATCCAAACTTAAAATCAGTACCATTAACTCCAGTGGTACTGTTCATATGAGTAAAAATACTCAGAGCCTAGAACTTAGCCTGAGTAAGATATCCTTAACTTCCCTTACATAACAAATGTAATATTTTTCTGAGGCAAAGAAGCTTTGCTATCCTGCCAGCTGCTATCAGGCAGATTTTTCAGAGGGTTTCATGGAACAGTTGTCAATGATACTTAACCACCTTCAGATTTCAGTGGATTTCAACGGCAGCTGGCTCGAGTGAGCACCACGGCCCCTACAGAGGAGGCTGCTCCCTTCTTAGTCACAGAGCACACAAAGTCTTTGCTTGCTACTTGGTTGTGTTTCAAGGACGAGTTAAAAAGGGCTCCTTATCAAGAGAGCAGTGTTCCAGTCCAGCTCCCGTTATAGCCACTAGAGGCATTTCTGTTTTCTTCCTCAGAAGAGTGTTGGAGAGTGAAAAGATTAATTTTAACCTCACCATTGGTCAAAAAGTGCTTTGTGTTATCAGTCAGAGTAAGTGCCCATATTGGGTGTAGTCAGTTTGGCCACACTGAGAACTGCAGTTCCTGCCAAAGAAAGCACTAGGACAAAGAGTTCTCCATGGCAGAGAGCGATGCTCCTGCCAGCGTCCCCAGGAAAGCCTCAGCCCCTCCTAGATTATCTGCTGCTTACAGGAACGCCGCCGTGCCCTGTTGCAATTGTATCCCCAGAAAACGAAGAGTCATGGGGTGAGGAATGTGCAAACCCCACGGCACGGTGGAATTCCAGGAATGCAGGCAGCGGTGACCCTCAGCAGCCCTCTCAGAAGTCCTTTATTACAGCGCTGTAGAATCCTCAGCATTACAGAGCCCCAGGGCGTCCTTAATAGAAGTAGCTCCAGAAGCCCTTAAACTGAAGGGCTTCTGGCAGCTCTAACCCCCCAGTTGCTCCAAGCAGCTGTTTACTTTTTGTTATCAATCATTTAACCAGTAAAACCTGGACAGATATGCAAGCTAAAGCATGCTCCCAGTGAAAGATGCTGGCGTGTAAAGATGGTTGGGCCTGCAGAATGTTTACTTTTGGGATGCTGTTGGTTTGTTCTCTGCAATGTGCAATTGGTCAGCCAGAGAGTATTCTGCAATCCCATGCGCTGCACATGTGCGAGCTGCACTGCAACAATGCACCCTAAGCTTGCTACAGCAAATAGTTACAACCACGGCTTGGTCTTGGACTTTGGTGAACTCATTATCCACAGCAATCTGCAGGGTAAACATAGGAAGTGTTCTTCAGAGAATCACAGAGTCATTCCAGTTGGAAAAGGCCTTTAAGATCATTGGGTCCAACCATTCCCTAAGTCTGTCAAGGCTGGGGCTAAACCACGTCCCTCAACACCACCTCTCTGCATCTTTCAAACACCTCCACGGACGAGGATTCAAACACCTCCCTGGGTGCCTGTTCCAGTGCCTGAGATCTCTCTCGGGGAAAAAAAAATTCTGATGTCTGATCTAAACCTTCCCTGGTGCAACCTGAGGTCACTTCCTCTCATCCTATCATTGCTACAAGAGAGAACAGACCAATCCTCACCTCATGGTGATTTGGTTTGCAAGTGCTGCTTTGAGTGCAGGAAGATTGAGGAAGATACAAACACTTGCTCCTGGCATCTATATGTGCAAATATTAAGTAGAGAGTTGCACACTGCAATTGTTGATTTGGCCAGGGCAAAATTAATTGCTTTCTAAAGCTCATTATTTGAAAACTTATCTAGCTCTACCCTGGATTTGAGGAAGTCCAGCTCTATGCTTCATATAACCCTGAATACTTCATAAATGTTAAGGCAAAAAATAATTTTAGCAGACTTTTTGTGTAACAGAAGACCCCAGACTTAATGTGCCATGTAGCCCTTTTATGGAAGGAAATAGAGGAGAATGCTGTGAGTAAGCCATGCAGCTTGGGACACTTGTGAAATATTAGGATATGTACAATAAGATTGTAAAATATTAGGACATGTACAATAAGATTGCACACAGGAAGTAAATCACTGTGGCCCAGCACTTAGAACATCCCCACGTGGCCTGAGGCTGGGATGAGTTTTGCCTTTGCCCTACCATTGCATTGCTGTGCAGCACATCTTGAGTGCCATCCAAAATAATCCTCGTATGCCATCCAAAACCACCTTGTGCTTGCCCTGCCAGAGACAAAAGCTGTGATTAAATGGCCTGCTGGCACCTCCTCTGGTCTCAACCTTCCTCTTTTCCTTTGATTTTCTCTTCAGCCCAGCACAGAAAGGTGTGTGACTCCAGCAAACGTTCAAGCCACTCTTCAGCTGTTGGTCAGCACTGAGAAGATTCCCTCTCTGGCTGCTCTTCTCCAAGCTCAAGAGCCCAGGTCTCCCAGCCCTTCCTCCTCACAGAGATGCTCCACTCCTTTCAGCATTGTGGTGGTTTGGCAGTTCCCCACCCCCCCACGCTTTGAAATAACCCAGGCTGGAACTCAGTCGGCTGGAAGTTAAGGAAATGAAGCTTTATATTTACAGCTTTGCACAATATGCAAGCAGATATTTACAATATATAACAGATATTTACAGACATATACAGTAAAAAGGTAATAAAAAAACACCACAGCCCTCTCAGAGATCAAAATCCCTAAGAGGGGTAACCAACCACCCTACCACCTTCCCCCCACTTCCCAATCTTATCTCACCAGCTGTCTTACTTGCCAGATGAGCAAAGGCAGATCGGCAAGGGGGCTTAGCAGCAGGAAAGCAGTTAGTGAAGTTCTTCAGATCCAGCTAAGAAGGCAGAGAGAGAGAGACATGCAACAGTGAGCGCAGCTCAGACAGCTCAAAGCAGCTCTGTCTTCTCTTTGTTTGCATTCTAACTTTATACCATTTCAGTAACCTATGAGTGAAGTGGAATCAAATTTTGTTTTCCTCTCTCAGCCTATAGTCTAATTTGTCATTCAAATCCTCCAATTAGTTCAAACCAGCACAAGCATCTTTGTGGTCCCCCACTGAATTCTCTCAAACAGTTCCCTGTTTCTCTTGAACTAGGGAGCCCAGAACTGGACAAAATACTCCAGGTGTGGCCTTCACTAGGGCAAAGCAAAGGGGGAGGAGAACCTCCCTACACATCCTAGCCACACTCTTCTTACACCCCAGGTGATAGTTGACCTTCCTGGCCATGAAGTTACATTGCTGGCTCATGGGTAACTTGTTACAAGTGCTGTCGTTGGAGTTGGTGGTCAACTCCAGAGCTGTTGGGAACTCCTCTCAGCAGTGTTTTTCTGTGCAGAACTGGGTCTGGGTGGATGAGAAGCTCAACATGAGCCTGCAGTGTGCACACACAGCCCAGACAGCAACTGTGTGCTGGGCTGCAGCAAGAGAGGCATTGCCAGCAGGGCAAGGGAGGGGATTCTGCCCCTTTACTCTGCTCTCGTCAGACCCCACCTGGAGTACTCTGTGCAGTTCTGCAGCCCCCAGCACAGGAAGGACATGGAACTGTTGGAGAGAGTCCAGAGGAGGCCATGAAGATGATCAAAGGGCTGCAGCAGCTCTGCTCTGAGGACAGGCTGAGGGAGTTGGGGCTCTGCAGCCTGGAGAAGAGAAGGCTGCCAGGAGAACTTATAGCAACCTTCCAGTATCTGAAGGGAGCCTACAGGAGGGCTGGGGAGGGACTGTTCACAAGGGCTTGTAATGACAGGACGAGGGGGAATGGGTTCAAACTGGCAGAGGGGAGATTTGAATGGGATGTTAGGAAGAAATTCTTCACAGTGAGGGTGGTGAGGCACTGGAACAGGTTGCCCAGGGAGGTTGTGTCTGCTCCCTCCCTGGAGGTGTTCAAGGCCAGGCTGGATGAGGTCTTGAGCGTCCTGTTC
Organism: Psilopogon haemacephalus; assembly: GCA_013396835.1. Classification (NCBI taxonomy): domain Eukaryota; kingdom Metazoa; phylum Chordata; class Aves; order Piciformes; family Megalaimidae; genus Psilopogon; species Psilopogon haemacephalus. The sequence goes on along the minus strand of VWZI01020821.1, from coordinate 75,402 downwards.
TAGTGGGAGGTGTCCCTGCCTATGGCACAGGGGGGTTGGAACTGGATGATCTTTGAGGTCTCTTCCAACCTAAACCATTCTATGATTCTAAATAACCTGCCTCTCCTCTGGGTGTGTATTGGCTGTTCACAGCAGGTGGATCCTCCTTGTGGGATAACAAGTTGCTGTTACCAGAAGATTATAGGGAAATGGTTTATTGTGTATCATCAGAATCTGGAACTGACCTTGGTAGAGATAAACCCTTGCCATAATTTAAAAAAAAAAAAAGAGTAATAAACCAAGCAACCAAATGAAACAGTTACTTAGGCAGTCCTTAAAATGCAGAAGAGGAGCTGCCCTGGCAGTCAGCTGAATGCCTGCCTTTATCTCTGAGCAGTCTGCAAGGCCAGACCTGTCTCCCACCATGCAGACATTTTTAAATACACCCTACCCCAAATCAGAAAGGTAGTCAAGTTCCAAGTCTGCTGTTGAGAAGATGAGCTCCTCTGTGATATCAGTACAGTCAGGCTGCTGGGGAGACCAGGTCAGAATAAGGTCTGAAACAGAACAGCTGAATAATCCCTTGGACATGCCTGTTTTTGGTGACCCAGTCTGGTTAGGTACAGTCCTCGGCTGTGTCCCCCCACCTTTTCCCTTGCCCTAGGATCTAATTGTGAGGTGAGTCAGATGAGAGATGTGATCCAGCAGGGAACTTCTGCCATGGATGTATTTTATGTTGGATCCAGCTGATTGTGCAGCCACGAGTGAGTTAGATCAATTTCCAAACCTCCTGTAAGAAATGTGGTGGCAGCACATTGCTGTGGGCACAAGCAGTGCAGTGCTGCTACCTTCTCTGCCAGCTGTAGTCATCCTGGAATTAGACACCATATGAGACTGCACCTTTGAACTAATTCCCTTACTGTAAGACAGCTCACCAAGGCAGCACGAGCCCTGTTTCAAATGCAGTAGGAAATAATACAAATACTCTGAACTACATCCAAGAAAGGAAGCTTAAGACACCATTTTTAGCAGCATGCTCATTACACTCCACTTTTTCAGGAGTGAAAAAGCTGAGTTCCACAGCCATTGCTGCCTGAGTGCAAACCCCACTCTTGGTGGAGGAGCCACTGCCCATGGCTGTGCTGTGGAAGAATGCTGGAGCCATGGGATGGGGAAAAAGAGGAAGCAACACAGGGTGCTCAGTGGACTCTTGGACTTCATACTGTGCTCTGCAAAAAAAAAAAAAAAAAAAAGCTGTTACAGAAACACAACATGAGCTGTGACTACAGAGTACAGACCACTGAAAGTGTTGAGTAGAATGATCCCTGGGAACTGCAGTCGAGTTGGAGTTGGTCTGGAGATGGTCTAAAACCCCAGCTCCCCCCAGCTCCTGTGTTTGCTCATCCTGCAGGACTACCTGTCCAGAGAAGGGCAGCAAGGCTGGGGAGGGGCCTGGAGCACAGCCCCAAGAGGAGAGGCTGAGGGAGCTGGGGGTGTGCAGC
>VWZI01020821.1:57729-71091 GCA_013396835.1 Psilopogon haemacephalus | reverse complement strand
GGGGTTCTGTAGGCCCTGTCCGGCAGAGGGGGGCTGCGGGAGGCAGGCTGGCCTGCTCCGAACGGCGCTGCGACATGGCAGGCCCAGCGAGAAACGCCTGCGGGCTTTGCAAAGGTGCATATGGAGAGCAGCGTCTGCGGCTGCTTCGACAGGCTGCACGCAGAAGATGGTGTTGGGTGCTTCAGAGTGAATTCCCGGGGGAGCTTGCTTTGTCCCATGGTCAGGTTTCATCCCCACCTTGCGGGAACAAACTCGATGGGGAGGTAATGTCAGGCTTTAGCCACAAAAATGATGCTTAACGCTGGTGTGTGCAACTAAAGGTAAAATAGCATACAGGCAGTTACAAATTAGTTTTGGGATTGTGTAATGCAATTTGTCACCTACCTGCTGCTGACGTCCGTTTTGCTGTGAGTGATAAATGCTTCGTCTGGGGAATGGCATAATACAAAGGGGACTTTTCTCTTGCATGAGAGTGTCGTCCCCATCTCTGCGTTATTCTCTTACAGCAGTTGAGCACTGTGTTTGTTTCTTTACTAGACTTATGCTAGTGGTAGCCTTTGCTTTTTGGTGTTTGTCCAACTTTAGAAGTCAGGGCTGCAATTTTTATTCTTCCAGGCTCTTGAAAACAACCTCTTAGGCTGTTTGAACTGAACGGGGGTTTGAACGGGGCAAGGCTTAGTGCCTGAGGGAAGGGCTGTGACAGATTCTGTATCTGTGCTGTCAGGAATTCTTAGTCTGCTACATCTTAATGAAGCGTAGCTCACTTTTATCCCGTTTTGAACAGGTAAAAGTACTTTGACTGCTGAAGACTGTCCTTGAATTTATTTCTTATTTAATTCTTGATGGCAAAGTTGACAATGGCTTGTTTCGAAAAGCAGTAAATAATTTTCCTTAGTTGTCTTCTAGAGCAAATTGGTAGTTGAAAATGAAGAGGAGGTTGCACTGCTTGCTGGTTTTCCATGGCCCATTAAGGGATGGAAGTATTGGTAGCATTATCCATGACAATGATTTGAATAGTAAGATTAAAAAGTGATAGGTGAGGTTCTAGCAAATGTTCATTTTCTGGCTTCTAAGGCTACTTCTCTCTAGCAGTGAAGGTCCCATGGCTTGAGTGGGTTTCTCTTGAGCCAAGTCTGCTGGATGTTCTCATCACTGCTGTCTCATAATGCATCCAACTCTTACTTGGGTGCCAGCACCTTGCTGTGCTTGCCTAGCACAATCACCAGAACGTATTGTTCAGGCAAATGACCACTCAATCCAAAATGGTTCTTGGGAAAGCTGGTGGTGCACATTGGGCTAATTTTCAGCAGAAACAGAGCCTCTTGCTATTAGCGCTTTTGTGGTGTCCCGAGGGAGACCGAAGGAGCAGCAGGCTGCCAGCTTTCAAGAGCCTGCTGCCTTGATCCCTCTCTTAACTGGATTGTGTCAGGAAGATGAGAGTGATGAAGTTTCCCTGCAAGTGTGTCTGGGCCCTTCTTCCTGAGGCCCCTTGGGAACAGTGCTGTTATCTGGATGAACATCTTGGCAGGCTTGGTAAGATCAGGTCAGCTGTGAAGGGAGCTCTCATGTTCTCGGGAAGCTTCCAAAAGTTGTCAGCAGCCGCGTTAATTTTCAGTTCTGTTCTTGGAATGGAAGTTGAGTGCTCTGCTTTTGTTCTGGCCCAGAAGGAGAGTTTTCTTTGGAAAACCGCGTTCCTGAAGCAGGAAGACAGTCAGAAGCTGTTCTTAATTGGTAAGAATGTGTAGCTGATGGCATTGCTGTGGTAGTTGGGAGCTTTCATCTGCTGGATGTTCCGGGGTAATTGGAAATGATTTCAGAACCCTTTAGGGTGATGGATTGCAGAGAACACATCTGGGCCAGAATTGTTTTCTGTTCTTTTGAGAAACAAATGTCTCTGACTTCAGAAGGAGACACTTCCTGGTTTGCCTGCCAGCCATCAGCATTTGGCTAGCCCTGGCACGGCTGGGCAGCCTTGCCCTCCTTTTAGCCGTGACTCTGCAGAGAGATTCAGGGGGTGCATCACTTCTCTGGGTGTGGCTGACAAAAGAACGTTGGTTGCCACCATCGTTAGTTACTAAGAATATTAGAGAATGCTGTAAGCTGTTGAGGAGGTCAGCCATTGTCCTCATAAAGAGTCCAAATCTCTGGGTGAAGCCCAAATAATTTTTTTGGTTTTGGAACCTTTTACCATGTTTAGGGATTTTTCAACAGGAAGGTGACAGGAGGTGGTGTGGATTTTTATGATTAAGTTCTGGAACTTTGACAGGATGTCCAAGGAAGTAACAGAATGTTGGGGTTTAAGAACAGAAAAAGCCTTAAGGACTGGGCTGCTGGGGTTATAATTAAGAGACTAATTCCTGGAGAACAGTGCAGAGGAGAGGGACCTGGGGGTCCTGGTGGATAAAAGGATGCCCATGAGCCATCAATGGGCCCTCATGGCCAAGAAGGCCTGGGGTGGATTAGAAGGGCTGTGATTAGTAGGTCAGTAGTGATCAGAGGGGTTCTCCACCCTGTCTGCTCTGGGTGAGGCCACATCTGCAATGTTGTGTCAAAGAACTGCTTGACAGAGTCCAGCCCAGAGCCTCCAAGCTGCTGCAGGCGGTGGAACATCTCCTGTGGGACCAGGCTGAGGGAGCTGGAACAGAGGAGCCTGAGGGCTGCCCTCAGGGGTGGCCAAGGGCAGCACAAGGGGCACTGGGGGCAGGTTGGAGCAGAGGAGGTGCCAGGGGAACAGGAGAGAGAACTTTGTCACTGGAGCAGGCTGCCCTGAGAGGTTGTGGATTCTCTTTCTCTGGTGACACTCAAACCCACCTGGATGTGTTCCTGTGTGACCTGCCCTAGGTAATGCTGGTCTGGCAGGCAGGGTTGGTGTGGATGACCTCTGGAGATCCCTCCCAGTCCCTAATGTACTGATTCTTTTTAAGGCTTTAGAGTGAACAATGTTCTTAGTTTGACAGGAGGTCTGTTTCTGTCACGGTGCAAAGCAATGGTAACCTTCACTGGGAAACTGCTCCCAGACAACTTGCTGAGAATTGCAGCTTTAGCTGGAAGTTTGATGCAGCAAAATACTGATGAAATGTGCCTTAAGAACCAGAGAACTCTCTGCTGATCTGTCAGGATGGGCTAATTAGTAAAGTATTATTACTGTAGTGGTGGTTAGGCTATGTTTGATGAAGAACTTGATGCTAAAGTAGCTTTGAAGTGTCACTTAGGTGTTCTGCTTACATCGAGGGTGATGAGACACTAGAAGAGGTTGCCCAGGGAGATCCCTGAAGGTGTTCAAGGCCGGGTTGGATGAGGCCTTAAACAACCTGGTCTAGTGGAACCCCATGGCACAGGAGTGGAACTGGATGATCTTTAAGGTCTGTGAATCAGAGGAATAAAACCTGTGAGTCTGGAATCAGCACTGCCAGTGCCCTGCCTGTGGCATGCCAGGCGGCGTGTGCAGGCTGAAAGAACTTTGTACTTGCTCACGCTGAAGTTTTCTTTTCCAGCTGAAACAATTCCAGAGTTCTAGAAATACAGTTTCTGGTAGGAATTGTCAGGAGGTCACACCTGATATTAAGAGGAGATGTTTCCAAACACAGGTGTTTTTTGCACGAGTCTTCTCCCTTAGGCACTGTGAGGGCTGAAGGAAGGTGCTTGTGTTGGCTTTGGATGTGGCCTAGTGCTGTGTGTGGCTGCTTCTCTGGGTTCTGCTAGGACAGGGCTCATTTTCTTAAGGAGCTGAGAAGGGCTACCTGTAAGACAGACAGCTGGGACAGTCAGTGGGGTGCTCTGCTCACTATGTCAGGCAGGACTGGCCAGGGCAGGGGTGTGTGTCTTGAACAGGTGGCTGTGGAGTGTGGTGGGACAGGATAAGGCAGCTGGGCTGGGCTGTGTTTTGTATCACTTGCTTCTGCACTGTTCAGTAGCGGTCTGGGTATTTCTGGGTGCTTTTATTGCTTCGTGTTGTTCTATTAAACTCTCCTTGTCTTAATGCTGAAGGTATGGCCTCCATCACCCAGTTTTCCTTCCAATCCTGCTGGGAGTTGGGGCAGTTGTGTGAGCAGCTGCATGGGGCTCAGATGTGTCTGTGCCTGAACCACGACAGTCATTCTGGAACCCAACATGGGGCACAAAGTGTTGAGACAAGGAGACATCTGCCTAGAGCCTGTTAAAAGCCCAGAGAGGCTGTGGATGCCCTCTCCCTGGAGGCTGGATGAGGCCTTTAGCAACCTGGGCTGGTGGGAGGTGTCCCTGCCCGCGGCAGGAGGTTTGGAACTAGATGAGCCTTAAGATACCTTTCAACCCATTCTGCAATTCTAAAATCTTTGCAGAAGAAATTCCTGGCCTTGTGTAATCATGGAGACTGCAGACTTCTGGCTGCAAGGAAAGATGAATTCCAGGGCTTGGTTCAGCTCATCATGAGACTGGTGCTTGTTTGGATGAGTTGGTCTAGAGTTTTTTTCGGCATCATTCTAGGGAGAAGGATATTGACTCTCAGCTACCAGGGAGGCTGAGTAGGAAATGTGTGGGAAAGGAGCTGTAGCCACTCGCCTTTGCAGTTATTTCTAGACAGAAAAAAGAGCCCCACACTAAAGACACCTTTGGATGCATGTTCTTACGGAAAAATGGCAACTCTGACAGCAGCTCACAAAGAAACTTTTTGAGTATCTTTGTGAAAATGCTTCACCTGGGTGAGTTTAGCTGGGCAGGTGGGGACCAAGAGAGTGTGCTCTCTAGGCAAAGGAGTTCTTGTAGTCTGTGCTCTCCTCTTAATACCCTCTTTCCTGGGGAAGAGCTGTCCTCGTAGTGCTGCCCCTCATTAGAGCTGTGATAGCCTGCATTTGAATACCAAAATCCAGAAGAATTAAGGGAGTTCTCTAATAAGTAAATTCTGTTCCTCTAGCTGATAAAAATAGCCCCATATGTTTGATGTGAAAAATGTAGTCTCTGGCTGAGCTTCGGTCATTCTTCTCATGTATCTCTGCTGCGCTCACCTTGCTGCTCTGTTGGCTGATAGCTAGCTTGAGTGCCTTGCATTTGTTAGGGTTCACATTAGATGTCTGAACATTGAAATTGTTTTTGTCTGGCCTCTCTTGCTGTTTCTAGCATTGCCTTGAGACCTTTTGTCTTCATTCTGCTTGGCTGGCCACTGGGTTCAGTTCTGAGTGCCGTAGTACAGGAAAGGCATTGAGGTGCTGGAGGGTATCCAGAGAAGAGCAGAGGGGCTGGTGAGGGGTTAGGAGGAGTAGCAGAGGGAAATGGCATTGTTTAGTCTAGAGAAGACTGAGGGGAGATCTCATTGCTGTCTACAGCTCCCTTAAAGGAGGTTGGAGTGAGGCTAATTGTGATGGGTTAGGAATTTCCCTCTCCTCACTATTGAACTTTACCAGAGCAGCTCAGAGGGCTGGGAAGTGAGCTGAAGGTAGATTTGCAAGCACACTTACACGATGTATTTACAAGTGTATACAAACTAGAAATAATACAGAAATGCAGACTCCCTCCTGGACAAAGAAACTGCCCAGAAGGGGCTCTAAGCCTTTCTCTCTCTCACTCTCTCTCTTCCAAACCAGCCAGCAAAGCTGACTTGTTCCCTGGTTAGCCAAGGTTAGTGGAAGACACTAGAGCCTAGTAAAGGGGAAGCAAAGGGAGAAGTACCCCAGAGCAAAGAAAGGCAAATTATTTACATTTTGGCTTTTTATCCCTTTCAGCAAACCAATGAAGGATATAGACTGCATTGTTATTTTCTTTTCACGACCAATGGTCTAATTTCTCTCATTAAAATATTCCAATTAGCTTCAAACCAGCATACTGATGTTGGTCTCTTCTCCCAAGTAACCAGCAGCAGGACGAGAGGAAATGAGCTGAAGTTGTGCCACGCCAGGACACAACTAGGAAAAAATCATTTGATGCAAGAGTGGTGAGGGCTTGTGCCAGGCTGCCCAGGGAGGTGGTGGAGTCCCCATCCCTGGAGGTGTTCAAGAAGATGTAGATGTGGTGCCTCAGGATACAGTTTAGTGGTCATGGTAGTTGGACTTGATGACCTTAAGGGTATTTTCCAGCATTAATGATTGTATGATTCTGGGCACAATGAGGTCCTACATAGTCATCTGAAGAAGTGAGGTCAGGTGGCCTCATGGCCAGCACAGTCACTGCACCTTCCTTAGCCTTGCATCATCTACCAGTGCTTTCATAGGACATGTGCTATAAATGCTCCCAGAAGGACCTTTTAAGAATTCTGTAAATCCAGACACTTGTAGTGGGTGCAGAGAAGGCCACAAAAATGATCAGAGGGCTGGATTGGAGATCCTCCCCTTTGGCCACAGGCTGAGAGAGTTGAGGCTGTTCAGCCTGGAAGAGGCTCCAGGGAGACCTTAAAGCAGCCTTCCAGTACTTGAAAGGGCTACAGGAGAGCTGGGAAGGGACTTTTGACAAGGAGTTGGAGTGACAGAATGAAGGGCAATGGATTGAAGCTTGGGGAAGGCAGATTTAGACTGGAGATGAGAAAGAATTTCTTTAGAGTGAGGGTGGTGAGACACTGGCACAGGTTGCCCAGGGAGGCTGTGGATGCCGTCTCTCTGGAGGTGTTCAAGGCCAGGTTGGATGAGGCTTTGAGCAACCTGGGCTGGTGGGAGATGTCCCTGCCCATGGCAGACAATTGGAACTGGACCATCTTTAAGGTCTCTTTCAACCCAACCATTAAATCTGTTTACTCTTGCAAAATTCTAATGAGGCAGTGAAATGGCCTGGTTAAGCTGCAGAAGTAGGGCAGAGAAATCAGGTGAGTAGAACACAGCTGCAGGCAGAGCTGCAGCAGTATTGCTGTTTCTCTTAACAGCCTCTAACTAGTCAACAGCTGAGTTTGTCAGCAGCTTTTTCAGCATATGCTCCATGACTTCTGTTTAATGACACTTCAGAAGTCTGATGATCAATTTCCTTTAGGATAATTCTGAATTAGTAGGAAATATATTTTTTTTCTTCTGAGAAAAGCTTCTTCTGTCCTGAAATGGCCAAATGTGGTTGTGCTTTCCAATCCAACCACAGTGCAAATAGTTTGTCTTGGATATAATTTCTAAGCAATGCCTCAAACCAGAGGAGGTAACAATCTCATTGATCCTCCAAGCCTTCAGTTTCTTGAGTCTGTGTCTGGGAGGGGTTTTGGTAAGTAGTGGTGTGGCTTCTGCAAGAAGCTTCAAGAAGCTCTATGTCAGGCCCACAATGAATGGCTTAGATTGGAAGAGACCTCAGAGATCATCTGCTCCAACCTCTCTGCCTCTCAACTAGACTTCATTGCTCAAGGGCTCATCCAGTTTGGCTTTGAACACCTACAGGGAGGGTGTGTGTGGTGGGTTTGAGAAGTTACCCCCAGCTACACTCCTGCAGTCATGGAAGATAATGGCAGGGACTGGAAGGAAGAGCTGCCCAGCATAAGTGAAGATCTGCTTCATGATCACCTGGAGAACCTGAAAGTGTTCAAGTCCATGGGAGCCAAAGGGATAGACCCAGGGGTACTGAGAGAACTGCAGATGAGGTTGCTAAACCCCTCTCTGTTATGTTCCAACAGTCCTGGCAGTCTGGTGAAGTCCCCAGGGACTGGAAAAGGGGAGACATAAATCCCATCTTGAAAAAGGGTAGGAAGGAGGAGCCAGGGGAACTGCAGGCCAGGCAGTGTCACCTCTGTGCCTGCTAAGATGATGGAGCAGATCCTCCTGGAGGCACTACTGAGACAGGAGAATAGTGCAGAGGTGATTGGGTCCAATCAGCATTGGCTGCACCAAGGGCAGATCCTGCCTGACGAACCTGGAGGCCTTCTATGAACCACTCCTATTGTAAAGAACTTTCTCCTGCTGTCCAAGCTGAATCTACCCTGTTCCAGTTTCAAACCACTGCTGTCACTGCATGCCCTTTGGAACAGTTCCTTGCCAGCCTTCCTGTAGGTTCCCTTCAGATACTGAAATGCAGCTCTAAGGTCTTCCTGGAGCCTTCTCCTCTTCAGGCTGAACAGCCCCAGCTCTGCCAACCTGTCCCCATCGCAGAGGTGCTCAGCCCCAGATCATCTTTGTGGCCCTCCTCTAGACTTGCTCCATCAGGTCCATGTCTCTTGTGCTGTGGGTCCTATAGCTGGACACAGAACTGCAGGTGAAGTCTCAGCAGAGGGGCAGGATCCTCCCTCTCCATCTCTGGACATGCTGTTTTGGATGCAGCCCAGGCTGCCATTTGCCTTCTGGGCTTCCAGTGCCCATTGCTGGCTCCTGTTCAGTTTCTCACCCACCAGCACCCCCAGGTCCTTCTCTGCAGGGCTGCTTTCATCCCCCAGCCTGGATTGATATGGAGGATTGCCCTGACGTAGGTTCAGGACCTTGCACTTTGCCTTGTTTGACCTCATGACCTGGGCTTGCTTGGTGCTATAGGCTCAACTGTTGGGTTTCAGCCTTTTAACTCTGCCAGTTTGCCATTACTGCCTGCAGGACATTATTAAGAGTAGCTGAAATGGCAAGACACTGTCTTGGCTACCTGGAAAGCACAAGAGCCACACTGCTGGGAAGCTACAGCTGGAGAGGCTTTTCCTAACCTGCAAGCTCCAGATCTGCCTCGCTGACCCAAGTGCCCTGGAGCTGTACCATTACAAGCCCTAAGCTGCAGCATAGTGAGCAATAAGCTGCTTCCAGCACCACTCTGTGAACCAGGAGCCCTGCCTGACCTGTGCCAGGAGGGAAGTTGACCTTGCTGACTGCCCTGTGCCACCAGAGCCGCAAGGCTTCACTGCTGCAGCCTGCACACCCCCAGCTCCCTCAGCCCCTGCTCACCCCCAGCTGCTCCAGGCCCTTCTCCAGCCTGGCTGCCCTGCTCTGGGCACGCTGCAGCCCCTCAATGTCCTTGCTGCAGTCAGGGGCCCAGAGCTGAGCACAGCACTCCAGCTGTGGCCTCCCCAGTGCTGAGCACAGGGGCAGGATCCCCTCCTGGCCCTGCTGCCCACCCTGCTGCTGAGCCCAGCCAGGATGCCAGTGGCTCTCTTGGCACCTGGGCACTGCTGCCTCGTGTTCAGTGAACCTCAACCAACACCCCCAGGGCCCTCTGTGAACTGCACCTTTCCAGCCACACATGCCCAGGTCTGGAGCTTCCCACGGGGTTGTTGTGACCCAAGTGCAAGACCTGGCACTTGACCTTGTTGAACTTCATACTATTATCCTTCATGTAATTAGATGGTGGCCTTTTATGGGCAGGCAGGGTCACATAGTCTATTGCTGACATCCAGAGGGTGCCCTTAGCTTTTAACTGCCCTTTGATACTGGATGCAACTAAATTCTGGAGGCAGATTTTTTTAATTCTCGTGTCTTAAAATTGATTTTGTTATCCAAGGGGTTTAATGGGTGCTTGTTACTGCAGAAGAAAGAAAGTGCACAGTGAGACTGGCTTCCAGCTTGACATTCAGTTGGTAACTTTCTAGTGCTTGTTAGTGGAGGAAATAACCTGACTAACAAGGGGGAGGGCATTGCAAGCACCTGGCAGGTTTAGTAAGGAGGAAGGGAGGAATGCAGCCATGATGGAAACCTGGTAAGTGTACTCATGGAAAAATGTGCAAGATCACAGAATTGTGGGGGTTGGAAGGGACCTCCAGAGATCAGCCAGTCCAATCCCCCTGCCAGAGAAGCATCACCTAGGGCAGGGCACACAGGAACACACCCAGGTGGGCTTGGAAAGTCTCCAGAGAAGGAGACTCCACCACCTCTCTGGGCAGCCTGCTCCAGGCCTCCAGCAGCCTCACAGTGACAATGTTTTCCCTCCTGTTCCCATGACACCTCCTCTGCTCAGGCTTGCCCTGTCATTGGATGACACTGAGTAGAGCCTCACCCTTCTTGGGAAGTAAAGGTTGTAATCAGTGTCATTAATATATGACAATGCAGACTTGCTTGGAGCTGAGCTGGTCCAGCTGCAGCAGAAGTGGTGGTGAACTGAAACAGTGGAGTCCTGCCATGGAAGTGCCTCTGTGCAGCTGGGTTTTGTGTCACTGGACCGTGCTTGCCAGCTGGGTTCAGCTGTGGTGGTGCAGTGCAGACAGCTCAGAGCCTGGGTTTGTAGAAAGCCAGCTCTGATGCTCAGCTGTGAGGCTGGCTTTGGTAGCAGTACAGCTCTGTGCTCATGGACTATGGTTACAGCAGGCAGCTTTGGTCTGTGATGGCTCTGCAAGTTCAGGGCTCTGACCTATGTGGCACAAATATTCTATGCATGGTGAAAGCTGGCAATGTTCAAACAGTAAGTAGCAAGCAGCAGGAGTGTAATGCATGCTTCTGCCTTGGGCTTTGCCTTGCCTTCCCCCCAACCCCAGTCTCATTGGCTTGTATTTATAAGAGATTTCCAACCAAGGACCCCAAATTCTGGAGTGATGAAACTGTGCCACAAGCAGGGTACAGCCCCCTTGCTCCTCACCTTTTGCTATTTGTAGTGGGCATGCTGAGTGGATCCTGCTGTTGGGTTTCAGCTTGGAGAGGTAAACAGTGCTCCACTGGCTAACTGGAGAGAGTGCAGAGAATTGTCATTGGCTTCCATTTAGGATTTCCCAGTCCTGCTCTGCTGTTCTCCTTGCCCCAGGAAGTGCCCTTGCTGGGTCAGCATTCCAGGTGTGTGTGGCAGTGTGTAGTGTTTCCTCAGGAGCCTTCTGAGAGCACGGAGCTGTAGAGCTTTGCTTCTCTGCACTTTTGTCCTGGCTTAGGCAGGCTCAGCTTGTAGGGCACTGTAACCTGCCTCAGCTAGTAGGGCAGAGAAGTCATGGTGTGATGAGAAGCCATTAGCCTTGGGAGGAGTAATTGCTTGTAGCCTTTGGAGGCAAGATGTTCAGCTTTGACAGCCTTGCAAGTGCTAACGTGGATAATGATTCTTTCCAAGCAGATAAGATTTTATGGGAAATCTTTGCTTCCTTTCCTACAGCTGGGGAATCTGAGTCATTCCCTGAGGAATGCTGCTTATCCCTGAGGCATATTTTCTGATTTGTAGACGAAAAGGTGAGTGTCAGATGAAGCAGGGATAGGAAACAAAGTCTGTATATTACCCTGTGCCCATTTTCCTTCTGTTTGGTGAATGATGGTAACTGCTCTTGTGTGAGCTCTGCAGCTGTGACCTGACCTCTGGGTGTTTAGATCATCTGCTCAGCTGCAGCCTAGGGCTCTCTAGCACTTTTATGTATTGTTATCCTCTGTGTACCTAAGCTTTCTATGGGAGTAATAGGGAGAGAGGCTCCTGTTTGTTTCTCAAGTGAAATATCTTTTTTTTCTCTACCTGCCCTCTCTTTCTTTTCTCTTCAACAGGACCATTCTTGTCTTATCCAAAATATTTGGAAGAAGGAGCCCCACAGAAGGCTTCTGTGAGATGAACTTTGATTTACAGATTTAGATTCACAGATTGCATTAGGTTGGAAGGGATCCTCAAAGGTCATCTTGTCCAACCCTCCTGCAGGCAGCAGGGACACCTCTAACTAGGCTGCCCAGGACCACATCAAGTCTGATCTTGAATGTCTCCAGAGGTGGCTGTAATAGTAGGATATGAATGCAAGATAGGAATTTGAAAATTAATATAATTTATTAATTTTGTTATTCAGAAACTGGCTCCCACCACTATGTTTAATAATAATGGGTCCTTTGCATGGTCATGAAAACTTTATGCAGAGGGAGATAAACAGGGAATCTCTGGGACACTTAAGGAACAGAACTAGCAACAATATAGCAAATATTAAACTTGAAACTGGAAAGAGATTCTTAGTTTCTTTACACATCTTGCCCACCTTGGGGCTGGAGAGGCTCCTTGCTGCTGCTGAGGCAGAAGGTACTCAAATTCACTTAAGAATTTATAGAATTTTGAGGCTTTTTAGTGTTCACTCCCAAGGTATTCTCTCTGGATTTCTGGGGCTGCATTACAGGATGAGGCAGTGCCCAGAGCAGGTGGAGGGGTTGGTGGTTTCAGAGGGGTTAGAGGCTTTGGAGCTCCCCCAGACTCTTTTCTCAGGAAGCTGGAGGTATAGCACAATCTCTGACCTGGTTCCTCTTGACTCCTGATAGCTGGAGACTTGCAGAGGGGCAGGCAGGATGCAGTGAGATGGCAACACTGAGAGCATGCAGAAGAAACAACAGCAGTAGCAGCAGGCACCAGTACAAGGGCAGAGCAGCCTCTTGTTACCTGCTCATCTCCTTTTGTCAATGTATGCCCAAGATCAGTGGGCCTTTGGCCACAGGGCAGCCAATCAGAGTGGCACTTAGCCAGGCCTGACCATACCAGGTGAAACCAGAGCTTTTGTTTCCCCTTCCTCTGGTTGCTTCTCCCAGCACAAAAGGTGGGGGAGCAGGGGAACATGTCTGGGCAAGCCAGGACATGTTCAGGCATATTTAGACCTACCATGACAGTGGGACCTCAACCACATCCCTGGGCAGCCTGTGCCAGTGTTCCACCACCCTCACAGTGCAGAACTTCCTCCTGCTGTCCAACCTAACTGCCCTGCTCCAGTTTCAAACCATTGTCCCTTGTGCTGTCACCACAGGCCCTTTGGAACAGTTCCTTGCCAGCCTTCCTGTAGGTTCCTTTCAGATACCAAAGTGCAGCTCTAAGGCCTCCCTGGAGTCTTCTCCAGGCTGAACAGCCCCACCTCTGTCAGCCTGTCCCCACAGCAGAGGTGCCCAGCCTCTGATCATCTTTGTGGCCCTCCTCTGGACTTGCTCCTTCAGGTCCTTGTGGTGGGGGCTCCAGAGCTGACAGTGTCATGGATTGAGTTGAACCTGCTGCTATCTATACTATGCTGCAGTCACATCAGCTTCAAAAATGACAGTACTGACAGGAGTATTATGGGGCTAGAAGTTCAGATTGCAGCATGGGAGGCTTCCTGTTCCACTTGCTGTTTCTGGATTCCAGCTTCTTTGGGTATTGTCTTTTCTGCTGGGATGGCAGTGGGACAAGGAGGGATGGGGAAGCAGTTTTCTAGCTTTTGGCTGACTTGCTTCTGCTTGCTGCTGCTTTGTGTCCTGCTGCTTCTGCATTTTGTACCACGTTTTTCTGATTTTGCTGAGTAAACTCTGTTCTTATCTCACTTGTTTGGTGTCTTAGTCTCGAGTTTGTGTGTTACTTTTCTCTCACTTCTGTGTTGAGAAAGTAAAAATAGGCAGGTTACCCCACTGGGTCAGTTTGACCCACTTTGTTCTGACTTAAACCATTACCACAGCCCTGCAGGAGAGGTCCCCCAGAGCAGAGCAGAGGGGCAGGATCCTCCCTCTCCATCTCTGGCCACGCTGCTTTGGATGCAGCCCAGGCTGCTCTTAGCCTTCTGGGCTGCCAGTGCCCATTGCTAGCTGACTTCATTATTAATAATTGGTTATGAATTTTTTTTTTTAATTAATA
>VWZI01020821.1:6933-57648 GCA_013396835.1 Psilopogon haemacephalus | reverse complement strand
TGTTGACAAAAAGCAATTACACAAAGGTTATTTATAAACATGTAATTAAACAGCTTAGACCGTTTAAAGAGTCAGAGCTTGGAAAATAGGAACCTGGTAACAGAGGAAATTCTGAGCATGGAGTCAGCCTATGCTCACTGAGGTGATAGATACAAAGTCTCCCAGTAAAGGAGGAGGAAGAGTTACCTTGCTGCTAAGTTGCTGATGCAAGCCTGCAAACATGACCTCCAGTCCTGGTGGAAGGCAGCAGGAAAAAGGGGACAAGGGCTCTAAATCACCCCCTTAAATACACTGTTTTGGAAGTGAAACTGGCCTGTGGGATGTGAGATGATGAGGAACCTGTCCTTGGCTCTCATAGTTGGGGAAAACAATCTACACAGGCCTCTGGCTCCCATAACATAGCCTGCCACAAGGGTAAAGAGATAGTGAAACATCTGGTTAGAGAATAACAGGTTATCATGAATATTAACCAATGGGACTGTGCTTAATTATGCCAACCAATTAGCATGCTTCTGATTAGCATGGGCAGTGTCCTGCAGAGCTTATGTTCCCAATCAGAATTAGGCACATTGCTTTAGCCTGAAAACACTATAAAAGAACTTTCCTGTCGCTAATAAAGGGTTTGACTTCATACATCATATTGGTGTGGTTGTGTTGTTCTGGCCCTGCATGTAAGCAATGACCCTGGCACTGGCACCCATTGTTTAGTCCAGTCAATTCAAAGTCCTGTCATCCCCCCCCGCCCCGGCACTTGAGGGGCAGCACAAGACATCTGACTTGGTTATGTGCTAAGTACCTGCTGCTTGGGGCTTTATTGGGTCCAAACCCTACGCTGTTCTGCTCACACCCATCAACTCCCATTCCTGCAAGAGGAGGAGAGCAGGGGTTTGAACTAATCTGTCAGGATTTTGTGCCCTACCAGGACACTGGCTTCTGTCTGGCTTCTCCCCTGCCAGCACCCCCAAGTCCTTCTCTGCAAGGCTGCTCTCAATCTCGTCATTCCCCAGCCTGCATTGGTATGGAGGATTACTCCAAACTGGGTGCAGGACCTTGCACTTTGCCTTGTTTGACCTCAATCCACCTCTTCACCCTGTCCAGGTCCCTCTGGATGGCAGTGTTATGATACTAATAAGCAGCAGAGATAAAAAAAATAATAATCTATTAATATTTTTTTTTAAATCTTGCTGGAAAATTATTTACAAGGTATCTTTGTAGGCATAGGTGCTTGGTTCTGGTTGGTTGTTTACACCAAGAGCAGGCAATGTAAACAGTTTAAGCAAACACCAGCAAAGCAAAGAGTAGTTGAAACTGGAAAGAGATGACCTGGCAGTAATGCCACATGCCCACAAGGGGATTCTGTGGCTGCTAAGCAAGACAGCAGGCTCCAGAACCTTGACAGAGACTTGACAGTTAGATTTGCTGGGATTCCTCAGGGCTGTGATGCCAAGATGGTGGCACCTGGCCACATCCTGGTGGCACCTTGCCACAAGCAGGGCTGAGGCTGGAGGCAGGCTGGGGATGGAAGCAGGATGGGGATGGAAGCAAGCTGAGGCTGGAAGCAGGGTGGAGCTGGAGGCAGGCTAGGGATGGAAGCAGGATGGGGATGGAAGCAAGCTGAGGCTGGAAGCAGGGTGGAGCTGGAGGCAGGCTAGGGATGGAAGCAGGATGGGGATGGAAGCAAGCTGAGGCTGGAAGCAGGCTGGAGCTGGAGGCAGTCTGGGGATGGAAGCAGGATGGGGATGGAAGCAGGCTGGAGCTGGAAGCAGGCTGAGGATGGTGGCAGGCTGAGGATGGAAGCAGGCTGGAGCTGGAGGCAGGCTGAGGATGGAAGCAGGCTGAGGCTGGAGGCAGGCTGAGGATGGAGGCAGGCTGTGGCTGGAAGCAGGCTGAGGATGGTGGCAGGCTGAGGCTGGAGGCAGGCTGTGGCTGGAAGCAGGCTGAGGATGGTGGCAGGCTGAGGCTGGAGGCAGGCTGTGGCTGGAAGCAGGCTGAGGATGGTGGCAGGCTGAGGCTGGAGGCAGGCTGTGGCTGGAAGCAGGCTGAGGATGGTGGCAGGCTGAGGCTGGAGGCAGGCTGTGGCTGGAAGCAGGCTGAGGATGGTGGCAGGCTGAGGCTGGAGGCAGGCTGTGGCTGGAAGCAGGCTGAGGATGGTGGCAGGCTGAGGCTGGAGGCAGGCTGTGGCTGGAAGCAGGCTGAGGATGGTGGCAGGCTGAGGCTGGAGGCAGGCTGTGGCTGGAAGCAGGCTGNAGGCAGGCTGGGGATGGAGGCAGGCTGAGGATGGAGGCAGGCTGAGGCTGGAAGCAGGCTGTGGCTGGAGGCAGGCTGAGGATGGAGGCAGGCTGTGGCTGGAGGCAGGCTGAGGATGGAAGCAGGCTGAGGATGGAGGCAGGCTGAGGATGGTAGCAGACTGATGCCAGTGATGTACTGATGCCAGTGGCAGACTGTGGCTTGGCGTTTGTGCAGTGCTGGAGGTTGCTTGCTTGTTGACACTTTGAGGCTCACAGGCTCAGAGTAGCTCTCGCCCCTGTAGCTCTGGGCTTGGCAGCAGTGTGGCTTGCCCAGCAGCCTGGTGGGAGAGGCTCTTTCAGCTGCAGCTCTTGCTGCTTTCCCAGGTAAATCAGGGCAAGGTGATCGAGTTGTTTGCCATCTTGGCTTGTATTTAACAATGTTCAAAGACCATTAACAGCTACAGTAAAAGAGGTTAAAAGATGGAAACACAATACTGCAACCTATGGAATTGAGTTTGTCCAAACTTGGCCTGATGACACACACGGTCTGTAGGTGTGCCACAAGGTCAGACCCACCAGCAACTTGTGCATTTGGTTTTCTTGGACCCCAGGACATGTCCACTAGGCAAGTCTGTGTCATGTCCAGGTTACCAGACTTGCAGGCACCTAGCCCACTGTTTGCTTCATGCCAAAAAGTCCCCCACTCCAGAGAGGAAAGAGGGAGTTTAGGGCTTGACTTGTTGGGACATATTTTGGGCTTGTTTTGGGCTTATTTTGCCTGACTACCGCAGACACCCATCCTGTCCTTCTGTCTTATCAACTGCACCACTCAGCTTGGTATCATATGCAGGCTTGCTGAGGGTGCCTAAATTTCACTGCCTGTATCACTGATGAAGACATTGAGCAGCACTGGTCCCAGTACAGACCCCTGAGGAGCACCATTTGTCCCCCATCTCCATCTAAACATTGAGCTGCTGACCACTACTGCCCTTTAGAAGCCTTTTTCCAGGCTCTTCCTTCTCCAGTATCCACAGCTGAAAAGAGACAATGAAATGTACCAACCAGTGCAGAGCTGGGAATGAGGAGAGTGTAGCTTTGTGATGAGTAAGGAATTGTTGAGTCCTCCCCATTGAGCTGTAACACACTGACAAGAAATGCAGGCTGCTGCAGTACAGTGTCAGTGGAAGTGCTCAGTGCAGTTGTGCAGACAGTGAGCTGATGCTTTGGGTTTTCTTATTCTGCTAAACTTTGTAGTTACAAGTGGGGGGGAAAAAAAGAGAATCTGTAGGTAGCTATAGTACTGTTGCAATTTTCTGGTTATGTCCTTAGTAGGTGGTAAAACAACTCCCAAAGTAGCTTTTCTGCTTAGTCTAAATTCTTGGTGAACACTCTGCAATTAAAAAGGATGAGGTGTGACAGTTCTGATAGATGAACTCCTTAAGCCCAGCAGTAGACAGAGAGGTCACACTGCAACATCTGTGACAGTTGTGTTAAACCCTGTTACCTTTTTGCTTTGGAATTGGTGTTCTGATTTATGCCTGCTTTGTTTGTCAGAGAAAGCAACCAGTGAGATGAACACCGCAGAGGACTGGGGCCTGATCTTGGACATCTGTGACAAGGTTGGACAGTCACGCACAGGGTAAGTGACTGGAAATTGCCTTCCAAACTGCTAACACTTTATGTCAGTCCTGTACTCAAGAGAGAGGAATGACATTTTGTAAAGGGTTGAGCTTACCTGGAACTGGATCCTGACTCCTCCCTGGGATGCTCTGACCTGCCCCAGGTGTGGTGTTTAGCCCCCTCCCCCTTCCTGCTGAGACTACTATAAAGGGGAATGGACTTCTTGTCTCTGTCTCTTGCCCTCTCCTCACCTGCCCAGCACTTTGCTGCCCTGCTGCTGCTCACCTCCTGCTCTCCAGCAAACACGTGGGGGAGCAACCATTTTTTGGAACTCTGTAACTCATTGCATTTCACCATCAATCCTGCATCCCTCTGCATCCACCACCAATCATCAATTTCACTGCTTGCATTCAGCTTCCATCCACAGGTTGTATTTTTATATTTTGTATTTTCGTTCCCTTTCCCCCTATCCTCTGTAATTTCCCTTATACCTGTACCCTGTATTTTGGTTCCCTTTTTTCCCATCTTCTGTAACTCCCCTTACTTTATATGTACTGCTAAAGTTTACCTTTTTTATTTCTAAATCAAATTAAATATTTATTGAGCTTTTGAGCTCAGTGGGGCTAGCTTAAATGAATACACATTTGTGTTACCTTGTATAGACCCACACAGCAGCTAACAGGTTGCTAAGGAAGAGCTGTGGATTTTCTGCTCACCTGTTCTGCAGTTCTTCCTCTTGACATCCTCCTGGATGATCTGTTCAGGTTAAGACTGGTGTACAGCAGCTTCTCCAGTGTGACCGAACTGCTTCAGCAGTGTCACCATAAGCCCAGGAGACCTCAGTACAGGAGATCTCTTTACAGGATCATCTGAAGTGCCCTCCAGAG
Organism: Psilopogon haemacephalus; assembly: GCA_013396835.1. Classification (NCBI taxonomy): domain Eukaryota; kingdom Metazoa; phylum Chordata; class Aves; order Piciformes; family Megalaimidae; genus Psilopogon; species Psilopogon haemacephalus. Next base: position 52,913 of record VWZI01020821.1, on the reverse strand, counting down.
GTTGTCTAGTCCCAGCACCCCAGCTTGAAACAAGTGCAGGTTGCTCAGGACTGTGTGGAGTCTTAGTGCCTCCAAGGTCAGTTTCCACAGCCTCTGTGTGCAGCACGTTTCAGTCTGTAGCTGCCCTGGCAGTAGTAAATAATCCTGCAATCAGATTAGCATTGCCCTGTTGCATCTTCTCCTATGGCTGTGCAGCTCTAAGCAAGGAGTCTCTCAGGGTAGAGGAGGCTCTCTCTGATTAGGAAGCAGTGAGATCGCTTTTTAGTCCACTCTTCCCAAAACTGAAAGCAGTTCCCTGTCTCCACCTCTTGTTCTGTGTGACTCTGACCATCCTGGCAGCCATCCACTGCAGGTACTGCACTGCGTTGATATCCTTGCACTGGGAAAACCCAAAATGGGCAGAGTACTGCAGAAGCAGCCTTGCAAGTGCAAGATCAGTGGGGAAGGGTCGCTGCCTTAGCCCAGGTGCCTGCACTGATGAGTTGTTTGACCCAGGATATGGTTGGCTGTCTTGGCTGCCAGGCTGCACTGCTGATGCTGGTTGGTCAGTCAGCAGAACCTGCAGATCCTTTAGGGACAAGTTCTGAGGTTTTTTTGCGTCTTTGGGGAACTTATAAAACCAAAACCCAGACAAAACTAAACCAGTGGTTTTATTCTGGCTGTGACTTAAACCTTTGTAATACTTCCCTGCTTACAGCAGGCTGTCAGCTGACTTGTTGCTCAAATTCAGATGCTGTTAAAACTTGCTGATAGGGAATTTTCTTTCTCTTGCTGGATTACATCATAGGGAAGTGCTTGAGAGAGTCCAGCACAGAGCCACAAAGCTGCTGAAGGTGGTGCAACATCTCCCTGTGAGGCCAGGCTGAGGGAGCTGGGGCTCTTGAGCTTGGAGCAGAGGAACCTGAGGGCTGCCCTCAGTGCTGTGCTCAAGCTGTGCAGGGCAGTGTGGGCAGGATGCAGCCAGGCTGTGCCCAGGGGTGGCCAAGGGCAGCACAAGGGGCACTGGGGGCAAGCTGGAGCAGAGGAGGTGCCAGGGGAACAGGAAGGGAAAGTTTGTACTGTGATGGTGCTGGAGCCTGGAGCAGGCTGCCCAAAGAGTTTGTGGAGTCTCCTGCTCTGCAAACTGTCCAAACCCACTTGGATGTGTTCTGTGTGCCCTGCCCTGCTCTGGCAGGGGGCTTGGCCAGGATGATCTCTGGAGGTCCCTTCCAGCCCCTGACATTCTGCGATTCATCACGGAGCTTTTCCCCTTCTGCTTCTGCACTGTCCTGCAACACTCCACACTTGCCTTGATAAACAAAAGGTTCTGTGATTCTGTGCTCATGTCATAGCAAGGTAAAAAATGACAAAGTTCCTCAGTGACAAGTTTGAAACCAGTACGTCACAGTGTCTGGAATTCTCCTGCAGTTAGAAGTTCCTGTGGCAGAGGTGCTAAGCTTCTTAGTCTGCTTTCATCTTTTAACCAGTTCTGGTCCAAGACAGGCTGCCCACTGCAGTTTTAGAACATCTCTGATTTATAGATTTTCTTTGCAGCAGTCTATGAGCTCCATTGCATTTTTGATCTAGATCCCCTGAAGCTGGAGTAGTCTAGGGCTGTCTTCGATCAGTAGCAGGTTTTGTCTCTTAGTGTTAAGGGACACAGTCTCTCCCTTAGCTCTGTCAGCCACTTGTCTGCATCCAGAGTCCTTGCTGGAAACTTCTCATACTTCAAAGATGCTACATTTTCTTTTCAGGTAAATTAGTTACAGTTCAGTAACAGAATTGCTCCTGTTCATCCTTGCACTGAAATACTTTGGTTACCTCCAGAGATCATCCTGTCCAACCTCCCTGCCCAGAGCAGCATAACCCAGAGCAGGGCACACAGGAACACATACAGGTGGATTTGGAAAGGCTTCAGAGCAGGAGACTCCACAGCCTCTCTGGGCAGCCTGCTCCAGGGCTCCAGCATCCTTACGGTAAAAAGTTTTCTTTTATGTTTAGGTGGAACCTCCTCTGCTCCAGCTGAAACCTGTTGTTCTTTGTCCTGTCACTGCACATGCCTGAGCAGAGCCTGGCACCTTCATCTTGGCACCCACCTCTCAGATATTGATAGACATTGATCATATCCCCTCTCAGCCCTCTCCTCTCCAGATTAAACAGCCACAGGCCTCTCAGCCTTTCTTCATAGCAGAGCTGTTCCAGTCTATTTGTCATCCTCGTGGCTCTCTGTTGGACTCTCTCCAGCAGGTCCCTTTCTCTCTTGAATGGGGGAGCCCAGAACTAGACACAGTATTACAGGTGTGGTCTCAGCAGGGCAGAGTAGAAGGGCAGGAGAACTTCCCTAGCCCTGCTGGTATTACTTTTCTTGATGCATCCCAGGATGCCATTGACCCCTTGGCCATAAGTGCACATTTCTGGCCCATGGAGAACTTGCTGTCCACTGGGATTCCTAAGTCTTTCTCCATGGAGCTGCTTTCCAGCACACAACCCCTAGGTTGTACTTTCACTAGTATGCCTTTTTGACAGCTGTCACTGCACAGTGGCCATGTGGTGGTTTGCTAGTGTGATCTCAAAGTGCCAAACACAGGTGACTCGTGCCAAGTGGTTTAACCTCAACCAATGGAAAGGGGAGAAATAATGTGGAGAGAGAAAAGGGGAAGAGGTCCTATAGCTACCACCCAAAGATATCTCTCTGGTCCCAAGGTCCAGTCCTGCTGGACTGCTCCTCCTGTTCTTGTTGTAGCCTTCTTTCTTCTTGTTGCTGGAAGAGACCTCTTCTGTTGCAATAAAGTGCAGAGATGAAGTTGAGACCTCAGGCAGAAGCTCTTGAACCTCTTGGTGTTCTTGGGGCTCCTTAGCTTTCAAGCTCTTGAACTCTCACCTGTTGTTAGGGAGACATCCAAAAGGATTTTGGACTTCACCCCTGCTGCTGACCAAATTTCCTCTCCCTACTCCTCATGCCCCTCATGATGTGAGGTTTCCACACATGCGCAAGGAGGAGTGCCCAAGGCATGGCCTGCCTTGGAGGTTGGTAGCCTGAGGCCAGGAGGTGTGTTTGGGTATTGTAATGATTTTATAATGAGCAAGGTTCACTTTAGTCCACAGTTTCCTTAGCAACACCCAAGCATCAGTCTCTCCTGAGGGCAGCTGCATTCTTTGGTTCCTCCTAAACAGTGGAACACTCCATCAGAAGGGGCCCTTAGTACCACACTGGCTTCTTTCCACAAAGTCTTGCATCTGTACCAGATTCCATTGTGTGGAAACAGCAACTGAATCAGCAACTGATTCTGGGTTAGGCCACTGCAGATGCATGCTAAGATGTTAGCATGGCTTTTAGGCAAAGTGCTTGAAGTTAATGGGGTGATGATTCCTGATGGCAAGGATGAGGCCAAGGGTCAGGGCAGTCAAAGAAGGAAGAAGCTTAGTGATTATAAGACAGAAGCTGGGTATACACTGACTGCTCAGGTAGGATCAGGCTTTGTTAGGAAAATGGCAGATGCCTGATCCATCTACAGGTTAGTCAGGAAAAAGTGCATAAGCTTAGAAGATTTGGTAATTGATTTATTATAAATAAATAAATAAATCCCACTAAAAATCCACACACACAAAATACTAAAAAAAACCCAAACAAGCCACCAAAAACCAAACCAAACAAGAAAATCCCAACAACCAAACCCAAACAGAACATTCTTCCAGTTGCTGAAGGGATCCTGCAGGAAGGCTGCAGAGAGACTTTTCGTAAGGGTTTCTAGAGACAGGACATGGGGGAGTGGTTTGGAGCTGCAGGACAGTAGGGTTGAACTGGATCATAGGAAGAAGTTCTTCTGTAGGAGGATGGTGAGACTCTGGAATAGGCTGCCCAGGGAGGTTGTGGATGCCTCCTCCCAGGGGGTGTTCATGGCCAGGTTGGATGAGGCCTTGGGAAACCAAGTGTACTTGGGAGGTGTCCCTGCCCATGGCAGGGAGGCTGGAATAGATCATCTCTGAGATTCCTCTCCTAACCTGAGCCGCTCTGATTCTGTGAAGTCAGCAGCTGAGAGACTCCAGCAATGGCTGGGAAAATGGAAGTGTTCATTGCAACACTCTGTCCTGGGGGTGGGTGCTGGAAAATTTGCATTGAGAAACAATCTGCCTGTGTTGCTGACTGGAAACTGTGTCCTGAATCCTTACTGATTAGTCACTGCCTCCACGAGTCAGGATTTGTGGTTAGCTGATTCTCCTTTGGTTGTCTCTGCCTGCTCATACAAGAGAGAACAGTGAAGTTGTTTACTTGACAGTCTTCCAAACTCCAATTGATTTTTAAATGGTTTTTTGTCCCCTCAGGTTGCTCCATCAGTATAATTTTGCAGTCTCAGTCTAACATGCTGAGCAGGAAACTCCTCGACTACCTTGCTTGAGCCCCACAATCAGTTACCTAAGAGCAGATGCAGTGTTTGTGCAGAGTGGTGTTTTGGATTCCATTTGCTGTTAGCTTTGTCCTTAAACACCACAAAATCAAATACATTATCTTTTACATCTCAAACTCCAACTGCAGTGTGTGGTGACTGCTTGCTGGGTCTCTCAGTTGGCAGTACCCTGCCTTCTGTTGCAGCTTGCCCACTTTTCTCTCTCGTCATGTTCGGGGAAAAGACCTCCATGCTCCCCTGTCCCAGAGGCCAGCACTCTTGCTGCAGCTCTTGGGCAAAATTAACTTCTGCCTCCATTTCTCAGTGCCTTGATAAGGCCTTGATGTCACAGCTCAGAAGGTTAAAGCCATAATGTGGTTTAGTTGTACTAAAGTGACATACAACAGTGGGGGACTTGCCAGTGACTAGCACAAAGGCACCCATGGACCAGCATAGGCTGGGGACTCACCTGTTGGAGAGCAGAGCAGAGCAGAGGGACCTGGGATCCTGGTGAGCAGAAGGATGCTCATGAGCCAGCAGTGTGCCCTTGTGGGCAGAAAGGCCAAGGACACCCTGGGGTGGATTGGAAGGGGAGTGGTGCACCCCTCTTGCTGACCCTTGTACCAGTGCTCCCCCTTATGCATTTTACACCATAGCCCAGGCCGTCCCTGCCTTCTAGGTGACATTTAACATTACTTGGGAGAGTTACTGAGGAACACAGGAGCTGTCTAGCATGGGCTTGGTTTTCCTGGTTAGCACTCTGAGGGGTGTTACCTTTCCTATTAAAATTGCAATTAATAAGGCAAAGGCTGTCAGCCTGGCCCTGGAAAGCTGCCTTGCAGTTGGGTGTTTCTGTTATCTGAGCCCTGCTCCAGCAGTCACAGCCAAAACAAGGCTGCCTGATCTTCACTAGACTCTCTCCTTCACCTCTTTGGCACAAGCTTGATGGATCTGCTGATTGTGAAGGGCCTTGGTCTGGAACCTGCTAAGTTAGCCTGCCTGCCCCACGGCTGATGGAGCAGTTCAGGATCCCTGCTGGTTTGTTATTGGCACTCCCTGTGCCACCTGTGAAAGGTTGTTAGTGGAAGCATTGGAGCAGAGCTGCAGCCCAGCATTTGCCCACCATGGTCTAGAGGTGTCTGCTCTGGCAGGATGCCTGCCTGACTTCCCTCCCATTTCTGCACAGGGCTTCTCACCATTTGCAGACTAAACTGCACCATGAAATGAAGTAAAAATAAGGCTTGCAGGTTCCTAGGCTACGTGACCAAAGACTGGCAAGCCTAGGTGGGGATCTTGGTGTGGATGGAATCGGAAGATTTTAAACCCCTGTTGTGGTTTAAAGAGCAGACAGAATATAATTACACTCCCCCATAAGAGTACAATAAAAAGCTGTCACTGAATTGGACAGAAGTACAGAATTGTATTTCAAAGAGATACAGAGAAGCACAGAGCATATAAATCCTTAACACCTGATACATTTATAGAGTACAGGAAAATCCTCTTAAACCTTCACCCAACCCAACTAAACTGCAATCCCCACTGCCTCTGCTGCCCTTAGGCCATAACCAGGTGTATTAGTTTAAGCCAGTTCCCCTGAGCTCAAAAGCTCAATAAATACTTAGTTCAACTTGGAAGTAAAAAAAATAAACTTTAACAATAAATAGAAGGTAAAGGGAGTTACAGAGGATGGGAGAAAAAAGGGAACAACCTACAAGATATAGGCATAAGGTAAAGGGAATTGCAGAGGATGGGGGGAAAGGGAACAAAATACAAGTGGTAGGTGGGAGTGGATGGAAGTTGAATCCAAGAGGTGAAGTTGGGAATTAGTGTTAGATGCAGGTGGATGCTGGTGGGATGCAGCAGGATTGAGTTCCAGATCTGGCTGCTCTCCCCGTGTGTTTGCTGGAGAGCAGGTGGTGAAATAGCAGCAGCAGGGGGGTGAGGTGCTGGCTGGTGAGAAAGGCAAAGGCCAAGAGGAAGAAATAGGAAGCTCACCTTATAGGAGTCTCAGCAGGAAGTGGGAGAGGCTAAACACAACACCTGGGGGCAGGTCAGACCACCCCAGGGAGGAGTCAGGATCCAATTGCAGGTAAGCCCCTCCAGGAGGGCTTAACCCTTTACACCAGGCCTCTGTGGGCCATAACCACGTGTGGTGGTTTGGGAGTTGTCTGCCGCCACCCCCCCACTTTGAACTCACCGAGACTAGACTCAGTTGGCTGGAAATTAAGGACTGAAGCTTTGTATTCACACCTTAGCACAATATACAAGCAGATATTGACAAGATATAATGGATATTTACAGATATATACAGTGAAAAAGGGTAATACAGAAACACCACAGCCCTCCCAGACATCAGGATCCCTAAGAGGGGTTTCTAACCACCCTACCACCTTCCCCCCACCCCACTTCCAAATCTTATCTCACTATCTGTCTTATGTGCCAGATAAGCCAAGGTAGATTGGCCAGGGTGGGGTTAACAGCAGGAAAGTAGTTAGTGAAGTTATTCAGATCCAGCTATGAAAGCAGAGAGAGAGATGCAGCAGCAGCCACAGCACAAAGTGGTGATCTTTGGTTTGATTCTAACTTTATAGCATTTCAGTAAATGAATGAGTGAAGGAGACACTGCAATGGTTTCCTTTCTCATCCTAGAGTCTAATTTCTCATTCAGATCCTCCAACCAGTTCAAACTAGCACATCAGGTCAGGAGGAAAAAAATCCCAGAGTTACTGTGAGCACTCCAGAAACACAGGAAATACCTTACTCTCATTTTATCTTCTCTTTTCCTCCTTCCTTCCTTACCCTCCTTTAAAAAAAAGCATATTTTGAAGGGTATTCATAGAATCTCAGAATGGCTCAGGTTGGAAGGGACCTCAGAGCTCATCTAGTGCAGCCCCCCTGCCATGCCCAGGGACATCTTTCAGCTAAACTCAGCTGCTCAAGGCCTCACCCAGCCTGGCCTTGAACATTCCCAGGGAGGAGGCATCCACAGCCTCCCTGGGCAGCCTGTGTCAGTCTCAGCACCCTCATACTGAAGAGCTTCTTCCTCAGCTCCAGTCTAACCCTGCTCTGCCTCAGCTTCAAACCATTTGCCTTTGAGCTGTCTCTGGACACTCAGCAAATGTTTCTCTGCAGCCTTCCTCACAGGATCACAGGATGTTAGGGTCCTGTAGGTTCCCTTCAGCTCTTGGCAGGCAGCTCTAAGGCCCCTCTGGAGCCTTCTCCTCTGCAGGCTGCATGCCCCCAGTGCCCTCAGCCTGTTCTCACAGCAGAGCTGCTCCAGCCCTTCTCTGGTCTCACTCCAGCAGATCTGTGTCCTTCTGCTGGGGCCAGCAGCACTGGAGGCAGCATTGGAGGTGAGGTCTGAGCAGAGCAGAGCCAAGGAGCAGAATCTCCTTTCTTGCCCTGCTGCCCACACTGCTCTGGATGTAGAGGATAGTGCTTGTAAGCCATGGCAATTCCTCCTCAGGCTCACTCAACCTTCCAGTACCTTTAAGGAGAGAACAAAATCATGGAAAGCCAGAGAGATGCTGGACACTGAGCTCTCTGGAAGTCCCATGCCAATTCTTTCTTAGTTCCCTTTTCACATGTTTTCTGTTGAGCACAGCAGAGCTCTGGTTGTTGTGACCCTGGGAGGTAGTGTGGCTGACAAGTTCTGTAGCACTCCTTGGTTCATTGCATGATTAATTCTTTTACGTCATCATCAGATACAATTAAAAGGATAAATGGAAGCAAATGTTGTGTGTGTGCCTCTGTGAAGTACAGGAGCAGCTGCAGGGCCTGCATAGTATCCCAGCTCTCAAATTGAAGAGGTTCTGGGCATTTCTGAGCTCTTACAGTAACTCCATCTTGACAAGAGGTCACAGAACTTGCTGGGAGGTTTTGCTGGCTAAGGAAGCTCACAGTCCTGGCCACAACTCTTAAGTGTAGTCACAGGATGTCAGGGGTTGGAATGGACCTCTAAAGATCATCTAGTTGAACCCCCCTGCCAAAACAAGATCACACAGAGTAAAGTACCCAAGAACACATCCAGGTGGGTTTTGAATGCCTCCAGAGACAGAGGCTTCACCACCTCTCTGTACCAGTGCTCTGCCAGCCTCATACTGAGCATTTTTTTTCCTTAATGGAGTTGGTTTTTGTGTGATGCTACTTTTTGTATACTGTTACTGAGTACTTCCCTGGAGGTGTTTGGGAGAGCTTGCTGGCTGTTGGTTGCCATGCTGCAGAAGCTGCTGACTTCACCCTGTGTTTTTCTTCCTCCCTTGTGTCTTTCAGGCCTAAGGACTGTCTCCGTTCTGTTATGAAGAGAGTGAACCACAAAGATCCCCATGTTGCTATGCAGGCACTAACAGTAAGTTCTTTTGAGCCTTGTGCTTCTACTTCCTGCAGAGTTCTGCTGCAAACACTCTGCTCTGAGTTGGAACCTTTCTTTCTTCAGCTTCTAGGAGCCTGTGTATCAAACTGTGGGAAAATCTTCCATTTAGAAGTCTGCTCAAGAGATTTTGCCAGTGAAGTGAGCAATGTGTTGAATAAGGTAAGGTGTCTGCAGCCCGTAGGGGGACACAGTCAGATGCAGCTGGGCTGGAAGTAGAACAGAGTCTGCCTTCAGGAGGCTGGAAGCTGTGTGGCAGAGGGGAAGGGTACAGGGTGACTGGGAGGACTGTGGCTGTGAGAAGGATCTCCCTGAATGCCACATCCTGCTGCATTTACTCCTGTGATCTGTTTGAGAGAGGTGGGGTCTTAATTTATAAATATAGCAATGAATTTTCACATTGGATAGCAGCAATGAAATGCTGGAGACAGGTGTGGTGAGCTGGAGAGAACACAGGACTGCTCTGGAACCTTGCTTTATTTGATTGGTATGACCCCAAGCTGTGTGGTATAGCAGCCAGGCTGGAGGCCAGGGATGGCATCCAGAGGGAGCTGGGCAGGCTGCAGAGGTGGGCACAAGCCAACCTCAGGAGGTTCAACAAGGCCAAGGGCAACGTCCTGCAGCTGGGTGGAGGCAATGGCAAGCACAAATGCAGGCTGGGCAGTGAGTGGCTGGAGAGCAGCCCTGAGGAGAGGGACTTGGGGGTGGTGGTGGAGGAGAAGCTGAAGATGAGGCAGCAGTGTGCACTTGCAGGGCAGAAAGGCAAGCAGAGNAGGATGCTCAGAGGGCTGCAGCAGCTCTGCTGTGAGCACAGCCTGAAAGAGTTGGGGCTGTGCAGGCTGCAGAAGAGGAGGCTCCCAGGGGACCTTCTGGTGGCCTTCCTGCATCTGAAATGGGCTACAAAAAAGCTGGGGAGGGACTTTTGAGGGTGTGAGGGAGTGAGAGGAGTGGAGGGAATGGAGCAAAGCTGGAGGTGAGGAGATTGAGGCTGGAGGTGAGGAGGAAGTTGCTGAGCATGAGAGTGGTGAGAGGCTGGAATGGGTTGCCCCTGCAGGGAGGTGTTTGGGGCCAGATCCCTGGAGGTGTTTTTGGCCAGGCTGGCAGAGGCTGTGGGCAGCCTGCTCTAGGGTAGGGTGTCCCTGGGCATGGCAGGGGGGTTGGGACTGCCTGATCCTTGTGGTCCCTTCCAACCCTGACTGATTCTGTGATTCTATGATTTTGGGTCCAGTGCTTATCCAAACATGAGGCTAAGGCACTGTGCTCCCTTTCTGACAAAGATATCCCTCAGGAACACCATGGCCTTCAACCTAAAGTGGCAGGAACAGGACTGTGATTTGTGGTGGAAGGTTCAGAACAAATTCTCACATTATTTAACTACTTTCTGCTGTTCTTGCAGGGCCATCCAAAGGTTTGTGAAAAGCTGAAAGCCCTCATGGTGGAATGGACTGATGAATTCAAGAATGACCCACAGCTTAGTTTAATATCTGCTATGATTAAAAACCTGAAGGAGCAAGGAGTTACTTTCCCAGCTATTGGTTCCCAGGTATGTTCCTTGTTGGGTTGTTCTTATTGATTGATTTTTTTTTTTGTTATCTTCATTTCTGTATTTTGCAGTTTGGAGTCTTGAGTTCTAGAATGTGTTTAGCAAACAAAATTAAACCTCTCTTGTCTCAATGAAGCTTCCTTTGACAGCTGAATCACAAAAGCATTTCAGTTGGAGAAGACTTGTAAGGTAATTTGTGGTCTGAGTCTTAATTGTGGGCAGCTTTGATCTCTGGGAAACACAGCTCTGCCCTTGGCTAGAGACAACCAAGAGAGGAATTAAAAACAAAGGCACCAGGATCTAGGGAGATGTTTTCCAGCAGGTTTGTTGGTGCAGAGGGAGGGCACCCAAGAGCCAGTGGCAAGGGGCAGAGGGGTGCATGGACAATGGTAGATACCCAGTTGCGTCTCCCAGTGGTGAAGAGGTTAAAGAGGCACCTGGCAGGTGAATCAAGCAGTTCCTGCATGACACTGATCAGATCATGGCCTCCTGATTTGCTGCAGCCAGTGAGAGTCACTGGGTTTCTGATGGAATACTCCCTGCCCATGGAGGTGGGGGGCTGGAGCTAGGTGATTGATTCCATTCTCTAACTCGGCCAAGGCTGGTGCTAACCCGTGGCCCTCAGCCTCTTGGAAAGTCCTCCAGGGATGAGGCTTCAAGCACCTTCCTGGGCAGCCTGTTCCAATGGTCAAGAACCCTTGCAGTGAAGAAGTTTCTTCTCATATCCAATCTAAACCTCCTCTAGTGCAACCTGAGGCCATTTCCTTTGGTCCTATCACTTGTTACAAGGGGGAAGAGACCAACCCACCACCTGGCTCTGATGCCTTGTCAGAGAGTAGTGGAGAGCAAGAAGGTCTGCAGACTAACCAGCCCTGCTGCTCTGCAACCCTTCACCAGTCTTCCTGCCCTTCTCTGCACCTGCTCCAGCACCCCAATGTCTTTCTTGGAGTGAGGGCCCCTAAAGTGAAGGCAGTACTCAAGGTGTGGCCTCCCAAGTGCTGAGTCCAGGGGGACAGTCACTCCCCTGGTCCTGCTGGTCACTCTTGCTGCTGCAGGCCAGGATGCTGGGATGCAGTGATGCAGGCTGCTCTGATGCACTTTAGCTGTTTATGTTGCAGATGAAGACAGATCCAGATGGTGAACTTCATGCGTTGCCAGTGAGTTGTTGAATTCATTTTGACATCTTTCACTTCTGCCTAGGCTGCAGAACAGGCAAAAGCAAGTCCAGCTCTGGTTGCCAAAGATCCTGGTACAGCGGCCAACAAAAAGGAAGAGGAGGACTTAGCTAAAGGTGAGTGCATTTACTTGCTGACCTGAGGAGCACATTGGGCAATGGCAAATAAAGCAGGAGAACAAAGCTTCCCTTCCTTCCTCCACATGCCTGCTGTGCTTGTGGGTTGTGGTAGTCCTTTCTGTTCCTTTCTTTTTGTGCACTTCCTAGAGGATTGGATATTAAAACTATACATGGGCAAAAAAAAATGGGAAGAACCCCTGATTTTTTAACTCTTGGTTTTCCTTGCCAGAGTGAAACAATACAGTAAAAAAATGTTGCCCTTTTAAGGACATGCTGCACTCTGGATGTGCTTGATCCGAGTTCTGTGCTTGCAGCAAGTGAAGCACATGCATTGCCATTTAAACACTTGTGAAAGGAGAAAAGAAGAATTACAGCATGAGTTTTATGCCAAGTTTTGGGGTATTTTAATTGAAAATTTTACTCCTTTGAATGCTGCCTGGTATCCTTTAAGGGTATCTTGTAAGGATAAGAGGCCAGGCTAGCAGAGGCTGTGGGCAGCCTGCTCTAGGGTAGGATGTCCCTGAGCATGGCAGGGGGGTTGGAACTGGCTGATCCTTGTGGTCCATTCCAACCCTGACTGATTCTATGATTCTAGGTTGTCCAGGGTGGTTGTGGAGTCTCCATCCTTGGAAATAGTTAAAAGCCATCTGGACACAGACCTTGGCAGCCAGGTCGAGGTGACCCAGCTTGAACAGGGGTTTGGAGAAGATGAGCACCAGAGGTTCTGCAGAAGTTCCAGGTCATGTCAGTGTAGTGGGTTGTAACTAGAGCAGCTCAGGGTGATAGCAGTGCAGCATCCCACGGTGGGGCAGAGCAGCTGTAAGTGCCTGGGCAGAGCTCTGCTCTCCAGCTGTCAGACGTCTCTTTGTTTCCTGCTGTCGTTTCTAGGTTAAAGGCAGAAGTTTCTGCTGCTGCAGTTAATTTGTCCTTTCTCTAGGCAGTGCTCATGTGAGTTACTCTTCTTTTGCAGCTATTGAGCTGTCGCTGAAAGAGCAAAGGCAGCAGCAAGCAGCTCTTTCCAGTCTGTACCCAAGCACCTCAAGCCTGCTGACAAATCACAAGCATGAGGGCCGGAAGGTTCGAGCCATCTATGACTTTGAGGCTGCTGAAGACAACGAGCTGACCTTTAAAGCTGGGGAGCTCATAACTATCCTTGATGACAGGTGAGTTTTAAAGAATGTCTGCTAGAGGCCTGTTAGACTGCAGAGGAAAATCATGTCAAAAGATAAGATAATCATCATGTCTGAAGGAAGAGATTTTGGGTGTTGGTAGCTGAGCAGCTCCCCAGGAGCCAGCAGTGCCCTCATGCAGCCCAGCAGGCAGCTGTGTGCAGGTCCACAGCAGAGGAGTGTGGGCAGCAGGGCAAGAGAGGAGATTCTGCCCTGCCCTGCTGAGAGGACTCTGCTCTGCTGAGACCTCACATCCAGTCTTACCCCCAGTTCTCCTTGCCCCAGCATGAGAAGGACACAGAGCTGCAGGAGTGAGCCCAGAGGAAACCATGAAGAAGATCCAAGGGCAGGAGCAGCTCTGCTGTGAACACAGGCTGAGGGAACTGGGGGTGTGCAGCCTGGAGAAGAGAAGACCCCAGGGGGACCTGAGAGCTGCCCTCCAGTACCTGAAGGGATCCAGCAGGAAGGCCACAGAGGGTCTTTTCTGAGGGTATCTAGAGACAGGCCAAGGGGGAATGGTTTGAAGCTGAGACAGAACAGAGTTAGACTGGAGCTGAGGAAGAAGCTCTCCAATGTGAGGGGTGGTGAGATGCTGGAACAGGTTTCCGAGAGAGGTTGTGGATGGCCTTTGCCTGGAGGTGTTCAAGGCCGGGTTGGATGAGGCCTTGAGCAACCTGGGCTAAGGGAAGGTGTTCCTGGAGCAGATGATCTCTGATGTCCCTTCCAACTGAGGCCATTGTGTGATACCTTCCTTGTAGAAGCAGACAGTACAATACGGTGGCAGTGAAATCTGTTTACACATTATGTGTTTGATTTGGTGATCTCCTGGGGTTTTTTACATGCAAAGGTTTTTTACATACTTAAAGATTATTGTGTGAAACTGTCTGTGTCTGTACAGGTTGTGCTTATGTACACTAAAAGAAACTGCACAAGGAGTGGAAGAAAGGACAGATAGAATGGGGGTATATGAGGAAGCTGCTCAAGCAGCAAGAGACCTGCTTGGAAAAGTCAAAGCTCAGTTAGAATTAAATCCAGCCAGGGAGATCAAGTGGAACAGCAAAAGTTTCTACACATACATTAAAGGCAAAAGGAAGAGTAGGGAAGGTGTTGGCTCCTCAGAAAGGAAAGGGGAGAACTGGTGACAAGGGATGTGGAGGATCCTGAGGTTTTCAACTACTTTTGTACCTCAGTCTTCACTGGCAAGGGCTCAGCCACATGCTTGGAGTCAAAGAATATAATAGCAGGGGCTGCAAAAAAGAACTGCCCATGGTGAGTGAAGAGCAGATCTGTGACCATCTGATGAACCTGAAAGTGTCCTTGTCCATGGGACCTGAGAGGCACTGAGGGAAATGGCAGATGAGGTCACTAAGCTGCTCTCTGTTATGTTCCAAAAGCCATGGCAGGCTGGGACAGTCCCCATGGACTGGAAAAGGGCAAACCTAACCCCCATTGTCAACGAGAGAAAGAAGGATCATCAGGGAACTCCAGGCCAGGCAGTCTCACCTCTGCCCACTAAGATCATGGAGCACATCCTCCTGGAGGCACTGCAGAGGCAGAAGAACAAAGAAGAGGTAATTTGGTACAACCAACACAACACCCTTCACCAAGGACAAATCCTGCCTGGTGGCCCTCTGCGACCAGGTCATATAAGTAGATGAGAGGTGAGCAACTGACATCATCTTCCTGGGCCTGAGCAAAGATTTTGACACTGTTCTGCACCACATCCTAGTCTCCAAGCTGGTAAAACATGGGATTGATGGATGGGCAGCTCAGTGGGTAAAGAACTGGCTTGATGGCTGCACCCAAAGAGTGTCTGTCAGTGGCTTCATGTCCCAGTAGAGGCAGTGACAAGTGGAGTCCCTCAAGAATCAAGACTGGGACCTGTCTTCTTCAACATCTTCATCAGTGCCATGGACAGTGGCATCAAGGCACCCTCGTTCACTAGCACCAAGCTGTGTGGTGTGGCTGACAGCTGGAGGGAAGGATCCATCCAGAGGGAGCTGCACAGGCTGCAGAGGTGGGCACAAGCCAACCTCAGGAGCTTCAACAAGGCCAAGGGCAAGGTCCTGCAGCTGTGTCGGGGCAATCCCAGGCACCAACACAGGCTGGGCAGTGACTGGCTGGAGAGCAGCCCTGAGGAGAAGGACTTGGGGGTGCTGCTGGTGGAGGAGAAGCTGAAGCTGAGGCAGCAGTGTGCACTTGCAGGGCAGAAAGGCAAGCAGAGGCAGCAGGAGCAGTGTGGGCAGCAGGGCCAGGGAGGGGACTCTGCCCCTCTGCATCACTGTGCTAAGGCCACACCTGGAGTACTGTGTCCAGTTCTGAAGCCCCAATTACAAGAAAGATCTGGAGGTGCTGGAAGGTGTCCAGAGCAGGGCCATGAGGATGCTCAGAGGGCTGCAGCTGCTCTGCTGTGGGGACAGACTGAGGGAGTTGGGGCTGTGCAGGCAGGAGAGGAGAAGGCTCCGAGGAGACCTTATTGTGGCCTTGCAGTATCTGAAGGGGGCTACAGGAAAGCTGGAGAGGGACGTTTTAGGGTGTTGGGTAGTGATAGGACTAGGGGGGATGCAGCAAAACTAGAAGTGGGGAGATTCATACTGGATATTAGGAAGTTCTTCCCCATGAGGGTAGTGAGACACTGGAGCAGGTTGCCCAAGGAGGTGGTGGAAGCCTAATCCTTGGAAGTTTTCAAGGCTGGATGTGTCTCTGGGCAACCTGATCTAGTGTGAGATGTCCATGCCCATGGCAGGGAGGCTAGAACTGGATGATCTTTGAGGTCCCTTCCTACCCTGACAGTTCTGTGATGCTGTGACTATAAATCCCTGCACTGTGTAGTTCCGAGGAGAATTCCATTCGACTGTGAGTTGTTGTTTTTTAACATATGAATGTTTTCATTTGTTTTTTTATCTTTAGTGATCCTAATTGGTGGAAAGGTGAAACTCATCAGGGGATAGGATTGTTTCCATCAAATTTTGTAACAGCTGATCTTTCTGCAGAGCCAGAAATTAGTAAGTAACATCACATTTATGTCTCTGTGTCAAGCTTGCCATGCAGCCCAAGGGATATTGCTGTAGTGATTTATTTTCCCCCTTCGTTTCCCTGATGGTAGAGTTCAGTTGCATGTTAATACTCCAAGTCATAAGCCTTTGCTGTTAACACAATTAAACCAAACACTTCCATAAGAATCAAACAAACCAACAGTCTCAGAACAAATTTGAGGCCTTGGTACTTCTTTTTAAAATACTCTTTAAGCTTCAGTGATTGTTTGCTGCTACCCTCACCTACTGCTGTACCTAAATGGAAAGTCCAATGCATGCATGAGGTGTTCATGTCTGCATCTGGTCCACTGGCTGGAGAGCAGCCCTGAGGAGAGGTACTTGGGGGTGCTGCTGGTGGAGGAGAAGCTGAAGCTGAGGCAGCAGTGTGCACTTGCAGGGCAGAAAGGCAAGCAGAGGCTGGGCTGCAGCAGGAGCAGTGTGGGCAGCAGGGCCAGGGAGGGGATTGTGCCCCTCTGCTGTGCTCTGCTGAGAGCCCACCTGGAGTAGTGCATCCAGTGCTGGAGCCCCTGGGACAAGAGGGATGTGGAGATGCTGGAGGTGTGCAGAGAAGGGCCCCGAGGATGCTCAGAGGGCTGCAGCAGCTCTGCTGTGAGCACAGCCTGAAAGAGTTGGGGCTGTGCAGGCTGCAGAAGAGGAGGCTCCCAGGGGACCTTCTGGTGGCCTTCCAGGATCTGAAGGGGCCTACAAAAAAGCTGGGGAGGGACTTTTGAGGCTGTGAGGGAGTGCCAGGACTGGTGGGATGGAGCAAAGCTGGAAGTGGGGAGATTGAGGCTGGAGGTGAGGAGGAAGTTGCTGAGCATGAGAGTGGTGAGAGGCTGGAATGGGTTGCCCCTGCAGGGAGGTGTTTGTGGCCAGATCCCTGGAGGTGTTTTTGGCCAGGCTGGCAGAGGCTGTGGGCAGCCTGCTCTAGGGTAGGGTGTCCCTGGGCATGGCAGGG
The DNA here is from genome assembly GCA_013396835.1 of Psilopogon haemacephalus. Classification (NCBI taxonomy): domain Eukaryota; kingdom Metazoa; phylum Chordata; class Aves; order Piciformes; family Megalaimidae; genus Psilopogon; species Psilopogon haemacephalus. The sequence goes on along the minus strand of VWZI01020821.1, from coordinate 36,181 downwards.
GGGTTGGGACTGCCTGATCCTTGTGGCGTCTTCCAGCCCTGACTGATTCTAGGATTCTGTGATTTGCAGTCTCTCAGAGAAAGTAAAAGTAGCTACAAACAGCAGTGTGTCAGGAAGTGGCTTCTTGGCCAACAGTGTCACTACTACATGCAGTGACCTGGGTCATTCTAAAGTGGTCACAGTTGTTGACTCTTGACAGGAGTTTTTGTTTGCCTGTGCCACATTTGCTGGTCCATGTGGAGATGAATGTTAAATGGTTTTCCTGACACTTTGGAGGTGCTGTTGCTCTTCCTGTTTAGGTTATGGCAGCACTGCACAGGTCAAGCCAGGGGTGCCCAAGCTGGCACCTACTGGGAAATAGGAGGCTGCCTGCTGCTGGCTTGGGCAGCAGCTTACCTGAGCCTGGTTTCACAGCTGGGTCAAGGCAGGCAGCAGCAGGATTTTCCCAAACTGCCTTTTTCCTGATGAAGGGCAAAATGCAGGCCCCTGGGCAGGCAGGAGTGGGAGGCAAATGAGCACTGTGCAGACAGTTGCAGAGAGCTGCTGGGAAGGTGTGGGCACAAGGGCAGGAGGCTGCTTGCTGCATCTCCTTGCACCTGATGTCCTGATGTCTGCCTAGCCCACCTGAGACACAGAGAGGCTGATCAGACAAGGCCTGGAGGGCCCAGAGCCCATGGCTGTACATCTGATGCCTGTGCCAGATCAGTGTCCCATGAGCTGAGTAGGAGTGTGCCAAAGGGCTGAGCAGGATGCCAGCTGTAGTAGTCATCTGCTCTCTGCTCAGACTAGCTGGTAAGAGTGGAGTACTAAGAGTAGCATTGGGCAGCTTGGCTGTTGTTGCTCCATGCCTGAGGAGTGAGATGCTTGTGCAGGTGTTACTTGTTGTGCCAGGGGAGGGTTAGGATGGAGATGAGGAACAATTTCTTTCCTGAAAGAGTGGGGAGGGGTTGGGGCAGACTGCCCAGGGAGGTGGTGGAGTCACTGTGCATGGAGGTGCTGAAGAAGCTGTAGATGTGACACTTCAGGATAAGTTATGGTAGTTGGGTTATGGTTGAACTCCTTTTCCAGTCTCAAAGGTTCTGTGATTCTATGAAGGAGGGGAAAAAAAGCAAACTTTGAGAACTTCAGGTTCTGTGCTTTGCAGAGCAGAAGGCTCTGGATTGCCAGAGCTGCTCTCACTGGTATTTTGTTAAACCTGACTCAGTAGCCCCATTGCTTCCAACCCCTCTCCCTCCCCTCATTTTCCTGGCTTATGAAGTGTGCTGTGTGCAGGGGCACTATGATCAAGACATTCCTTTTGCTTGCTGAAATCTGTTCTGTTGGCCTTGTGTGGACTGATCCCTCTTGATGCACTTCACAGATTGTGCAGATAGTTTAGCCTTCACCTGCCACCAAATCAAAACTCTTTTAATTATTTCTCCTTTGGGTTCTCACAGTAGATGTTTCAGGTGCAGAGCCCTTAGGCAGCAGCTGGCTATGGAACATCTAATTCCTTCTTTATTTTGTTTTTGTTGGGTAAAATAAGCCCTGCCTCTTTATCTTACAGTGAAAGCTGAGAAGAAAACAGTGCAGTTCAGTGATGAAGTTCAAGTGGAGACAATAGAACCTGAACCTGAGCCAGTCTATATTGATGAAGTAAGCCTGATGAACCTACTGATTTCAGCTGCTGGTACCTTTGCATCATCTGGAGTGTAGCCCTTTCACCTCCACTTCTAAACCAGTTTGAACTATCAGGAGAATATAATCAAAGGGGAATGGGAAGGAAAAGTGGACCTGACTTTAAAAAAAAAATAAGCTGCAGTGTTCTCATTTTGTCCTGCATCTTGAAAAGAAGACTTCAGGGGGGACCTTCTAGCTGCCTTCCAGTACCTGAAGGGACTCTACAGGAAGGCTGCAGAGAGACTTGCCATGAGGGTTTCTAGAGATAGGCCAAGTGGGAATGGTTTGAAGTTGAGGGAAGTTGAGGGTTGGACTAGAGCTGAGGAAGAAGTGCTTCAGCGTGAGGGTGATGAGACTGGGAATGGGCTGCCCAGGGAGGTTGTGGATGCTCCCTCCTGGGGGTCTTCAAGGCCAGGCTGGATGAGGGCTTGGGAAACCAAATGTGCTTGAGAGGTTTCCCTGCCCATGTCTGGGAAATTTGAGTAGGTGAGCTCTGAAGTTACTTCCAACCTGAGCCATTCTGTGATTTCTGAAACTCAAAATGGAATCTGCATTCCTTTGAGGGGCTTACTGCAGGGTTCTGCGACTGCTCACCTCCCCTCCAGAAGCTTGGTGAGGAGTGACACATTCACTTTCACAGTTTGCTCTAAGTGCTTCAGGATACCTCAGAGGTACCCTCTACTCTGAGTGGAGTGCTGTCTTGGATTTATTTTTAGTGTAACTCCCACTGCCTTGCTCTGGCCTGAGAGCTCTGAAGACTCTGAGCTTTGTGTTGCTCTGTAAGGGATCTTTAGGAGGAGCCACTCAGCCTGACTGCAGTGACTCTGCAGGGTGCCCAGGAGCTTTCAGCCCAGCTGCCTTCTTAAATTTTTGGGTTTTCTCTTCTTCTTAGTTGTAGTTTTTCTTCCTTCTTCCTGTAGGACTTAGAATTCTGTTCAGAACTTTCCCTTTTCTCTCCTGACCTTCCATTTCTTTCTCAGCTAGGCTTCTGCCACTGCTCTTTGATATAAAAATCAATTACCTTTGGTGTTTTTATAGGTTGCCCTTAAACTGATATTAATCAAGGGTGATTTACTCTGAAGGCAGCCACACAACCCCTCCCAACATAATCTGGAGAACCTCATTCTGTCTGTGTCAGTAGTGTCCTTGTCCAGGTGCTGAGAGACTTCAGGCACTTACAAACTCCAGCATCATTTTTCAGTGGATTTAGTTCCCATTTCTTAGTTTTCCTTTCCCCGGTTCAAAAGAGACAGGGATCTGCTGGAGAGAGTCCAAAGGAGGCTATGAGGGTGATGAAGAGACTGCTGTGAAGAAAGGCTGAGAGCCCTGGGGCTGGTTAGTCTGGAGAGAAGGCTGAGAGGGGACCTTATGAATGTCTGAGGGGTGGGTGTCGAGATGAAGGGGCCAGGATCTTTTCAGTGGCGCCCAGTGACAGGACAAGGAGCAGTGGATACAAGCTGGGAGCCAGGAGGTGCCACCTCAACATGAGGAGACACTTCTTTGGTGTGAGGGTGCTGGAGGCCTGGAGCAGCCTGCCCAGAAAGGTTGTGGACTCTCCTTCTCTCCAGACTTTCCAAACCCACCTGGATGTGTTCTTGTGTGCCCTGCCCTGGGTGATGCTGCTCTGGCAGGGGGTTGGTCTGGATGATCTCTGATGGTGCCTTCCAGCCCCCACAGTTCTGTGCTTCTTTTCAAAGCTCTCTGCATATTCTGTCACAACATTGCTGCTAAACCCACTAGGTGGTGGCAGTGCTTGTGCCATAACTGGAGTAGGGAAAAAGAAACTGCTCAGAGGACCTTTTAGAAGGACTTTGAGGAATGACAGAGTGTCCTGCAGGTTCCACTTGTTACTGCTGATAGTTTTATGTCATTTTGGTTTTCTTTGTTCAAGCATCTTTATTCCTCCAAGTCATCCTGTATTTTGGCTGGAGATACTGTTAGTCTATAGAATTTCCAAGTCCTGGGGGATCCAAATGGCTGTTTTAAATTGCTGTCCTGGAAGGCTTCATTCTCTCTCCTAGACATGCTCTGACTGCACAATTTGTGTTCCAGGATAAAATGGACCAGCTCTTGCAGATGTTACAAAGTGCAGATCCATCTGACGACCAGCCAGATGTCCCAGAGCTGCTTCATCTTGAGGGTAAGACAATCTCATGAGGGTTTTTTGGTTGTTGTTTTCCCCTAGTAGGAATTAGTAGTGATTACTTCCATCAAAACAGATTGGCACTGGGCTGCAACTGCCTCAGCCTCATATGTGCACCACCAGTGTGCATGACAGAAGGGCCTGAGTTGTAATTTTCTTCTCACTTTCTTTTTCCAACATCTAAGAGACCAAAATTTTAGCTAAAAGCAAGAGAAGTATATTCTGCTGTCTTTCCCTTTTCAAGAGTGGAGAATACCTAAATCAACCTTATTCATCCTTTTTTGCCTTCTACCTAGAGTAGCACAGCATCAGTTGCAACAGGAGTGTAAGGATAGGAAGCAGAAGTGCTGCTGAGGCTCAGAGTAGACCTGTGGGTGTCCCACGTGCTTTCACTTCCACTTCCACTCCACTCCAGCACTTCCAAGTAATTTCTAGGGCACACAGCCCACACATCAGACTGCTCCTTCAGGCTGCAGTTCTTCAGCTCACTTCTGCACACAGGTGTTACAGACCAGCCTAGACCCAGCTGCTGGAGCAGGTCCAGAGCAGGCCACAAAGGTGGCCAGAGGCTGGAGCACCTTCACCACGGAGACAGGCTGAGAGGGTTGGGGCTGTTCAGCCTGGAGAAGAGAAGGCTTTGGGAGATCTTAGAGCAGCCTTCCAGTACCTGAGAGCTGGGGAGGGACTTCTGACAAAGGCATGAAGTGACAGTATGAGAGGTGGTCGCTTCAAACTGGAAAAAGGTGGATTGAGATGAGACATGAGGAGGAACTTTTTCCTGTGAGGGTGGTGAGGCACTGGAACAGGTTGCCCAGAGAAGCTGTGGAGGCTCCAAGGCTGGCAGTGTTGAAAGCCAGGCTGGATGGGCTCTTGAGCCACCTGCTCTAGTGGGAGGTGTCCCTGCCCATGGCAGGGGGATTGGAATTGGATAAGCTTTCAGGTCCCTTCCAACTCAAACCATTCTGATTCTGCTTGGGTTGATGGATGCACCAAAGTTTTTGGAAGAGATCTTTGGAAAAGAAGAAAAGAAAGTTCTTAATTAGCTGGTTGATGAGGCAGAAGATGACATTAAGGTGACAGTTCAGACAGAACTGGACGTTAAGAACTTGCCTTTGATATGGCTCCTCTCTCACTTGGAGATGCCATCAAGACACACATCACTGATGCCTTTCACCCATCATGGCCCTGAAGCTTTCAGGGCCTTCTCTATCTCTCATTGGGCTATGTGGCAGAGGACTGTTCCAGAGCTGATTTAGATCAGCTTTGTTGCCTGAATCTTTCTTTTTCTCCTTTCTGAATGTTGAGTAGCTCTTGAGATAAACACATCTCTTGGTTAGTAAATAGTTCATTGCTTGGCTGAGTGGCACACTCTAGATTCTGGAGTAGGGTTGGACTGCAGCATCCCCTTCCAGCTGCCTTGTCTCTGCCCATGTTGCATGTGACACAGTCTCTGTTGGTTCACTGCAGTTTGCTTGGCAGCTCCATGAGCTGCATTTCCAGCTTACTTCTGCTAAGCTTTGGTGGTGTTTGTACAAGGTAGAGGTTTGCAGTGCCTTTCTCCAAATGAGGATTACAGTGAGGAGCAGTGAATCTTAATGCCTCTGACCTGCAGGGGCTTTGAATGCTTTCAGCCTGTTGCCCCTTGCCTTGCTGTCAGTCTTCTCCTAGCCACCTTAGCTGAGCATGTGATGGAGGTGGCAGAGGAGGCCACCTGAACTTCTGTACTCAAAATAGTTCCAGCTCTACACACTGTGTCTTAAATGTGTTTTGGTTTGCTGCATTTTGATTTTATTTTGAAACTGCAACACTACTGAACACTTCTGTGGATCTCATCAATCTGCCACTGGAACCCTTTTTGGCACACAGATGACAGAAATGATTTTCAAACTGTTTGGGCTGGCATTTACACATCTCTATCTGAGAGTTTGTTTTTTTAAGCTGCCTTCTGGCTGTGCAACATTGACATTTGTATTACTCTGATCTGGTTTATGTCTTTATGTTCTAGCGATATGCCACCAGATGGGACCTCTCATAGATGAGAAATTGGAAGATATAGACAGGTAAAAGCATCCTGCCTGAGGAACTTAGCAGTGTTGGTGCTTAGTGATTTCTGAATTGTCTCTGTGAATGCTGGCAAGGAAAACTGAGCTGCTGACTGGGAGCTGCTGTCCTGAGACACCACCTGCACCACTGCATCCAGCTCTGGGCCCCCCACCATAAGAGGGATATGGAGCTGCTAGAGCAGGTCCAGAGGACTGGAGAACCTCCCTTATGGGGACAGACAGGAAAAGTTAGGGCTGTTCAGCCTGGAAAAGAGAAGCTTCCAGGGAGACCTTAGAGCAGCCTTCCAGTACCTGAAGGGGCTACAGGAGAGCTGGGGTGGGACATTTGACAAGGACTGGGAGTGCCAGGACAAGGGACAATGAACTGATGCTTGAGAAGGGTGGATTTAGACTGGAGATAAGGAAAAAATTCTTGACAGTGAGGGTAGGGAGACACTAGAACAGGTTGCCCAGAGAGGTCTCCCTGGAGATGTTCAAGGCCAAGCTAGATGAGGCCTTGAGCAGCCTGGGCTAGTTTGAGGCATCCCTGCCCATGGCAGTGGGTTGGAAATAAATGGCCTTTCAAGTCCCTTCCAACCCTGTGAATCTGGGAGGAGACCCAAAAGTTGTTCTTTAGCCTGTCCATATAATATTTGGTAGTTTTGCATCACTTTTCAGCCTGGCCTCACATCACAGGCAGCAAGAATGTGTTGCTTATCAGATGGAAGTGCCCTGTGATGTCTGTTCTGTGTTGCAGAAGAGTGAAGCTGTAAACTCTCTTTTCTAGGAAACATTCAGAACTCTCAGAGCTCAACGTCAAAGCAATGGAGGCTCTGTCTTTGTATAACAAATTGATGAATGAAGACCCAATGTGCTCCATGTATGCAAAGCTGCAGAACCAGCAGTACTACCTGCAGCCAGCTGGTGCTTCTGGCTCTCAGGTATGTATGGAGCCCCCAGCAGCCATGGATGTTGTCACACATGCCAAGCTGGGGATGGTTTCTTGGGAATTATTAAGGAGAACTTTTCCCCATGAGCTCAAGCTACCTAAACACTTTATTTTTACAGTACACAAAACCCCAAACTGATATATCAAGTGTGATGGAGCCCCTCAATTGCAAGCCATCGTTTGGTTCTTATTCCTGCCCATCTGTTCCCATCCCTGAGATGGAAACATCTTTTTATAACCTTTGTTACCTCTGAGGTCCCTTCCAACCTGAGCTGCTCTATGATTGTGTGTTGCTGAGCTGAAGGAGCAATGTCAGGACAGAAAGTTTGGTTACTTTGCAGAGTCTCCTTTTGCAGGTTCTCACACTTCTAGTTCTTTTCTCTTCAGTTGGTTTTCATCAGGGAATAAACCCACCCTGTGCTTCAAGTTGAACATAAAATTACAGATGCCACCCTTAAAGCTGCCACTAGCTGTGCTTAGTGGGCCAAACTCCCGCTTAAAATTATGCTCTCCCCAACCTAGAATCAGCCTCTTCTTTCAGTTTCCTTATGGTTGTCGTGGTTTAGCAGTTATCTGCCCCCCACACACTGTGAAATAACCCAGGCTAGGACTCAGTCAGCTGGAAGTTAAGGAATGAAGCTTTATATTTACATCTTCGCACAATATACAAGCAGAGATTTACAATGCATAACAGATATTTACAGATATATATAGTGAAAAGGTAATACAGAAACACCACAGCCCTGCCAGAGATCAAAATCCCTAAGAGGGGGTCTCTGACCACCCCTACCACCTTCCCCCTGTCCCCATTCTCATCTGACCAGATGTTGATGCAGCAGATGGGCAAAGGTAGATGAGCCAGGATTAGCAGCAGGAAAAGAAGTTCATGGAATTATTCAGATTCAACTGCAAAAGGAGAAAGCCCTGCAGGAGCAGCCACAGCCCAGAGAGGTCTGAAACCCTCTGACCTATCTATATTTGGATTACAACTCTTAAAACATTTTTTTTTCTTTCTCAGTAAAGCTGTGAGTGCAGTAGCATCCTCAGTGCTTTCCGTTCTCAGCTTTCCATTTCTCACTCAAATCCTCCAATTAGTTCAAACCAGCACAATGGTGTTGGTTTTTTTTGTGACATACCAGCTAGGAACATTTAGCACTGGAATGACTGAAGTTAGAAAGCACAGTTCTGTCATGGCAGCATCACTCTCTTACTCTGAGGAGCTCTTCTGGTTTATTTGCCTGCTGTGGTATTTTAAAAGGCCTTGTAAGCACCTAGGTGTCTGTTCTGTAGTCCAGTGGACGCTTGCTCACAGTCTAGTGGACACTTGCTGTGTTCTTGTCCCTTTGATTGGGAAACAGAACATTTCCACCTTTTTTTTCAACAGTAACTTGATTTTGAGCAAGTGAAAAAGAAATTGAAGCCAACATCTTCGTGCCTGTGCAGTGCTGTAGAAACGCTGAAGCAGATTTAGGTCTTTCACCTTCCTACAAATGGGCACTTTGAAATTCTTTCAGTGCCTTTTAAAGAGAGGATGGGTGTCTGTTGTGCCCTTGAGACACTTCTGTTCATGTGTGATAAGCAACCACGTGGTGATCTTCTCAAGGATTTTAAGTGGGTGTCTTATGGGGGAATTCTTAAAGAGGACAACTGGATTTGGGGGGGAAATTGAGCCAGTACAAAGTTCCAAACTTAGGTTTGCTGCAGTTGCTACCTTCTAAAATCCTGCTGCCACATCACTAAGCCTGCTTGGAATGTGTCACCTGAGATGCAGAGATCTCCAGACAGAAGAGCTGTGAACACTAAACTTGATATCACCTCAGTTGCGCATGTACCTGATCATTGCTGCCAGTCATTTGTGTTGAACCAAGTAACTCATCAGTAAAACAAAGCAGTGCCTTGATTGAGCATGTGGCTGGCACAGCAACTTCTGCATGGGCCAGCAATGTGCCCTCGTGGCTAAGGGACCGGTGGCATCCTGGAGTGTCCAGCAGGGCTAGGGAAGTTTTCCTCCTCTGCTCTGCCCTGCTGAGACCACATGTGCTATACTGTGTCCAGTTTTGGGCTACCCCATCCAAGAGAGACAGAGACCTGCTGGAGAGAGTCCAATGGAGGCTGTGAGGGTGATGGAAGGGACTGGAATATCTCTGCTGAAAAAAGGCTGAGAGCCCTGGGGCTGGTTAGACTGGAAAGGAGAAGGCTGAGAGGGAGTCTGATCACTGCCTCTCAATATCTGAGGGGTGGGGGTCAGGATAGTGTCAGGCTCTGCTCAGTGGTGCCCAGTGATAGGACAGGGGATAATAGACACAGACTGGAACCCAGGAAGTTCTTCCTCAACCTGAGGAGAAACTTCTTTGGTGTGAGGGTGCTGGAGGCCTGGAGCAGGCTGCCCAGAGAGGTTGTGGAGTGTCCTGCTCTGGAGACTTTCCAAACCCACCTGGATGTGCTGCTGTGTGATCCACGCTGGGTGATGCTGCTTTGGCAGGGGGTTGGACTGGATGATCTCTGGAGATCCCTTCTAACCCCTAGCACTGTATGATTCTGTGATCTCCTGGTCAGCTTTTCCCCTAGCTGGTTGTCAAACTTGACATTATTTTCAGCTGCCATTTTCTTAGAGCTCTGCCAATTCCCCAGTGACAGTCCCAGCAGTTGGGTACAGTGCTCAGGTAGCTCTGACACACAGTCACAGGTTGTTGGCTTTCCTTCAGCCCTTCTGCTTGCTGGCATCTGGGCTTCACAAAGTGTTCTGCTCTGGGCTGCTCTTTGGTACTTGGTTCAAAGCTGTCCATGTGTTCTGGCAGAAGCAGAAGCTCTTTGTGAGCATTAGTGAAAGTCATTGACCTAAACTTTGGAATACAAAGCTTCTGGGGAACTCTTTGGCCTTTCTGAGACTGGAGCCTAAGGGGAGAATGTGAGCAGTGTCCTTTGAACACCTGGGGATGTTCTCTGCTGCAGCACATAACAGAAGACTGTTGGGTCCTGTTAAAACAAGCAAAGATTGAGAGGTGGTCCTTAAGTTCTCGAGTCAGATCCTAAATCCCAAGCTTTTCTTTGTTTTAATATTGCTTTCTTTACCTTCCCAGGTTTATGCAGGGCAACCTCAAAGCGGTGCTTACTTGGTGGCAGGGAGTGCACAGCTGGGCCATGTTCCAGGCTACAACCTTCCTCCTGAACAGCTCTCTTCTCACAGCCAAGGCACAGGGACTCCATCTGCCAGCTCGGTGCTGCCTGCTCAGCCTGCACAGACGTCCTACACGAAGTAATTTAAAATCCTTTGCTTTTTCAGGTGTCTAAATCAGGCAAGTTTCTCCTCCACCTCAACATGAGGAGAAAGTTGTTTGGTGTGAGGATGCTGGAGGCCTGGAGCAGACTGCCTGGAGAGGTTGTGGAGTCTCCTTCTCTGGAGAGTTTCCAAACCCACCTGGGTGTGTTCCTGTGTGCCCTGCCCTGGGTGATGCTGCTCTGGCAGAGGGATTGGACTGGCTGAGCTCTGGAGGTCCCTTCCAACCCCCACAATTCTGTGATTCTCTGAACAGAAAATATTAACCACAGAAGTTAGAATTTTAACCACAACTAAAAGAAGCTTCAGTGCTATTATTTAACCTCTGCTTTTTATTGGCTTCTCTTATTCTCTCTAGATGCTAATTTTGTTTAGAAGAAATCTGTCATTTATAGAAATTTCTTTTCTAGAAAATAAAAAATAGGGAAAATGAAGCTTGATTTTACTTTCTGAATTATTTTTATTTAGTTAACTTTCTACATCCATTTCTGGTGAAAATGATCTGCTGCACCAGCTGCCTTTGCATAATTCCTGAGATGGTGTCCATGGTGTTGTCCTTTTCCCAAACACCTCACTGTGGATCATTTTTGGAACCAAGTGAATGGGCTTTGAACACTCACTGGAGCTTCCCCAGGAGAAGGAGCTCCTGTTGCTTTTCTAGCCTGAGGAGATGCCCAGAGGTGTGAAGCTGCAGCTGAAGCACCTATCTTGTGAAAAAAGATGGAACAGATCTTAGGACAAGGGCATGGTTTGGGTTCTTTAGTCTCTGTACAAAGTGACTTTGTTTTTGAAAGCTGGAAGAGGCAGAGAATCCTAGAATGGTTTGTCTTGGAAGGGACCTTAAAGATCATTCAGTTCCAATCCCCCTGCCATGAGCAGGGACACCTTCCACTAGACCAGGTTGGTCAAGGCCCTGTCCAGCCTGGCTTTCAACACTGCCAGCCTTGGAGCCTCCACAGCTTCTCTGGGCAACCTGTTCCAGTGCCTCACCACCCTCATGGGGAAGAATTTCCTCCTCGTGTCTACTAAATCCAGCTTCTTCCAGTTTGAAGCCATTGCCCCTCCTCCTGTCACTCCCAGCCTTTGTCAAAAGTCCCTCCCCAGCTTTTCTGTAGCCCCCTTCAGGTACTGGAAGGCAGCTCTTAAGGTATCCCTGGAGCTTTCTCTTCTGTAGGCTGAACAGCCCAAACTCCTTCAGCCTGTCCTCATGGCAGAAATGCTCCAGCCCTCTGGTCATCTTTGTGGTCTGCTCTGTATCTGCTTGAACAGTTCCATGGTCTCATTGTGTTGAGAACACAGGAATCCAGGTGGGATCTTACCAGAGTGGAGCAGAGGGGCAGAATCCTCTCCCTCAACCTGCAGCCCAGGCCAGAGTTGTTTTCTGGGCTGAGTGCACATTCCCAGCTCATGTTGAGCTTCTCCTCACCCAGCACCCCAAGTCCTTCTCCTCAGCACTGCTTTCTACCCATTCTCTGTCCAGCCTAGATTTGTGTTTGGGATTCCTCCAGCCCAGGTTCAGGGTCTTGTTGAACTTGATGAATTTGCCATTGACCCACCTCTGCAGCCTGTCCAAGTCCCTCTGGATAGATCCCTTCTCTCCAGTCTGTTAACCACACCACACAGCTTGGTGTCACCTGCAGACTTGCTAAGGGTTCCTCAGTCCCACTGCCTGTGTTGCTGACAAAGGTGTTGACCAGCACTGGTCCCAGTACTGACCCCTGAGAGACGCCACTTGTCACTGGTCTCCACTTCAACGTCAAGCCAGTGACTGACACTCTTTGAGTGCAATCTTCAAGGTGATTCCTTATCCACCAGTTGGTCCAACATCCATCCTGAGCTACCAAAGTATTGGTGAGTCTCTGTACCCCAGATCTGGGGGAGGCACAGCTCGGAGTGCTGCAGGGAGTTTCTGCATGCTGCACCTGACTCATTCTACTGTCTCACAGGGTTGGGGTTTGCCATTTCTGATGAGTGCAGTGGACAATGGATGGGATCCCACAGAAGCAGTGAGGTTGGGAAAGACCTTTGAGATCATCCGGTCCAGTTGTAACCCAACTGCAGTACAGATTCAGTCCACTTTAACTCCCTGGGAGGGTGTTAGATGCCTTTAAATCTGTTGGACTTTTAATTAGTATGTTCACTGGCTACAGTTTTGAATCTGGAGGGTGTCTGTGTGTAGCTGCAGATGGGCTGAAGCCAGAACAAACTGTTGCTACTCTGTTGGTAACTTGTTGGTTAACTCAAGTGTACTTTTGTTCTGTTCCAGTGCCATGGGTGGCTCCGTTGCTGGACACACTTACTCTAACCAGGCCTCAGTGTACAGTCCACCACCTGCTGCTGTTGATGTTGCTGCTTATCAGAATGCTGGAACTAATCTGTCCCAGGTGCCAAACTATAGCTCAGCATCTACAGCTCTGCCACAGCCAGCAGGCAGCCAGCAACCACCTCCACAACAACCACAGCCTCTGCCACCTCAACAACCCCAGCAGAGTTACTCACAGAAGGCTCTGCTATAGGATCCAGGACTTCCCATTCCTCATCTTTCCTAACCTCTGCTAAAGGCAGTTGTATGAGTTTCTTCCTTTAATCTCTTCAGCCTTTTTCCTCAGCTTACTAAGAACCCATCCTGGTGAACAAGTTCAATTTGCACTGACGTTTTAGGGTTTGTGTTTGTTTGGTTTTTAATGTTGCAGAGGAACATATCTATTTGGGACATTTGATTCCTTTGAAAAATGCCTAGAAATTGGTAGATGATGATTTATGTCTGGTAAAATCGGCTGCTCTGTGAGAACTCAACGCTTGGAAACTGTTGTGGCATTTGTGTTACGTCCCTAGGGCGTGGGACTGCCCTAGTGGCCATTTCCTAGAGCTGCAGTGATCACGGCAATGTATTTAACACAAAGTTTGAAGAGAATTGACTATTTTTATTTGAAGGAGGAACTGACAACCATGTTTCAGGGTTTTGCCGAGTTTTATGACAGTTGTGATGTCTTCTTCCAGTGCAGGAGGAACAGTAATTCTGCACATCATGGTTACACTCACGAGCTAAAGGCCTGTCTGTGAATTTACAAACTGGTTGGAGTCTAGGTTGTATATTCCTTCTTGCACTGCTCCCAGATGTCTCCTGATGGCTTCTCTACCAAAGGACTAGGTGACTAGGAAATGATCTGGGGGAATAACAGCAAATTGTGATTCTTAAAACTGCTATTCAGAGGCTGCTAAACCTATTATGGGACCATGCAAGAGGTGAGAAACTTGCGCTTCATCTTGAGAAGCAGGGAATCTATTCCTTCCAAGTTGTTTTGTACACCAGAGCACCAGAACTGTGCTCTGTCTGTGTTAGTAGAGCTTACACCAAGGACAGAAGAATTGAAATGGGAGAGAAGTGATGGAGTTTGGAAGTGGAACACACACCATGAACAGCACTGCTTCGGTTACTCCTCTTCATTAGAGCATGGAGAATTCTGGACACTGAGATCACTCTGCTGAACAAACCTTCAGGGCTTTCTTTTCTCTCTTGTGGCCTTGCTTAGCAATTTGTTCTTTTTGCTCTTCTTACACAAACACTTCTGCCTTAAGCATCTGTTCTAGCTTCCATTGGTACCCTCTGTGCTGCTCAGCTCTTCCACAGTCGGAATAGCTTGCAAGGCATCTTCTTTGCATTCCCTCCCAAGTGGCTTTGAATTCTCTCCTGCAGCAACCCATGGTAGCCATTTCCAAACCCTTGCATGCCACAGGGATGTGGCCAGGTGGCTCTTCTAAGGCGTGGGATTTTCCCTCTGTGGCTGAGGTGCTGCAAAAGGAAGATGGTGAGGGAAGGCAGCTTGAGCAGAGTTCCTTGTGCAAAGGCTGCTGTTGCTTTGCAGATGTATTCATACCGTTGATGCTTCCTGCTTTCCTCTCATCTTCTCCAGCCACTCTGCTTCCTCCCAGAGCAATCCTAGATGGCTTCACCAACAGGTCTGTGTTTGCAGCCTTTTTGGAGCCTGTGTCAGAGATTGTTTGCTTTTCTGTAGTGCATTGCAATGTGATGTTTCTGGAATGAATGAACTGCAGCTGTACCCTGCAGAATAAGCTGGCCTCTGCTGTCCCACATGCTCCTGTGTCTGGCCACAGACCTACCATGCCTTCGTCTCACAGGTGTTTGCCTGGCAGTGCTTCCCATCACTTCTAACTAGGCTGGTTACAAAACATGCCCACAGCTGATGTGTTCCAGTTAGGGATGTGGAGCCAGCTGGCTGCTTGCATAGGAGCTTTAGTAGTGGGTTTTCACCTGTCGCTTCTCTCAAGAACTCTTCAGCACACCCACAAACTGTTGTTACATCAACACTTGGTGTCAGCACAAAATTCTGTGCAGTGGGAAGGGAAATACTGAAAATAAATAATAAAAATCCCCAAGATCATGTGTCAGGTCATTGTTGACAGATCAAAGAGGTGATTTTCTTCCCCAAGGGCATGTTGTAGCATTTAGATAGTGCTCTGTGTGGCTTTGGGTACCTGGCTCCAAACTCAGAGAAGCAAAGTATGTGAAGTGTGGCATTGGCAGCAAAGTGAAGAGAACTTCTTACTTAGGCCCTGATTGAAGGAGGAGCTTGGAGCATCAAAATGGGCCAGCTGGCACTGACTGGGTTTGCTCTTAGGTTTTCACATGTTCCTTAATAAAGGCCTGTGGAAGCCCTACCCAGAAGCGACTCAGCAAAGCTGCTTTTTGTTATTCCTTTGTCTTTGGTTTTACAGTGTGCAGTCTTCTTGCCTTAAGAACGCTTGTTCCTGGTTTCTGCTCTGACCACTGAAAACTTACCTGCAGCTGACCTTTCTCTGCTTTCCAACTGACTTATTTTGAGCATTTATCCATCTCTAAGAAAATGAAAGTCACCTTCCCTTTGTGTGCATCGGGACCAAACTCCACTTGCTAAAAAGCAGTGGCACCGTAAATTTAGTAAATAAAAACAGGGCAAAAAAAGGTGGACAGCTTTTATTTTCCTTCATGCCTGCTCTCAGTTCTCTCCTGTAACAAATGGTCAGTTTTAGTGCACTTGGAATCAGTTGTCATTGTCCACAGCTGGTGCAGTAGATCACTAGATGTGTTAGGGTCAGTCCTAGCATTCCTCTTGTATCCTGCATTTTCCCTTTCAGATGCACTGTTCAGATGAAATTGATTTTGGACCTGTATTGCTTCATGTTGGTTTTGTTTTCATTTACCAGCAAAGATTATTTTGTCTTCTCACTTGATTGTGTCTCCTATGTCAGCTACTCTATATATAAAGTGATGCCTCCTGCTACCTTGGCAGAGCTCTCACTGCACTAATTCCTTCACTCATCCTCTTGTGCCCTCCCTATGGTCATTAGCAATTGCATTTCAGTTCAGCTCCTCTCTGCTGACTTGCTGTCATGAACCTGGAGATGCTATTGCTATGGCTTCTCTGCTGTGATTTATCCTCAAATCCCTTGTGGCTTGTTTTGACCCAGTCCATGTATGCTCTGTCTGACTGTGGTATTGGGCACTGACACACTGGGGAGAGAGAAGTGTGAGAAAGCTTTTTAGCAGCTAAGCTATCAGCAAGCAAACCTGTTGTAAAGTTCAGAATCCCTGTGGGTGGTTGGTTGGTCATGTTCCAGTAGAAGGCTTAATGGTGAATGGCTTCTTTCTTTAGGTGTCAATTGTCAATGGAATGCTGCAGTGTTTTGATAATCTTTTGTGTAACTCTTTGTTGTTTAACCCTCTCATTATGGGATACAGAAATGGTGGTGAACCTCAGAAGGAGTATTTTAGTGGCTTGGTTATGGTAGTGGAGCAAAATCTGGAAGGTGCCTTCTGTGCACCCATGTGGATCATCTCAATGTCCATGGGCATGCCAGAGATGTTCCTATAGAGCATCCCAGGGAAGCCAACGAACAGGGTTAGGGTGTTCCAGCCTGCTGTTGTGGAGTGGTGCAGGAGCAGCAGCAGCTGGGCCCAGCTCTGCTTAGCGCCTGGTGCCCAGAGAGCTGTGTGCTTTGTGGCCCTGAGTAAGGGCAGCTGTCTAAAAAGGAACAACCTGCAACTGCTGAGCAGCTGTGGGGCAGCCTGTGGCACTCATGGGACGGTTGCTGTTCCTGAATTTGGAAGCAGGGGGAACTGGAATGAATCAGGACTGCAGGGACCTCTGGCAGATTGCAGGTGCTGAGGTGTGGCAAAGGAGAGAACTTTGCTTTGGCAAGTATGGCTCTGTGCTGCTGACCAGGTTTGAGCTGCTGTTCCACTTCTCTGACTGCAGCTAGCTGTGAGGACAGCAGATCCACATTGGAGAACTACTTCATACTTCACTCTCCAATGTTGTTAGTATATAACATCACTTACCTTCTCAGTCACACTTCAAAGATAGAAGTGCAGCCTTTATCTGTCAAGGGCTTACTTTATTCCTTGGCTACTGGGTGTTGCAGCCAGAATGAAAAGGAACATCTGCAACTGCAGCAGCTGCTGTGGCACTCGGGGCCCACAGAGGTGCAGCTTCCTTTGAAGAAGATGTGTGTATCTCTTTTGAAGAGCAAAGGAGCTTAATTTTTCTAGTTACAGACCAAGAGGGAGAGATTTTTGGAAGAAAAAAGTAAAACAGAAGTTACAAAGCCTCCATCGCTAACAGCAGGCTGAATCATTTTTCATTCTGTTATTGAGTCTTGGAGCAGCTGACCAAGTCCACACTACAGCTGCTCCTTATTCTTCATAGCAGACAAAAATGCAGATTAACCTTCCTGTGCCTGGTACCCAGCAGCAGAGTGAAGCACAGGAAGGCCTGGACAGCAGAAGGTATTGCTTCCCCAGGTGAAGAACACTGAACCTTTCTGCAGCCTGCCCTCTGGAATGGGTTGGTTCAAATCGTTACACTTGCTGCAGTCTGGAATTGTGGATCTAAAGTGGTCTGCTGCTGCTGCTGCCTTGGCAAGAGGAGCCTTTGATCTTCACCCCTGCATGTCCTGATGGAAACCCAAATCTTTTTTGTTTCTGTCACCACAAAGCAGCAGCTTTGATTTGAGTCTGCAGAGGGACAGGACACAGTGCTGGGGAGGGCTGCATGATGCTGTTGTTGGCCTGTGGGAATCTTAGCTAGGCTGCACTGCTGCACAGGCACGGGGTAGGGAATGGCCCTGGGTCTGTTTGATGATGTGATGGTTTGGGAGTTACCCACCCCCACACACATTTGAATTCACCCAGACTATTCTCAGCCAGCTGGAAGTTAAGGACTGAAGCTTTCTATTCACAGCTTAGCACAATGTACAAGCAGATATTGACAACTGATTACAAATATTTACAGCTATACATATTAAATATACAAGTTATGATTAATACAGAAACACGATGCCGCTCCCAGAGACCAGAGTTCCCAGGAGGGGATCCAAACCACCCTTCCACCTTCTCCCCACCTTTCAGTCTTATCCCAGAATCTGCTTTATGTGCAAGGTAAATCAGAAGGATCAGCAAGGGAGGTGAGAAGCAGAATTGATGAGTTGGGTTACACAGATCCAGCTAGAAGCCAAGGAGAGTGAGAGACCAACAGACAGAGGTCAGACACAGAGCAGCTCTGTCTTATCTGTGTTTATGGCTTTGCTTTTATACATCTCAGTAAACCTATGGGTGCAGCAGCCATCAGCAGTGTTTTCACGCCTATAATCTATTTTTTCTCATTAAAATATTCCAGTTCGCCTCAACCAAGCACAATCCACCCCTGTCTACTTAATTCAGAGCTTTTGCTGAGAATTATCTGTCTAATCTAAACCAATATTGACAATAATGAATATTACAGGTTCAGTTCACACTTCATTCTGGCTATCTCAGATGTAGGTGATTCAGAAGCTCAGAAAACAGGAAACAGTTTGTCTCCTCACAGGTGAGATGAGATCAGGGACTCCCAGGTTGCATTGGGTTCATGCTCATGTACTGTAGATTATCTCTTATTGGACACCAGGCAATACCTAGAACAGAGAACTAACTCCTAACAGCTCATATTATATACTCTGAATTTAACCTCTTTCAGCTAAGGTTAGATTTCTCTGTGGAATACACTGGATTTTACCATTCTCCTGCATTACCCAGTATGTGTGACCAGGACCCTCAGCAGAAACCACCCCTCGGACAGGTTTCCCTTGGCCTAAAGGAGAAAATACCCAAACAGTTTTCCCTAACAGATTCTTTTTATCTGACTGGGCAGATCCTGATCTGTTTACAGAACCTCTACTGTTTACCAAGCAGGTTGCTTGTGCTAAATTCTTTTCCCAGTTTTTAAAAGTTCCACCCCCCATGGCTTTCAGGGTGGTCTTTAGCAAACCGTTGTAGCGTTCGATCTTTCCTGAAGCTGGTGCATAGTAGGGTATGTGGAAGATCCATGCAATACCATGCTCTTTGGCCCAGTTTTTCACAAGATTGTTCTTGAAATGAGTGCCATTGTCTGATTCGATTCTCTCTGGAGTTCCATGTCTCCACATGATTTGTCTCTCCAAGCCAAGAATGGTGTTACGTGCAGTAGCATGTGGAACTGGATAGGTTTCCAGCCATCCGGTGCTTGCCTCTACCATCGTTAGCACATACTGCTTGCCAGAACGAGAACGAGGTAAAGTGATGTAGTCAATCTGCCACGCTTCACCATACTTGTACTTTGACCATCTCTCACCATACCATAAGGGTTTGAGTCGCTTGGCTTGCTTAATAGAAGCACAGATGTCACAGTCATGTATGACTTGGGTGATAGCGTCCATGGATAAGTCAATTGACCTATCACGTGCCCATTGGTATGTTGCATCTCTGCCTTGATGTCCAGATGAGTCATGGGCCCACCGAGCTAAGAACAGTTCACCTCGGTGTTTCCAATCAAGATCAAAGTCACTGTCATTGTCCGTGTTTGTGTCAACTTGAGAAATCTTAGCAGCTTGGTCTGCCTGCTGGTTGTGTTGCTGTTCCTCAGTAGCTTTCTCTTTAGGGATGTGTGCGTCTACGTGTCGCACCTTCACTGGAATTCTCTCCAGTCGTGCATCAATGTCCTGCCATAGATCAGCACACCAAATAGGCTTTCCTTTCCTCTGCCAGCCACTCTTTTTCCAGTCCTTTAGCCAACCCCATAGAGCATTGGCTACCATCCATGAGTCGGTGTAGAGGTAAAGGATAGGCCAATTTTCCCGTTCAGCCACATCAAAAGCAAGTTGGACTGCTTTTACCTCAGCGAATTGACTGGATTCTCCTTCTCCATCTCTCGCTTCAGCCACTTTCCTGGTAGGACTCCAGACTGCTGACTTCCACCTTCGCTTGTTCCCAACAAGACGACAGGAACCATCTGTGAACAAAGCATAGTTCTTTTCCTGATCAGAAAGATCACCATAGGGAGGAGCTTCTTTAGCACGAACTGGCTTCTCCTCTGGAGGTTTTGTAGAGACTGTGCCTTCTGGCCAGTTAGTGATCACTTCTACTAGACCAGGTCGATCAAGATTACCCATGCGTGCTCGTTGGGTTATCAAAGCCATCCATTTAGACCAGGTTGCATCTGTGGCATGATGTGGTGATGAACCTTTGCCTTTGAACATCCAGTTTAGAACAGGCAATCTAGGAGCTAAAAGCAATTGTGACTCAGTTCCAATCACTTTAGAAGCTGCTTTCACTCCTTCATAGGCTGCTAATATTTCTTTTTCTGTTGCGGTGTAATTTGCCTCTGAACCTTTGTAACCACGTCCCCAGAAACCAAGTGGTCGTCCACGTGTTTCCTTTGGAGCTTTCTGCCAAAGACTCCAAGTTGGACCATTGTCACTCGCAGCCGTGTACAGAATGTTTTTAATGTCCGGACCAGATCGTACAGGTCCCAAGCCTACAGCATGGACTATTTCTCTCTTTATCTGATCAAAGGCTGCTTGTTGTTCAGGATGAAGGAGCAAGCTTAATAATCTTCTTCATGAGACCTGTCCCCAGAGGAATGTTATCAGGCTCATGTATGGCATGATCTCCATAAAGCACTTCCTTCACAGCAGACTCCTTCAGAAGCTTAATTCCCTGCTCAACTGTGTTCCACTTCCCAGCTACCTATGGCAGGTCATCTTGGGAGGTGTATCTCATACCCAGAGCCAGCAGGAGCTGTGTCCACAAACTAACCTTACCATGAGGGGTTGCCAGGTGTTTGTCCACTCTCCTTTGTGAGTGGCCATAGCTGCTTTGCAGACTTGTCTGCTACTTGTAGGGCATTTGCATCAATAGTACGGCATCTCACCAGCCACCTTAGGATTGGCTCTCCTGATTCCCTTGAATATTCCTTTCTAACTTCCCTGATCTCTTCCAGGGGATCATTGGAGTCTTGGATATTATCCTTGTCCACTTCCTCTGGTTGTCCTTGGTCTAGAGGCAGAACTTCTCCTAAGAGCATTCCTAAACTCCTCAGAGCCATCCTCTTTCTTGGCAGCTAATCTCACATAGCTCTTCTCATCACTATGCTGTGATCTAAGTAATCTGGTCAAATCTCTAAGGCTGTATTTCTCCTCTTCTTCTTCCTCTTGTGTACCAGAGGTCTCATCCTCTAAATCCTCTCTTGAATCACTCCTTGTCAAATGTTTTGGTTTTGTTTTAGCTTTTGCAGGAGCTAAAAAGGCCATAGATGTTCCTTCTAGCAGGTCTGAATCTGAATCTCTGGGGGTCTGAGCTGCTGCCTGTGAATTTGCACTCTCTTTAGGTGTAGGGTTAGGAACTGCTGCCTGTGGACTTAAACTAGGTGAAGAAACAACAGAAACTTGAACAGCTGGACCTGGCTTTTGGCTGCCTGCCACATTATTGTCAACAACCAAGACTTTGGCAGTTGTCCCAGAACCTCTGGAGGGAGGAGTAGCAGTGGACATGGCAGTCCCCCCATGCTCTTCCCCCAAACAGGTTTTATTTTGAGAAAGTTGGCTGTGAACGTGGCCAAGTTCTCCCCTTATCTCTATTTCCATAGCCTGCACGGCCCTGAAGCTTTGTTTTCTACCTCTACCAAGCTGTCTTTTTAAAGAGGCAAGAGCCAAGTTCTTGACACAGAAATTAGGAATAAATCTAAATTATTAATGCTGTATTCATAAATTATAACACTGTATTACGTGTGCAGAACTCGCTACAAGGGTTCTGGGACCCAAGCTTTTGGCAGAATTACTCTCGTCAGAGATGTGGAATAAATTGCAGCAGCTGTATTATTTCCTGACTTATTAAAAGCAGAGTTGTAATGGTTTTAGTGATATTAAAGTCAACCCAGCTGAGAAGATAATCTCCAAAATCCAGGAACATTCCTTTAGTCTTTCTCCACATCACATCAAACAGAAGGGAACCAATTTTGGCAGCAATCCAACGATGCTGGTACCATAGAGTTAATGGGTAAAGGATGATCCAAATAAGCTTAATTTTAAACTTCCAGACTTAATTAGCAATCAAACAAGTTGAAAAGGCTCCACATTGGATTCCGAAATTAAGATGTGATGGTCTGGGAGTTACCCACCCCCACACACATTTGAATTCACCCAGACTGGACTCAGCCAGCTGGAAGTTAAGGACTGAAGCTTTCTATTCACAGCTTAGCACAATGTACAAGCAGATATTGACAACTGATTACAAATATTTACAACTATACATATTAAATATACAAGTTAAGATTAATAAAGAAACACGATGCCACTCCCAGAGACCAGAGTTCCCAGGAGGGGTTCCAAACCACCCTTCTACCTTCTCCCCAGCTTCCAATCTTGTCACAGAATCTGCTTTATGTGCAAGGTAAATCAGAAGGATCAGCAAGGGAGGTGAGAAGCAGAATTGATGAGTTGGGTTACACAGATCCAGCTAGAAGCCAGGGAGAGCTCAGACACAGAGCAATCTGTGTCTATTTTATCTGTGTTTATGTCCTTGCTTTCTACATCTCAGTAAACCTGTGAGTGAAGTACACATCCCCAGTGTTTTCTTTTCACAGCCTATAATCTATTTTTTCCTCATTAAAATATTCCAGTTAGCCTCAAACCAGCACAGGGGATAAAAGGAAAGATTAAAGATGGAGCATTTAATTCACTGTGTGACAAAGTCCATTCATCCATTGCATCAAATTCATTAGTTGGACAATGTGCCCTGTGGTCAAGGCCAATGGCATCCTGGGCTGCATAAAGATAACTGTGTTCAGCAGGTCTAGTGAGATTCTCCCATTCTGATCTGCCCTGTTAAGACCACACCTGCAGTAGTGAGTCTGGGTTTGGTCTCCCTAGTTCAAGAGAGAAGGAACTACCAGACAGAGTCCTTATATCATTTCCATGGATCTCCCTCAAGCTGGGGAGATTTGGAACATTCAAAGGGAGGAAAGATGTGAGAGGTCCTGAGGGGCCACCCACAAGGAGGCTTTCCTGTTGGAACAGCTAAATGGTGAGGAGTCCAACAGAGAGCTACAAGGATGATGAAGGAACTGGAACATCTCTGCTATGCAGAAAGGCTGAGAGCCCTGGGACTGGTTAGTCTGGAGAGAAGAAGCTGAGAAGGGGACCTTATGATTGTCTGAGGAGTGGGTGTAAAGATGAAGGGGCCAGGATCTTTTCAGTGGTGCCCAGTGATAGGACAAGGAACAACAGGTACAGGCTGGAAGCCAGGAGGTTCCACCTTAATATGAGGAGACACTTCTTTGGTGTGAGAGTGCTGGAGGCAGACTGCCCAGAGAGGTTGTGGAGTCTCCTCTGGTGACTTAAAAACCCCATCTGGATGGGTTCCTGGGTGACTTGCCCCAGGTGATGCTGCTCTGACAGGGAGGTTGGACTGGATGATCTCCAGAGGTCTCTTCCAACCCCTGCTGTTCTATGTTTCTATGGTTTTATGGGAGAACAGCAGGAGACCTTCCTCTGCTGGAACAACCTGGAGATGCTATGGTCAAGGCCTGTTCAGAGTACTTTACTCAGAGTTCAGTATTTCAGGTGGGGTGGAGCTAGGGGTTTGGTCATTCTGGGGTGGGGTATTGGTGCTTGTTTCTCTATGTTGCTTACACAGAGATTACATTAATTCTACTTCTAAGCTTTTTAATCTGTCATTAGCTACCTTCAGCTGAACTCCAAGCAATTCACTGTGCCCCTTAGCTCAAGAGCACTGCAGGCTGGTAAGAAATACAGCATGAGAGTGGGGTGGTGAAGAGCAGAGGAGCTGTGTGCAGAGCAGTAGGCAGCTGGACAGGAAATTACACAGCTGTGGATGGTTGCCTCCATTGCTGACGGCAGACACACAAGGCAGAGCCTGCTTGGGCCTTTGCAGCATGTCAAATGAATTGGAGGTTACAATGGCTTGGGTTGGAAGGGACACCAAGGATCCTCCAGTCCAACCTTTTCAGTGGAGTTGAAATGATCTGGCTCAGCAACCTGTCAGGCTGAGTCTTACAACTGTCCCATGTAGGGAACCTTAAAGATCATCCAGTCCAAGCCCCCTGCCATGGGCATGAACACCTATGGGACCAGGTTGCTCAGGGCCTCATCTGACCTGGCTTTCAACACTGCCAGCCTTGGAGTCTCCATAGCCTCCCTGGGCAGTCTGTTCTCATAGGGAAGAATTTCCCCCTCATGTCTAATCTAAATCCAACTTCTAGTTTGAAGCCATTGCTCCTCCTCCTGTCACTCCCAGCCTTTGTCAGAGGTCCCTCCCCAGCTCTCCTGTAGCTCCCTTCAGGTACTGGAAGGCAGCTCTAAGGTCTCCCTGGAGCCTTCTCTCTTCCAGGCTGAGCAGCCCAAACTCTTTCAGTCTGTCCTCATGGCAGAGGTGCTCCAGCTCTTGGATCAGAGGCTAAAGCCTGATTTGAGTCAGCATTACTGCTTAAAATCCTTTCCCAGCTGAAACTGACCTTTGACAGATGTGTGCGGTGCTCTTGGTGGAAAACTCTGCAGGTGTCTTGCATAAATCAGTGTAAGATTCTGAGAGCCCCTTGGGAGCAGTGGGCAGCAGATGGTCAGTTTGACCTGTTCTTAGGGTCTCTTCCTAGCAATGGTAACTCCTGCCTGCAGTGTTGGACCATTTCCTACCAGAAACTCATCTGGCAGCTCAGGATCTCTCCTCACCACTTTGGGCTATGTGAAGTTTTAGCCCAAGCACCTAGCATGGAGCCTCTCCAGTTCATGCAGCATCTTCTCCAGCAGTTCCCTGAGCTGGATTCAGCAGTGATCAAGCAGCTCTGTCCTGGCTGCTGTTGGAGTGACTCTGGAGTCCATTTCTGGTGGGTGCTGGTGGCCTGCTCCTGCTGATTGCCCTCAGGGGTTTGGGGCTCAGCCAGACTCGTTGAGCCCTGCAGCTGCTGTGTCAGGCTGGTGCCTTGCTGTGCCTCACCAGGAGTGTGAGGCTTCAGGGTTTGGGGTTTGATGAGCAGGCTTGTGAGAACTGCCCCAAATGAGTCTGCTGGCTTTACACCTTTGCTGCCATGCTGCTGGAGAACTATGGCAGATTTGGGGTCACCTGCCCTGTCTGCTCCTCCCCACAGGTGCCACCTCTGCCTTCCTGCCCCCCAAGGTGGGGTGCAAGCTGTGACAGTGTCCTTGGTCTGCAGGGCAGCAAGTCTCAGGCACAGCCTTTCTGCATCCAGCCCTTGGCAGGAGCTCTCCCCATCAGCTTCTCCCTGCTAGAGGCAGCCCTTGGCCCTGCAGACCTGCCCTGGACTGCAGAAAGTGCCTCAGTGAGCAGAGCCTGATATGGGAAGGGACAGCACTGAGCAGAGCTGCTTCTGGGCTGGATCAATCCAGGACAGATTACAGAAGTATCTCTTGTGATGGGCTAGGGTTATGTGATCTGAAGAACAGGCAGGGATACCAAGTGGTAGCTCCCATTGGGTACCTTCATTGTTAGTTTTCCCAGCTCAAGTGTTCTGGCCTTGATTTATAGGACGCTGATTATCTCCATCATAAAATAGTAGAAGGAAAGGGAATGGAGTGCAAGATCTGGCCAAGGGAGTTGTGGAGTCACCACTCCTGGAGGTGTTCAGGAAATGTGTGGACGTGGCACTTAGGGATGTGGTTTGATGGCCACGGTGGTGTTGGGTTGATAGTTGGATTCTGTGATCTTGGGGGTCTCTTCTAATCCAAACAGTTCTGTGATTCTGTGGTTTCATTCAGGCTTATGAGCAAGTCCTGCAGCCTGGGGAATGCAGGTCATGATTGCCATAAGCACAGGATGTGCCACACAAGGACACGGGGAAGTCTCAGCCCAGCTGAGGACACAAAGTCATGGAACTCTGTAAGGGCACAGGGGCAGTAGCAGCCACCTTGGTGAAATCCCTTACTGAAACATTCAGATTGCCTTGTGAGGAAGCTTCTGGCCTTCATCTCAGACAGCCATTCAAAACCACCAGAGGGGCTGGAACTGGGGCAGAGAATGGGAAAATCCCAATGTTAATGAACTCTAAGAAATAATTGTAGTAACCCTGCCCCTTATTATGAACATGTCTGCTCTTGTGACATCAGCTGTGTCTTGTGCCAGCATGGGGTGTGCAGGAGTGATGGAGCCATCCTGCTGCACCCAGCGCTGCAATAAACAAACCTACTGCACAACTCTCTCTGAGTTTTGGGGTTCATTCTGCAGGAAAACAGTGGGAAAATGGGAATTCGAGATTGTTAAAGAGTCAGATTTGGAAGCAAGAATCAAGCTGTGTAAGGTGGAAAAAGGAGATGATGAGGCCAGAATTATTTTGGAGAAAATGAGAGAATGGCCAAAGTACAAAATGGTAACAAGGCTCAAAGCCAAATATTGTAAGGAAAAAAAGAGGGAGATTGTTATATGTGGAGATTTGGCTTTCACACGAGGAAGTATTCATAAGACCTAATCAGTAAAGTAAGAAGGTAGCCGTGGGAGTTAGCAGTACCGGGGGTGCTGCCGTGAGCCTCGGCTGGATCCGGGGGGACTCTGACTGCTGCTCCCCTTGTAAAGGAGACATCTGTTGTTTGGGGTGACAGGAATAAGGGGTGGGGGTCAAGGGGAGTTAGGGTAGTGCTTTGGAAATGTAACAGAATACTCTTGAAGCTGTATCAAGCTAATACAATGCTATTTAGTGTTATAAGTGAGTCCTGATGAGGTGTCAATGAGCCGTCCACACCAACTCTGCCCCTGAAGTTTTATTTTGCGAGCTAACAGGCAAAGAGCCGCTGGGTGTGTGGGGAGCCTGCGCTCCACCAACCCCCACCCCGACACAGTGGTGGCTCAGGGCTTTGAAACGATCTCCTTAGGAGTAAACAAGGAGCAAACGATGAATTTTGCGAAGCAGCTCCTGCCAAAGGCAGAGCCTCTGTGCGCTTGCGTCCTGTGAGCCCGAGGGTCTTGGGCAGATGT
Organism: Psilopogon haemacephalus; assembly: GCA_013396835.1. NCBI lineage: Eukaryota > Metazoa > Chordata > Aves > Piciformes > Megalaimidae > Psilopogon > Psilopogon haemacephalus. The sequence goes on along the minus strand of VWZI01020821.1, from coordinate 9,820 downwards.
CTTCCTCCCTGCCCTGGCAGCGCCCCNGGCAGGAGCCGGGCAGCAGCCGGGCAGGAGCCGGGCAGCAGCCGGGCAGCAGCCGGGCAGCAGCCGGGCAGGAGCCGGGCAGCAGCCGGGCAGCCCCTCCGCGCTCTCCAGCTGGCAGCTCCTGCCTGTTTGCTGGCAGACAGAACACTTCTTTTTCCCCACTTTCTGTAAAACTCCCCTCACCTCCTAGTTATTGTTAAAGTTTCTCTCTTTTTACGTGCAAATCCAATGGAGTATTTTGTTGAGCTTTGAGCTCAGGGCTGCTGGCCTAAACCCAACACGAGGGGCTGTAGGCTTTGGGGCTTTTATTCATGAAAATGTTTTTCGTAGTGAACAGCAACAGCTGATGCTGAGAGCAAGAGCTGCCTGTTCTAACAAGGGAACCACACATTTTCTGCATCCCTTTCATGTTCACAGAATCACAGAATGTCAGGGGTTGGAAGGGACCTTGAAAGCTCATCCAGTCCAACCCCCCTGCCAGAGCAGGACCAGAGAATCCTGCACAGGTCACACAGGAACACATCCAGCTGGATTTTGAATATCTCCAGAGAAGGAGACTCCACAACCCCCCTGGGCAGCCTGTGCCAGGGCTCTGTCACCCTTACAGGGGAAAAAAATCTTCCCCATGTTTGCATGGAGCTTCCTCTGCCTCAGCTGCCACCAATGCCCCTTGCCCTGTCACGGGCATCACTGTGCAGAGCTGGCTCCAGCCTCTGGCACTCACCTGCACATCTTTAGAACCATGACTGAGTGCAGCCCTCAGGCTCCTCTTCTCCAAGCTCTCCTCATAAGAAAGATGTTCCATTGCCTGCAGCAGCTTTGTGACTCTGGCCTGGACTCTCTTCAGCAGTTCCCTGAGGTCCTCCTTGAGCTGAGAGGCCCAGAACTGGACAGACTATTTGAGACACATCCCTGGCACCCCCCAGTTAGCATCACAAGGAGCTCAACTGAGTTATTTGCCTTTACAGACCAGTTAATAGCAGTGCCACAATGACAGGGCTGCCTACTTGTAGTGGGACACCTCCTGGAGAAGCCAAGATGATATTCAGGTGATGTGGCAACTCCATGGGGCACATCAGGAGTGATGCATTAGGCACCCACAAACAATTAAGCTGCTCATTATCTGAGCTCCCCAAATGCAAGCAGCCAAAGGCTGCACTTTAAATCACCACTTGCAGCCTCTCTTTACCTCTCAGAATCCAGGCAAATTTATATGACTTTGGCACTCAGGTTCATCTTCAAGAGCTTCGAGAGCAGGAAGCTGCTCTCCAAATTCCCCTTGTTTAGATGAGGGATTCAAGAGGCATTATTATGGGCTGGGAAATGAAAGTGTTTAACATTTAGTTAACTGACAAAGACTGATTTGGGTTCCCTCTGCTGTTTAAAGGAAAACCAAGCGAAGGTGACAGGCCCTTAATCATGAGATGCCAAGGCAGTCCTGCTTCTCCACCTTGTCACTCTGCCTAAGGCACCTGTGAAGCCCCCAATTAGCATTTCTCCAATAGATTTTGTCCTTGAAAGGCAAAAGGCATTTTGTCCCCATTTCTATGCATCCTATCTGCATACAAAAGGCAGCATCAAAAGTACTTTTGTTTAAAACTTCCTCCAGCCCTGGAATTGCAGTTGCAAATCAGAACCCTTTGGTGCTGGGTAAACAGTGCAGAGAACTTTGGGTTTTTCTCCACGGTACTTAAGCAGTGCTAAGGGTTGGTGGGTACCTTTCTGGCAGTAATCATAGAACGGCTTAGGCTGGAAGAGACTTTAGAGATCATCTGGGCTCCCCAGTTCAGAGGGACAGGGATCTACTGGAGACAGTCCAAGGGAGGGCTGTGAGGATGCTGAGGGGACTGCAGCACTGCCTGGGGAGGAGAGGCTGAGGGACCTGGGGCTGCTTAGGCTGCAGAAGAGAAGCCTGAGAGGGGATTGAATCAATGTTTGTAAGTGTGTGAGGGCTGGGGGTGAGGAGGGGGGGGACAGGCTCTGCTCACTGCTCCCTGCCATAGGCCAAGGAGCAATGGATGGAAGCTGCAGCACAGGAGGTTGCAGCTCCACACAAGAGGCAACTTCTTGCCTGTGTGGGTCCCAGAGCAGTGGCACAGGCTGCCCAGAGAGGTTGTGGAGTCTCCTTGTGTGGAGCCTTTGCAGACTCTGTCTGGATGTGTTGCTGTGTGCCCTGAGCTAGCTTGGATGGTCCTGCTCTGGCAGGGGTTGGACTGGAGGAGCTCTTTGGGTCCCTTCTAATCGCTGAGCTCCTGTGAGCAGCACTGCACGCAGACAGCAGCCCTGAATCGCTGAAGGTTTTACATTGGATCTTGATTTAATTTCATGCTGGGTACCATTCGAAACGCCAGGATAAATGCCTGGCGATTCCGCCCCGCCGCACAGCGGCCCGGGCGCAGCTCTCAGCCGTTGCTACCCCAGCGCCGCTCCGGGCACAGCCTCGCAGCCTGCAGCCGTTCCCGGGCCCTGGCCGCGCTCGGCTGCCGGCGAGGCCCTCCCCGCCCTCGGCACAGCCCCGGCTCTGCTCTCCGTTCCCGGCTGGCCGCGGCTCCGTGCCCGTTCCGGTACCATATTTTCACTGCTCCAACCGGGGGGGTGAGGAGGCCCCAGCACGGGGGCGATCACCGGCGGCGGCACCCAGGGTCTCCTGCAAAGCTCGGCCAGGCAGCGGCTGGAGCGTTTCCGAGGCTCGCCAGGCCGTACCGGGGCCGCCAGGCACCGAACCCCAGGGCCCGAGCGCCGGGCCGGGACACAGGCGTGTGCCGCAGCTCCGCCCGCTCGGTCTCCCGGAGCGCAGGCGCCGCCGCGCCCAGGCCGAGCCGCCCCGGCCCAGCCGCCCTTCCGCCGCCCCGCCCCGTCC
>VWZI01020819.1:1942-22179 GCA_013396835.1 Psilopogon haemacephalus | reverse complement strand
CCTTCCCCAATCTTATCTCACCACCAGTTGATGCTGCAGATAAGCAGAGGTAGATCAGCCAGGGGGTTTAGTAGTAGGAAAGAAGTTAGTAGAATTATTAAGAATCAGCTACAAAAGGCAGAGACAAAGGAACCATGCAAGAGAAGCAGCCACAGCCCAGCGAGGTCTGAAACCGTCTGTACTATCTATGTTTGGCTTACAATACTTAGAACAAATTTTTTTCTTTCTCAGTAAAGCTCTGGGTGAAGTGACACACTGTGTTTTCCTCTCTCAGCCAATAGTCTAATTTCTCACTCCAATTCTCCAATTAGTTCAAACCAGCACAGCCTCCTAGCAGTATCTAAGAAGCAGCAACTTGCTTCAGTGAAAGGCATCTGACATCTAAAACTCAATGCAGCAGAGATTTCCAAAGTCAGTCACTGGAGAGAATGTACTGTTCCTGTAGCTGGTGCTTACTATGAGTCTGAGTGAAGCACAGATGTACTTCAGTCAGAAAGCTTCCGACTGCTTGCACAAATATTTTAATTTATGTTTGAAAACCAGATTGGAAGCTGCTACATGGAATAGGCAATGAGCCTCAGACATGTTTTCTTCTGATGCTGACTAAGGACCTTCATAAACGTAAAGCAACAAGAAACATCCTGAAAAGGGGATGTGCTTTGCTTTGCAGCCCAGTAATCAGCTTTTCTTGGTACTGCCTGGCTTGCCATCGAGCTGTGAAGGTAGAGATCCACCTCACCTGTGGCATTTAGATGACTGTCTGATACTCAAAAGATGATTTCAGACTGATTACATGAGTTGGGAGGCTCATGTAGCCTATTGTCCAAATGTTTGCCTGAAAGCAGGCCCTGCTCCTGCTGGAATGCCTTTGGTGGATGTGGGTAGTGGCAATGAGTAGGTTTCTTAGAATCTTGTACCCTTTTAGGAGGAATCTGCTGCTGCAATAGAGCAGAGTATCAGAAGCGCTTACAGGAGATGTGGAGTGAGTACTCAGGTTCCACAGAAGAAATCAGTGAGAAAGGATGGTATGCTTTATACAAAGAGGATTGGGAGTATTATGGTGGAGAGAGGGCAGTGGGTGGGAAGGGGAAGTAGGTGACAAGAGAGCACTTTTTGGCTGATGAGGGAAACTGCTAGACAAGGTGACTGCAGCTGCTGTAGAAAGGGGATGGGGGTTGGCCATGTTGAAAAGTTGAGTAAGTTATTACCCACTCCATGCACTTGTCTGTACTGTCCTTGTAGACATAGCTTCATTTTCAGGTTTATGCAGCTCTTTTATACCAGTTGTTTGTTCCACAAATGAAGAAATTGCACCCCGTCAAAGTTACTTCAGTTTGGAAGCCTTGTTTGCAAACACCAGGACCAGAGCAAAGTTTTCCTGTGTGTTGGTGGGCTGTTGACACTGGGCAGAACTAGAAGCTCTAATAGAGTGGAAGTGTTTGTGTGAGCAGGACATAGGACAGAATGAGCTGGTAGCCTTTGCTGTGCCAGAGCCCATTACAGCTTGCTGTACCAATCCGTTCACTGGTTCTGAAAACTCCCCCAACAAGCTGTTACCAGTGCTGATGTGTAAGACATGAAACACAAAGAAATAGTGAATGATGTAGACTGTTCCCTCCAGCATACTGCACAACATGACCTGGGCTAGTCTGGGATCTCAGCAGCTATCGGGGCAATGCCTAGATGCAGATAGAATGGAATGGAATGGAATGGAATGGAATGGAATGGAATAGAATAGAATAGAATAGAATAGAATAGAATAGAATAGAATAGAATAGAATAGAATAGAATAGAATAGAATAGAATAGAATAGAATAGAATAATAAGCAGGTTGGAAGAGACCTCCAAGATCATCCAGTCCAACCTATCACCCAGCTCTATCCATGGCACTAAGTGCTCCATCCAGTCTTATCTTGAACGCATTCAGGAATGGTTACTCCACCACGTCCCTGGGCAGCCCATTCCAATGCTATTCCTAATCTCCAGCCTATATCTCCCCCAGCACAACTTGAGACTGTGTCCCTTTGTTCTGTTGCTGGTTGCCTGGGAGGAGAGACCAACCCCCACCTGGCTACAACCTCACTTTATGTAGTTGTAGACAACAATGAGGTCTCCCCTGAGCCTCCTCCTCTCCAGGCTGAACAATCCCAGCTCCCTCAGCCTCACAGGGCTGTGCTTCAGGCCCCTCATCAGCTCTGCTGCCCTTCTCTGGACATGTTCCAGTACCTCAACATCTCTCTTAATTTGAGGGGACCAGAACTGAACACAAACTGATGAAGTTCAGATCCATGGAAAAGAATTGCTCCTTGTTCATCCACAAGGAAAGGAACAGCAAAAAAAAGTTAACTCGGGATTTATTCCACTGAGAAGGAGGGACATTCCTCTCTCCCTTTTCCTTTTCTAGACTGCTTGGCTTTCTTAGTTTCTTTCCTCCTGCACCAGCCTCAGTGCTGGTGTGACCTTTTACTGAGGCTGAAGAGAAGCTGTGCACCAGAACATCTCTGCAGTTTTATCTTTTCCCTCTTGAGTGTTCTAACTCCCTGGTCTGTAAGAGAAAGTTTCCACAGAGAACATAGATTCACAGACACATAGAACTAGTTCCAGCCTCCCACCACTACCACCATGGCCAGGGACACCTTCTGTAGGAAATGAGACTTCGCTCAAAGTACTGAGAGACTGATGCACAGGGATGTTTTGGTTTTTGGTAGGTGGAAAGCCATGGGTTCAGAATGCAACTGAGCTAGTGGAAAACTACTGCTAGGGCACAAGTAGATAATATGAAGGTCTGAAAAGACACAAGGAGCAGAACCTTGGCAGATGTTTTATGTTAGAGGTAACTACCGTCTAGGAGCTAAGCAGTGTCCAGTAAAAGGAATGTAAGCTTAGTCCAGATAAGGAGTTGCATCCCAATAAGGTGTTGCTAACCAATCACTTGCTGTACACAGTTGCACTAACCAATTATGATTAGACATGATGTAAAAGTTTTGATTTTTAGATTATATAAGCTGGTGCTTTACATGCAATAAACCGACACCTTGCTTGCATCAAGTAGCATCCCATCTCTCCATCGCTGTTAACCTTCCATTAGACCAAGTTCCTGAAGTTCTTATTCAGCCTCGCCTTGAACACCTCCCGGGGCAGCCTGTTCCAGTGTCTCACTACCCTCACTGTAAGGAATTTCTTCCTAATAAATCTAAATCTGAGGGCAGTCCAAGCTTCAGTCCCTTCCTTCTCATCTTATCACTACGAGACTTTGTCAAAACTCCCTTCCTGGCTTTTTCCCCCAGTTGTTTTCACTGGTCACCCAGCTTGTCTTAATCACAGGATCTTGCCAAGTGTATACATGATTTCTGAGAACTCAGCAAAGCACCAAAGGGATGGCCATATGCCTTAGTGGCCAGTGCTTGATGTTACACCAGACCACTTGTGGCTCAACTCTGAAACAGTCCAATTTGCCTGTTCAATACTGCTGTGGTGCCATGGAACACTATGGCAGACACTCAGCTTTGGAAAACCTTTTCTGCATTTTGGGGGCAGGAGAGTCTTTCATGTGCACTTAACATCAGCACCAGAGGCTGATAGGACCCCTACCCCTTCATCAGGAGGCAAACTGGATATCCTTATGATGAGAATGTATTTTTATTGGCATTAGCACAGGTGCACCGTTGTGTCTCAGCAAGGCAGAGGGGCTATTTTCAAACTGTTGATGCAAAACAAGCTAAAACAACAGCATCCATCAGCCTACCAAATTGTCATTCACATGAGGTATGGAGGCAATTTTTGTTTAGTGAAAATTTGCTGGTGAGACAGCGATGAACAAAAGATATTCAATGTTCTAATAAAATAGTAATGCTGCAAGCTCAGCGGCTCATGAAACATTTACAATCTGCAGCTAGTAAAGTGCAGACAAGAGATTTAAGGACTGCTGTTGCTGGATGGATGGAAACCAGTTAGAAGATTAGTGGGAAGATTATTCCACACAGGTTAGAATAAGGTTCATTAAAGGCCTATCTCTTCTCTCGTTTGCTGTTGGGTACAAGGAGGGCTGTGAGACTGCACCTGTTGAAGCAGTGTTTGTCTTCAGCAGCAGTCTTAAGCCAAATGAGCTCTCATCTTCAGTTTCTAGTTTCTTTTCCTTCTCTCATCCCCCTGCCTCAGAAGTTTGCAGAGGCAGTATTACCAGTGCACTTGCAGGTTCCTATACTTTATATAGGAAACTAATTAGGTCCCAAATGGGTTCTGGGGAAGGAGATGAAGAAGGTGGTACAGTGAGTAGCCACAGAGCTCTCTGTAGATTAAGGGTAAGAGGTGTAATTAAGGAGATTTCAAACTCACTTCAAATGTGGGTAAAAATTACTCACCAGGCAGATGGTTTCATCCACTGTGTGCTTGGGTTTTAACCTTTGCTTTGACCCCATTTTGTCCTAGACTACAGCAAGTTTCAATCATTACAGTCTTGCCTAAGTGCTTCTCCACAGCTCCTTTGCAAATTGAAGGTTAAAAGAGTGAATAAGATCAGACAAGAAAGCTTCCAAATACCTGCCTTCATGTTTCCCATATTCCCATGTAATCAAGTCATTCTGATTCTTTTCTAGGTATTTCTTCTGTAAAATAAGCAGCCCTTCATTTAGGTCTCTTACTGTAGAGCAGGGCTCATTCATCGGGCTACTCCACTTCTTTTAAACCATAACTGTTACAGTTTGTGTTTTGATAAGAAACTCTGAGGTCTTCTGGACCACTGAATGTGTATGAAATTAAACACAAAATTTTAGGCAGCAAATTTGCTGAGTGTGTACATGATTTCTGAGAACTCAGCAAAGCACCAAGGGGGAGGCCATATGCCTTGGTGGTCAGTGCTTGATGTTACACCAGTCCACTTGTGGCTAAACTCTGAAACAGTCCAGTTTGTCTGTCCAAGAGTGCTGTAGTGCCATTTTAAGGAAGAGAACACTGTGGCAGAAACTCAGCTTTGGAAAACCTCCACTTCTTTTACATTTGGCCCATAAGTACTACAATTTTTGTTTTGATATGAAACTCTGAGGTCTTTGGGAGCACTGAATGTGTAAGAAATTAAACAAACACACACAATTTTAGGCAATGGATTTCCTGAGGAAGCAAGAATCCTTTTCTGTGGCCAGTGTCTGTGAACAACATAACCATGCGTAATGCCTGTGTCTTTTGAACACCTCAGTAACACAGGCAACAGCCTTGAATGAAAGCTGATCGTGTTGCAATTAAGAAGTGCTGTTAGCCCTTGTAACAAGCTATGCCTGTCAGGAACTGCAAAATCTCCCTCTATGAACAGAGGTACAACATTCTCACAAACACTAGGTTTTGATTGGCAAGATAAAATGTGTGACAACTGGAAAAATCATGGAAGTGTTTAATTTGAAAACCTGAGATCCATTATTTTATTACTATCCCCAATCCAGAAATACATAGTAGTGTAAATAAATCTTAAAATGGGAGCAAATTCTGCCCCTGGTTCCTTGAACATGCTTCTGAGATTAATGGTTAAAGAAGCAAGCCCCCAGAACAGGCTTCCCAGGTGGGTTGCGGAGTCTCCTTCTCAGAAGATATTCAAGACCTGCCTGGATGCANTGATTCTGTGTTTGAGCAGTGGGGGTCAGAGAAAAAGATGGATAACTTCTACACAGCAAAGAAAGTACCCTGCTCTGGCAGAGGGGTTGGACTAGATGATCTTTCAAGACCCCTTCCAGCCCCTAACCTTCTGTGATTCTGTGATAAAAGCCTTATGCTTTTGAAAACAACTGCAGGGCTTCCTTAAACTCACAGGAGATCAGTGATTGAACAGCAGGTCAAGTGATTCATGACACTTTTATGAACTGTTCCAAGAGGTAAGGGTGGTCAGAAGGGTGGTCATAAAGGATGGAAGTTTCTGAAATGACTCAACAATAGGAAAGGTACAGATTGTGTCTGCACTCAAGAAGACAAAGCAAACTTGCAGATTTAAAGCAAACAGATGCACTGAAGCTGAAAAAGTAAGATGAGGACAGTGAAGATGTGGTGCATCAGTGCTGAAGTAGTGGGATGGCAGTAAAGGTCAGGCTTTAGAATCACAGAGTCATAGAGTGGTCTGGGTTGGGAGGGACCTCCAGAGGTCATCTAGTCCAATCTTCTCTGCAGTGAGCAGGGACATCCTCAACTATATAGGACTGCCCAGACCCCTGCTGAGCCTCACTTTGAATATCTCCAGGGATGGGTCCCAAAACACCTCCCTGGGCAATCTGTTCCACTGTTCCACCACCCTCATAGTAAAGAAGTTGTTCCTAACATCCAATCTAAATTTGCTCTTGAAGCCATTGCCCCTCACCCCCCTCGTCTCTTTGAGAGTTTTGAAGTTATCACAAAATTAATCCCTTTCAGGAGAGATGAATAGGTGATCCTGCTCTGGCAAGGGGGGATTGGACTAGATGATTTTTCAAGGTCCCTTCCAGCCCTTGAGATTCTGTAATTCTGTGATATGGAGGGAAAGATAAAAATAACCTGCATCTTTGTTGTCTGTAGACTTTCGGAGGTTTCTTTAAACAAAATTAATAAATGGCTTCTTAGGGTGAAGTTACAGAGATTCTGAAAGTAGTATTACTGAAGTCATTTTAGCACCTCAGAAAAGGAACTGTTTTAGGGAAGAAGCCCTGGGAAAAGCCAACATAGTGATGACAAGTTGAAGCACTTCCAAAAGTCAGGGCGGAGATCACAGTGCTCCTCTCATGCTGTATCAGCTGGTCATTCTCTTCTAAAACACAGATGAGAAGGAAACAGGTGGCTGAGGAAACTGTAGCATCTCTGTCACTTAGAAGCACTAAAGGACTAAGCTGAATTTTGTTCTTGTTGCTGAGAAGTAGTTGTGACGAAAAAATAAATGAAAGCATAAATAATGCTTGAAATTAAATTTATTATTTTTTAAAAATACTTTTAACTGCCTTTTGGGAAGATTGTTTTGTTTTGTTGTTGTAGAGTTTTGTTTGTTTTTTTTACTTCATGTTGCATTTGTTGCTACATTTTAATTGAGAATTGAAAGCCATTTTTTTTCAATAAGAAATGTGGCTGAAAATAAGCGAAATATCAACTTTTTTGGGGGGTTATGTTATGGAAAACAGGACTTCTGGCTATCTCTATTAACCTGATTAGGTGAGAGCAAGCAGAAGGATGAAGCAATTTATCACAGCCACATGTTCTTGCAGTCACGATGTTCTGTAACTGAATTCCAGCAGCATTTTTTTCTCAGCTGTGGTTGGATTTATCCTGAACACAGGACAACTTGGATAACACTAAGTAAGCCTCTTCTGCTTCCAGGATTCAAGCTAGGTCTCCAGAAAGTATTGCACCATAGCATGTGGATCTACTGATACTTTGAGTTGTGGCTCCTGGGTGTCTGCACAAGGCATCGATAAAAATGTCTTTGCAGTCTAAACTCCCAAAACACTATGAAGGCTGAGGCTGATAAATCTAAAATCCCCCAAATGAGCAAAGTAAAACTGAGTACCTTCAATGACATTTCTTTGCCTTCTGGGGCTTGCTTCTTGCTAGAAGAGGCTTGAGGACTTCCTGCGTTTGGTCTCAATGAAACCAACCAAGCTCCCCCTTCCTTCTTAGTGGTTTCACTTACAAACTTCTGGGAGAGAGCAGTGAAGATCACTTTTTAACTTCCTACATTTGAAACCATGCAAAACTACCCCAGAATTTATGGGCGATGTTGATCAGCAATGGTGCTGAAGCAAGGACATGGGGACCAGGCTCATGAAGGATTATGTCAGAATCACACTAAGGATTTCCAGAGAAAACTCTGTGCATGACTTTAAACTCTTCACATTTCTCCCAGCTCACTTTGAAATCTGATATCCAAACCACAAAGCTGTATCTCACCCTCTTAGCTATTGTCATTACTGCTACCAATATTATTGATTTTAAGAGTGGTAGAAACTTCTGGCATGGACTGTGGCAAACTCTTGCTCCTGCTCCCTCATCAGCCAGCGTCCTGCTTTCCTGCTGCTGCCATTCACTACATGTTCTCCAGCAAACACGTGGGGAGTTCCACCTTTGGAACTCTTTCTCTTTGTGACATCCACCTGTCTGGATGTGTTCTTCTGTGATCTGTGCTAGAGTGTATGGTCCTGCTCTGGCAGGGGGGTTGGACTCGATGATCTCCTTGGGTCCCTTCCAACCCCTGACAGCCTGTGATCGTTTTGGATCCATCTTCATCCACCACCAATTTTAACTTGACCATCTGGATTCAATTCCATCCACTCTCATCTACCAGTTGTATACCTATATTTTGTATTTTGTTTCCCTTCCCCATATCCTCTGTAATTCCCCTTACCTTTTATTGTTAAAGTTTATTTTTTATTTCCAAATCAAGTTAAGTCTATTTATTGTGCTTTTGAGCTCAGGGGGGATAATTTAAACTAATACATATTTAATTTCATCCTACTGTACTGTATGCAGTTCTGGAGCCCCCGACACAAGAAGGACATGGAACTGTTGGAGAGAATCCAGAGGAGAGCCACAAAGATGATCAGAGGGATGGAGCAGCTCTGCTATGAGGACAGGCTGAGAGAGTTGGGGCTCTTTAGCCTGGAGAAGAGAAGGCTTCCAGGAGACCTTATAGTAGAATTCCAGTATCTGAAGGGGGCCTACAGGACACCTGGGAAGGGACTATTCACAAGGTCTTGTAATGACAGGATGAGGGGTAATGGCTTTAAACTGATTTACTATGGATGTTAGGAGGAAGTTCTTTCCAGTGAGGGTGGTGAGACCCAGGGAGGTTGTGTCTGCTCCTTCCCGGAGGTGTTCAAGGCCACGTTGGATGAGGCCTCTAGTGACCTGATCTAGTGCGAGATGTCCCTGCCTATGGCAGGGGGTGTGGAACTGGATGGTCTTTGAGGTCCCTTCCAACTGAAACCATTCTATGATTCTATGAGTGATGTTTTGGTCAGTGGCTCAAATCAGTGTCTATAAAGGCTGCCTTTAAAACCAGAATGTTGTTAGCATAGGGTGGAGAGAGCTTGTGTACTCTGCTTGGGTAAAGCAGGCTACCTGTGTAATTATTTCCTTAGTGGGGCTGCATAAAACTTCTATTGCATTTAATCCAACAGAAAACAATTTCTATATTTCATGTCATGGGTAGGAAGGAAAATGGAGATACTTCATCAATGCTGATATGTGATATAAAAAGAGCTGAGGAGCCAAGGGTATGAGAGTGCATAAAAATGTTTTGTGTCCTGACCAGTACACTGCTTTAAAAAAAAAAAAATTTTTACAATCAGCCCCAATTGTTCATTCTTCCCATGCAGAAGATACTCACATATTCATTTTTAAAAGGGCAAATCAACCATAATTCAGTTTATAAACTGTGAAGCTGGTTGTGAATGTCTGGATGAATATTCATTAGAATCTCTTAATCTGCCATCGACTGTGATTCATTAGGCATATGTAAATATCACTCACTTTAATTGCTCCTAAACTGACTTAACATAATATTGTCATTAGCAAATTATTAGTTATTTGTGTAACTAATGGTACATGATGATGTACACGTTAAATCGCCAAATATACGGTTGTAATTACGGTGATGTTTTATGCTGGGCGCTCTGTAAACTCTTTGATGAAATATAATGGAGCCAAATCAAATCCGGTATGGTAATAGGACAGTTGTGGAACTTTTTGTTATGAGGTTTCTACACCTTTGGTGACTGCTGTACCACGTGAGCCTTCGCTCCACCCCATGCTCCAGCGGGTTAGGGATCGGCTTCCCTTTCCGTCTCTGGGGCTGGAGTGATGCTCACATGCATGTGTACACCTGAGGAACTCAGTTCCAGTCCATTATTGGCCTAAGTGCCCCAGCTTGCTGTGTTTGAGACCCTTTTCACTGAATGACCAGAGGGAGGGAGCAGAGAAGACAGACTTTGCAGTGTGAACTGTTAATGGTCCTTGCTGGGGAGTGCTGGTACTGTGGTAGCAGCAAGGGGCAGGCTTTCTTCCAGCCCCCATTACCTGCTTATTTCTCTATAGCTGTGTTGGTTTGAGCTAATTGGAGAATTTGTGTGAGAAATTAGACTACTGGCTGAGAGAGGTAAACGCAGAATGTCACTTCACCGAGTTTTGCTGAGAAAGAAAAAAAAAGTTGTTTTTAAGAACTGTTCTGAGAACAACAGATAGCAGATGGCTTCTGTCTGGTCTGGCTGTGGCTGCTTCTCTTGCATGGTCTCCTTTCCCTTTGTCTTGGAAGCTAATTCAGAGTAAAATTACTAACTCCTTTCTATCACTAATCCCTCTGACCGATCTACTTCAGTTTATCTGCAGCATCAACTGGTGGTGAGATAAGACTGGGGAAGGGGGGAAAGGTGGTAGGGGGGATTTGGTTACCCTCTCTTGGGGAGTTTGGTCTCTGGGAGGGCTGTGGTGTCTGTATTACCTTTTCACTGTATATATCTGTAAATATCTGTTATACCTTGTAAATATTTTCTTGTATGTTGTGCACTGCTGTAAATATAAAGCTTCATTTATTAACTTCCAGTGTCTTGAGTCCTAGCCTGGATAACTCTTGCCAGGATTGTCTGACCTACTCATCCTCCAGGGTCTCTCCAATCGTCACACATCAAGCAAGCAGCTTTAAGGATGATAAAGCTGTGTGGCACTGTTGACTTGCTAGAGGGCGGAGATCCATCCAGAGGGACCTGGAGAGGCTGCAGAGGTGGGCCCAGGCCAACCTCATGAAATTAAACAAGGCCAAGTGTAAAGTCCTGCACCTGTGTTGGCGCAATCCCAAGCACAAATACAGGCTGGATTGGGAAATGGCTGTGAGCAACCCTGAGGAAAAGAACCTGAGAGTCTGGAATGATGAAAAGCTCAAGATGAGCCTGCAGTGTGAGTGCAGCCCAGACAGCAACTGTGTGCTGGGCTGCAGCAAGAGCAGTGTTGCCAGCAGGGCAAGGGAGGGGATTCTGCCCCTTTGCTCTCATCAGACCCCACCTGCAGTACTGTGTGCAGTTCTGGAGCCCCCAGCACAGGAAGGACATGGAACTGCTGGAGAGATTCCAGAGGAGGGCCACAAAGATGATCAGAGGGCTGGAGCAGCTCTGCTATGAGGACAGGCTGAGAGAGTTGGGGCTCTGCAGCCTGGAGAAGAGAAGGCTTTGAGGAGACCTTATAGTAGCCTTCCAGTATCTGAAAGGGGCCTACAGGAGGGCTAAGGAGGGACGATTCACAAGGTCTTGTAATGACAAGATGAGGAGTAATGGGTTTAAACTGGCAGAGGGGAGATTGAAACGGGATGTTAGGAGGAAGTTCATTCCATTGAGGGTGGTGAGACACTGGCACAGGTTACCCAGGGAGGTTGTGGCTGCTCCCTCCCTGGAGGTTGTTCAAGGCCAGGTTGATTGAGGCATTGAGTGTCCTGTTCTAGTGGGAGTTGTCCCTGCCTATGGCATGGGGTTGGAACTGGATGATCTTTGAGGTCCTTCCAACCTAAACCATTCTATGATTCTATGAATTACTGTTGTTAAAAGGTTTCTAAATACAAGACTCATAATAACAGGAATGTGTTTGTGCGAAAGGGATTAACAATATCCTCTAAGGAATTTAATGGTGCTTCTGTCTAAAAGCAAATGTATTTATGAGCATGTTAATGTTGATAGTCTCAGAGACTGTGGCCAGCAGGTCGAGGGAGGTGATTCTCCCCCTCTACTCTGCCCTGGTGAGACCCCACCTAGAGTACTGCATTCAGTTCTGCAGCCCCAGTTACAAGAGGGATGTGAACATGCTGGAGTGTGTCCAGAGGACGGCCATGAGGATGATCAGAGAGCTGCAGCACCTCTGCTATGAGGACAGACTGAGGCTGTTCAGTCTGGAGAAGAGAAGGTTCCCACGTGACATTCTTGTGGTCTTCCAATATCTGAAGTGGACTTCAAAAAAGCTGGGGAGGGACTTTTGAGGCTCTCAGGTAGTGACAGGACTAGGGGGAAAGGGGAAAAGCTGGAGGTGGGGAGATTCAGCCTGGATGTGAGGAGGAAGTTGTTCACCATGAGAGTGGTGAGAACCTGAAATGAGTTGCCCAGAGAGGTGGTTGGGTCCACATTCCTGGAGGTGTTTAAGGCCAGGCTGGATGAGGCTCTGTCCAGCCTGCTCTAGGGTAGGGTGTCCCTGGGCATGGCAGGGGGGTTGGAACTGGATGATCCTTGTGGTCCCTTCCAACCCTGACTGATTCTTTAATTTAAGAAAGGCCCAGTTCCTGTTGCCATGTATTTATGCAAGATGTTTTTAACATGACAGTTACTTTGTTTCTTTAAAAAGAGCTTGTTAAGGCACATTTACTAGGAACTAATGAAAATGTACTGGATACAGACCTGCTCACAAATTAATATGGGTTTTCTGAAGGAACATCTTGTATCACTAGCTGGTTCTCCAGCCTTTCCCATCAGCTATGCTTCTTTAACTAGGACGTTGCATCTCATGTGCTGCAAATTGGACTGCAGTCAGTAATGTGGTAGCATTTTCTGTCAGCTCTACCTCTGGTCTCCCAGATCAAAGAATCACAGAATCATCCAGGTTGGAAAAAACCCTCAGGATCACCATGTCCTACTGATCACCCTACTCTACCAGGTTCATCCTAAACCATATCCCCACTTACCACATCCAAAAAACTTTTAAATACATCCAGGATTGGTGACTCGACCACCTCCCTGGACAGCCCATTCCAGTGCCTGACCACTCTTGCTCAGAATTTTTTTTTCCCTACAGTGAGGGCAGTGAGCCACTGGAATGGGTTGCCCCTGTAGGTTGTGGCTGCTCCCTCCCTGGAGGTGTTCAAGGCCAGGCTGGATGAGGTCTTGAGCGACCTGATCTAGTGGGAGGTGTCCCTGCCTATGGTGGGGGGTTGGAACAGGATGATCTTTGAGGTCTTTTCCAACCTAAACCATTCTATGATTCTATTCTATGATTCTATGATCTTTGAGCTCTCTTCCAACTCAAACCATTCTATAATTGTATAAAACAGAGTAAAATATCTCACACCAGATTTTATATTAACTCAATGGAAATATCCAATATTCCCATGAAGACATTCCCCAAACCTTGCTGGTGTTGAGTTCCCCCACAGGTATTAGGTACCACACTCCCAAGCAGACAGCAGACATTTGGAACTAATCAAGAGGGCTGAGATACTGTTCAGTGGGTGTTTGCAAGAGGCTCATAGCAAATTAATTGCAGAATGATTCACATAAATTATTGCCTGGCTAATTCTGAATAATGAATCAAGCAGGAGAAAAAGGACACATTATTGCATAATTTGTTCAGTCCTAATAGAAATATTAATAATGCTCAATAAGGATAAAATAAATTGCACTTACTTAGCCCTATCTCAAATCTGAACTGAAAGCAGTGGGAATGCTTCTCCATGTCTGCTATGGGGGAATACAAGACAGAAAGGGGAGAAAAAGAGAGGCTGGGTGGTAACATATACATTTCCAAGGCTGATAAAACCATCAGTGGCTCTTCAGGGAGGGCAGCTGTCAAACCAGTCTCCAGTTCTGTCATTTGACAACCCCATTTTAGGATCCAGTGAGCTCCAAAAGACTGTCCCTAGGATCTTGAGAGCTTGTTCCTGAGGTCTGAAAACTTTTGGAGGGTGAAGGAGGAAGAAGGGATCCCTTTCTCAGCATCCCCTTGGGATCAGGCTGGATGCTGCCATGTGGGACCCCAGACTCCTTTCAAACTTTGTCACTGTGTGCTGGTTTGAACTAATTGGAGGATTCGAATGAGAAATTAGGCTACAGGCTGAGAAATGAAACACATGATGTCACTTTACTCACAGCTTTACTGAGAAAGAAAAAAAAATTGTTTTAAGAGTTGTAACCCAAATATAGATAAGTCAGACTGCTTCAGACCACTCTGGGGCTGTAGCTGCTCTTGCAGGGCTCCTTTCTGCCTACCTTTGGTAGCTGATTCTGAATAACTCCACTAACTTCTTTTCCTACTGCTAACCCCTGGCTGATCTACCTTCACCTATCTGCTGTATTAACAGATGGTGAGATAAGATTGGGGAAGGAGGGAAGGTGGTAGGGGTGGTTAGAAATCCCTCTTAGGGATTTTGATCTCTGGGAGGGGGTGTGGTGTTTCTGTATTACCTTTTCACTGTATATATCTGTAAATATCTGTTACACATTGTAAATATCTGCTTGTATTTTGTGCATTGCTGTAAATATAAAGCTTCATTCCTTAACTTCCAGCTGACTGAGTCCTAGCCTGGGTTATTTCACAGTTGGGGGGGGAGGGGCAGATAACTGCTAAACCACCACACACTGCAAAATTGCAAAACCTTGTATGGCTCAGACATCTCCTCCTCTAAAGCAGAGACAGTGATGGAAAAGGAGGTAGGATTGTGGATGTAAAATAAACTGATCTGAGCGATTCCAGGCAATAGGCACGAATCATACCTCTGAAATAACGTGAGTCAACTTTTTTGGAAGAGTTTTCTTCCTGTGTGGATGAATTTGTACATCTGCAGCAGTTACATTGGTGCCATAGGGGGAGAGAGGGCTTGATCAGCACAAGAGCAGGGGCTTCAACCTCTCTTCCAGGAGATGTACATGGGACTGCTTTAAGTAGGAGGCCTCCTTAATCAAGAGTGAACTGACTACAGCTGAGTTCACATGCAGGACAAGAAGTTTGCACTGATGTTAGTTGTTAATTAAGGAGGAAAACAAAGATGTGATGTTTTTATGATGTTAGAACATTTGGGTTGCTTGTTGGGATTCTTTCTGGTTAATAAACCACCTGCCAGATTAAAATGTAATAATAATAAACCCGTCATAGTGCAGTGATTAAATACGACCTAAGATTCATTTTGAGTGCTCACAGCAGTGGTAAGAGGCACACACCTGAAAAATGTACTTACCAGTGGGAAGAAAAATGTCTGTTGAAGCAAACATGTAAAATAGACACCATAAAATATAAATGGCTTGCTGAAATAGGAGTGTTAGGTGAAATTTTCCTGAGGTGATGCAGTACATTATGAGGGTCCTGGAGTCACAAACTGGGTTACAAAGCTAAGCAGGATGCCTTGAATTAAAATTATCACTTTGATTCTAGTAAGAGCAGCAGATTAGCTCTGCCTCATACTTTCTGCTGAGGAAGCCGTGTGAACTTCTGCAGTAGGTTCAGTGACAGACTTTTCTTCACCCACTTGATCCCAGGGAAATAATACTCCGAAGATGTTCCTTTCAGCCAGAGGACAGGGCTAGCTGTGCATGCTGAGGAATAGTTGAAAGGCTGACACAGCTTAAGCAGGCTCCTTCACATGGACAGGAGCTGGAAGTACTTACTGACCATCTCTTCCCCTCCACCTCTCTCTCTCACATCAAAAAAAGATCAAGGTGGAACTCACAGAAGGGAAAAGTAAGACTTCACAATCATAGGATCATAGAATGCTTTAGGTTGGAAGGAATCTCAAAGATCATCCAGTTCCAACTCCCCTGTGCCATAGGCAGGGACATCTCCCACTAGATCAGGTCGCTCAAGGCCTCATCCAGCCTGGTCTTGAACATCTCCAGGGAGGGAGCAGCCACAACCTCCCTGGGCAACCTGTTCCAGTGCCTCACCACCCTCACTGTGAAGAATTTCTTCCTAACATCCCGTTCAAATCTCCCCTCTGCCAGTTTGAACCCATTCCCCCTCATCCTGTCATTACAAGACCTTGTGAACAGTCCCTCCCCAGCCTTCCTGTAGGCCCCCTTCAGATACTGGAAGGCTACTATAAGGGCTCCTGGAAGCCTTCTCTTCTCCAGGCTGCAGAGCCCCAACTCTCTCAGCCTGTCCTCATAGCAGAGGTGCTCCAGCCCTCTGATCATCTTTGTGGCCCTCCTCTGGACTCTCTCCAACAGTTCCATGTCCTTCTTGTGCTGGGGGCTCCAGAACTGCACACAGTACTCCAGGTGGGGTCTGAGGAGAGCAGAGTAAAGGGGCAGAATCCCCTCCCTTGCCCTGCTGGCCACACTGCTCTTGCTGCAGCCCAGCACACAGTTGCTGTCTGGGCTGCACTCACACTGCAGGCTCATGTTGAGCTTTTCATCATTCCAGACCCCCAGATCCTTTTCCTCAGAGCTGCTCTCAGCCATTCCCCACCCAGCCTGGATCTGTTCTTGGGATTGCACCAACCCAGGTGCAGGACCTTACACTTGGCCTTGTTGAATTTCGTGAGTTTGGCCTGGGCCCACCTCTGCAGCCTGTCCAGGTCCCTCTGGATGGATCCCTGCCCTCTAGCAAGTCGACTGTGCCACACAGCTTGGTGTCATCTGCAAACTTGCTGAGAGTGCACTGATTCCTCTGTCCATGTCACTGACAAAGATGTTAAACAGCACTGGTCCCAGCACTGACCCCTGAGGGATGCCACTTGTCACTGGTGTCCAGGTGGACGTTGTGCTGTTGATCACCACTCTCTGCGTGTGACCATCCAGCCAATTCACAAGTTTAAAAGTGTGTTGTACTTTTCTAACATGTTTGCAGCACAACTACAGGACCTGCTTGGGATTGTCTCTCTCAGGTGTTAGATACATCAATGCTAACCACCATGGTGCTTCTTGGAGTTGCTTCCTTCCTTCTTGGAGGAAATTTTTGGCCACTTCAGAAAGCTGTACAGCAGACCCTTGTGTATCTCACTTAGCCATGTCCAAAAGCATATGCAAAAGGCTGAATATGGCCACATTGGTAGAATAGGCAGTGAGGAGGATGCCTCAGATGTCTAGGGGCAGGTAAGTTTGTGTCTCATGTAGAGGCATGGACAATTAGGTGAGGTTAGAGAGCTGGGGAGAAGAGAAACAGACATTTAAATTGCTTTAGATCCTCATTATGGTGGGCAACTCATGTTACCTGAACAGTCTTCAAAGTAGCTCACAGTGCCTCAGCACATCACCATTCAAGTCAACATGTCATGTACACACAGCCCAGAATTCTTCCTTGTTCTCTGCTGGTTTTTATACTAAGTCTTACAGAGAGTTCTCCTGTTATACTACAGCTCTCTCAAGGTCCTGCAACAGATGCTTTGCACCCCATATCTGGATGGGATTAAAAAAAAATTCTTTGGACTGCTCCAATCACCTTCTTGGTTGATGAGAAATTATGCTCCCTGCTGCTGCACAGGAAAAAGATCCAGCCTCTAGGCTCTGTTTTGTGGGAAAAGTGTTTGACTTGTGTGCAGCTTCTTCTGACATTGTGCTATATGAATGTGAAACAGACTGCACTAAACACGTTCTTAAAATATGGACAAAACTGAAGAGTGTCTGCTGCAGTTAGTGGAGAAGGTATGAAGTGAAGACCTGACCACATGTTAGACACCTGCTGGTACTTGCAGCCCTCGGCGGTAATAGAATATTCTCATTCATGTTAGAATAGAATCAGCCAGGTTGGAAGAGACCTCCAGATCATCCAGTCCAACCTAGCACCCAGCCTTATCCAATGGCACTAAGTGCTCCATCCAGTCCTTTCATGAACACCTCCAGGGATGGTGACTCCACCACCTCCCTGGGCAGCCCACTCCAATGCCAATCACTCTCTCTGTGAAGAACTTCCTCCTAATACACAGCCTATATCTCCCCTGGCACAACTTGAGACCGTGTCCCCTTGTTCTGTTGCTGGTTGCCTGGGAGAAGAGACCAACCCCACCTGGCTACAACCTCCTTTCAGGTAGTTGTAGACAGCAATGAGGTCATCTCTGAACCTTCTTCTCTCCAGGCTAAACAACTCCAGCTCCCTCAGTCTCTCCTCACAGGGCTGTGCTCCAGGACTCTCACCAGCTTCGTTGCCCTTCTCTGGACACATTCCAGTACCTCAACATCTTTCTTGAATTGAGGGGACCAGAACCGGACACAGTACTCAAGGTGTGGCCTGACCTGTACCAAATACAGGGGAAGGATAACCTCCCTTGTCCTGCTGGCCACACTATTCCTGATCCAGGCCTGGATGCTATTGGCTCTCCTGGCCACCTGGGTACACTGCTGGTTCATGTTCAGCTGCTATCTACCAGCATCCTCAGGTCCCTCTCTGCCTGGCTGCTCTCCAGCCACTCTGCCCCCAGCCTGTAGCACTGCATGGGGTTATCGTGACCTAAGTGTAGAAGCCTACACTTAGCCTTGTAAAATTTCATCCCATTGGCCTCTGCTCACGCATCCAGCCTGTCCAGATCCCTCTGCAGGGCCCTCCTACCCTCCGACAGGGGAACTGCTATGACTGCCACTGGGGTCTCCAGGGTAGCTCCAGCTTCAAACCAGCTCTCCAGAGCCAGTTTCTGACAATTAAAGTCAGGATGGTGATATCACTTTGGAAAGCACATCTTTCAGATCTGTGGTTTAAAAGCACGATATGAAAACAGCTCATTATTTTAATGATCCTTTTTGTTAGTACCTAGGCATGAACAGTTAACTTCAGGCTACTTTTGATCATAGAACCATAGAATGGTCTATGCTGGAAGGGACCTCAAAGATCATCCAGTTCCAACACCCTGCCATAGGCAGGGACACCTCCCACTAGATCAGGTCGCTCAAAGCCCCGTCCAACCTGGCGTTGAACACCTCCAGGGAGGGAGCAGACACAACCTCCCTGGGCAACCCATTCCAGTGTCTCACCACCCTCACTGGAATGAACTTCCTCCTAACATCCTGTTTAAATCTCCCCTCTGCCAGTTTGAACCCATTCCCCCTCATCCTGTCATTACAAGACCTTGTGAATAGTCCCTCCCCAGCCCTCCTGTAGGCCTCCTTCAGATACTGAAAGGTTACTATAAGGTCTCCTCAAAGCCTTCTCTTCTCCAGGCTGAAAACCCCCAACTCTCTCAGCCTGTCCTCATAGCAGATCTGCTCCAGCCCTCTGATCATCTTCGTGGGCCTTCTCTGGACTCTCTCCAACAGTTCCATGTCCTTCCTGTGCTGGGGGCTCCAGAACTGCACACAGTACTGCAGGTGGGGTCTGAGGAGAGCAGAGTAGAGAGTGAGAATCCCCTTTCTTGCCTTGCTGGCCACACTGCTCTTAATGCAGCCCAGCACTCAGTTGCTGTCTGGGCTGCACTCACACTGCAGGCTCATGTTGAGCTTTTCATCATTCCAGACCCCCAGGTCCCTTTCCTCAGGACTGCTCACCAGCCACTCGCCACCCAGCCTGTGTATGTGCTTGGGATGATGAACACTTGCAGTGACGATGCAGTGGCTGTAGCAGCTTCTGCAGAACTTGCCATTAATCTAAGAAATCAGGGCAGCATCACAAAATATATACCCAGAACATTTGCAGCAAGAGTCTTTCAGGAGCCAGGCTTGCAAGCCTAACGCAGAGAGAGGCTGAAGCAAGCAGCATCTCTGCATCACCACAGCCAGTCTGTGTGCCAGGGGAGTTGGAATCACCCACACCACACAACCCCCCCCTCCCCTCCGCTCCTCACCAAATCAAAACCCATTAAAGCCACGATACATTTCAGACCCATAATTGCAGCGGATTAGAATTCAGATGAGAACTTTGCATAATGCCAAGGAGGTGACCTTTTTTTCCCCGAGGTGCTCGCAGGCAATTGTCAGGACCTTGTAACAAATGCCCGGCGCCATTTAACGGAGGAATGACAGATCTCTGATATGCAAATTTTTACAGCGCTGCAATTAAGCGGTTTAGAATTTTACGACGGCGTTTTGGGCTTTATGCAACACCAAAAAAAAAAAAAAAAAAAGANCAAGCACAAAAAAAAAAAAAAAAAGGAATAAAAAAAAAAAAAAAGGGATTAAAAAAAAGAAGGGCCAATAAAAGGACCGTGATGGATGGGCTAATCCCCACTGGAAATACACCATGTAATCTCATGGAGACAATGCATTATGGATAGCATTGTGATTATTGGTTGTTAATATGTGTCGTCCCCCACCTCCTCCTCCTCCTCCTCCTCCTCCCCACGGCCTCCCTCCCCTGCTCCCGGCCCCGATGCAAACTGCATGGCTGCCACATTGTTGAGGGCAGAGGCCTGGGATGCAGATGGGAAAGTTGGGCCACTGCAATCTGCTGCGCGCACGGGCGGCGGTGAAAAGGGGGCTTGCAGCGAGGCAGCTTGTCAGCAGGGGCTTGGGCTGGGGGCCATATGCCTCTCTTCTCCTCCCTTCTGTCGCCAAGCCTGCTGCCGCATCCTGCTGTTGGGGGACACTTTAATGATGAACATGTTTTAAACAGTTTTGCTTACCTAGTGACAGCTTTTTTTT
>VWZI01020816.1:0-19741 GCA_013396835.1 Psilopogon haemacephalus | reverse complement strand
GTTGCAAGCAGGTTTTGCCATTAAGAGGGACAAGGTCAAAAGACCGTCCAGAGAAATTCAATTTCTGGGAGTGCAGTGGCAAGATAGTTGCTTTCATATTCCACAGGTTGTGACAGACAAAATCTCCTCCATGGCAGTTCCCACAAACAAAATGGACACTCAGTCCTTCTTGGGTGTAGTGGGATTCTGGAGACTCATTCACCTTTCAACATTCCCATTTGGCCTGTACGCAAACCTAATGGCAACTGGAGACTGACAGTTGATTTCGGTGCCTTCAACAAGGTGACTCCACCCATGAGCATAGCTGTACCAGACATGCTGGAGCTCCAGTATGAGCTGGAATCAAAGAAAGCCAAATGGTATGCTACCATAGACATTGCTAATGCTTTCTTTTCTATTCCTATAGCAAAGGAATGCAGGCCTCAATTTGTATTCATCTGGAGAGGAGAGCTGTAACCCAAATATAGATAAGTCAGATGGTTTCAGACCTCTCTGGGGCTGTGGCTGCTCCTCTTGCATCATTCCTTTGTCTCTGCCTTGGTAGCTAATTCTCAATAATTCTACTAACTTCTTTCGACTGCTATTCCCCCTGGCTGATCTACCTCTGCCTATCTGCTGCATCAACAGATAGTGAGATAAGATTGGGGAAGGGGGGAAAGATGGTAGGGGTGGTAAAATAACCCCTCTTAGGGATTTTGATCTCTGGGAGAGGTGTGGTGTTTCTGTATTACCTTTTCGCTGTATATATCTGTNGGGGGGGGAGGGGGGGGTGGCGTAGGTAACTGCCAAACCACCACACAGACACCTGCAAGAACAAGTTCTGTCCTCTAGACCAGACACTATTGGACATAAAAAGTCTAAATGGCACAAAGTGGTAACGCATTTGAGATATAAGTGCCTGGTTGTTAAGGGGCGGGGGGGGGAAATGTATAAGACATAAGACACAATAGCAAAAAGAGCTCCTGTTGTAAACAGTGCCATCCAGAGAGTTTCCACTTTTAAATACATGATACCAAGTTCCATTTACAGGCAGAAGAACAAGCCATGACTTGAGAAATTATTTTTTAATATGCAAGTTTGAGAAGCTCAGACCTAAATTCCGGAGCACTTTATGCTCCTTCAGTATATTCAGAAGAGTAATTCAACAGCCAGAGTTCAGTAAGGCAGAACTTCACAGTCCTGAAAGGCAACTTTAAGCCTCTATTTCTCTATCCCAAGTGAAGGTGTTCCAGGCCAGGCTGGATGAGGCCTTGAGCGACCTGTTCTAGTGGAAGGTGTCCCTGCCTATGGCAGGGGGTTGGCACTGGATTATCTTTGAAGTCTCTTCCAACCTAACCCATTCTATGATTCTAAGGTATCAGTGTGTTTCTCATTATCTGGGAGGAGAATGAAAGAGGAAAGAAGAAAACGGAAAAAGCTTTCTCACCAATACACACATAGGCAAGGAATAGTTGAAGCATTTGTCTATGACAAAGTCTATCTTTTCAAATCAATTTGTCCCATTTCCTCGATGCTCACACCATTATACTCATCATACCCCCCAATGATGTGGTGGGAGGGCAGGCTGCCCAGAGAGGTTGTGGAGTCTCCTTCTCTGGAGACTTTCAAAACCCACCTTGATGCGTTCCTCTGTCGCCTGTACTAGGTGATCCTGCTTTGACAGGGTGGTTGGACTCAATTTCTAGAACTGTCTTCCAACTGCTGACATTCTGTGATTGTTACAATTTCTGAGTTCAGTCATCAAGTTCAGTAATTACATACAGCATGTATGTAGACATAGGAAGCCGAATATATAATCTGTGCATATATGTTCTAAAAACTATTTGGAACCATTGTTGCGTTCCAGTAGCAAACTAGGCTATAAATGACAGCGCAGTGTGAGCAAGCAGTGTGTCTAGGTGGCAAAGACAGCCAACAGCATCCTGGCTGGGATTAGTAATGCTATGTTCAGCAGGAGCAGAGAGGTGGTTATCCCCTTGTACTCTGATTTGGTGAGGCCACACCTTGAGTATTATATTTAGTTTTGGGAACCTCATTACAAGAGGGATGTGGAGATGCTGGAGCCAGTGTAGAGGTGGGTAATGAAGCTGAGGAAGGGCCTGGAGAGGAAATCTTATGAGTGACTGAGTTTGCTGGGACTGGTTAGCGCCCAAAGGAAGAGGCTCATCACTGTCAACAGCTACCTGAAAGGAGGTTGTGGAGGGGTTGATGCTGGTCTCTTCTCACACTAATAGAACAAGAGGGAATGGCCTCAAGCTGTGACAGGGTGGGTTTAGATTGGACATTATTGTCACTTTACCTGTTGATGTGGTGTAGTACTTTTAGGAATAATTAATGAATCACCAAATCACACAATGGTAGGAACTGGGAGAGGGACCTCTGGGAATCATCTATTCCAACCCACCCTGCTAAAGCAGGTTTGCCCAGAGCAGATTGCACAGGAATGCTTCCAGAGTGTTCCCTCCTCTCATTAGGGAATTTGTCACCAAAGCTTATGGTGAGGAACTAATGATTCCTGAAAACATCTTTTAGCAACACGGCTTCATTTACTCCTGTGAGAAAGATTTTTTTTTTCCCCTTTCATCTTGAGATAGCAAGTTGAGTGGTGTGTGGTTTTGGTTTCGTTTGGTTTTGGCTTGGTTTTATGTTGTGGCTTTTTTTTTTTTTTTTTCTTGTTAGACACAAGATAGAGGGCAATTAAACTTTATGAACACTCACAAAAGGATATTTATGCCAAGTTATGTTCTTTTTCTCCAATAACTAAGTAATTATGAACTGCACAATTCCCACTTAGAACAAACTGAGATGTGGGCCATCTCT
This sequence comes from Psilopogon haemacephalus, assembly GCA_013396835.1. Classification (NCBI taxonomy): domain Eukaryota; kingdom Metazoa; phylum Chordata; class Aves; order Piciformes; family Megalaimidae; genus Psilopogon; species Psilopogon haemacephalus. The sequence continues at coordinate 16,921 of VWZI01020816.1, read as the reverse complement.
GTAGACTTAATTCACCTTTTCAGAGTTGAATTGTTCTGCTTTTCAGAATTGTTCTGCTTTTGACTATGGAAAGCATTTTTTAATCTCTTATGAATCTTTGCTAACCCCGTGGGTTTCTGTAAGAAGCTTAAATATCCACTCAATTGGACAGAATTATATTAACGTGATGTAGTGATTAGGGAATTGGAGCCCTAGAAGTAGGTCCTTATGAAGTAGGACCTTGAGATCCAGTCTGTATTCCAGTGAGTGTTTAATACATATCCAGAGGGGAAAAACCTAAACCGATCTAATGGAGATCACTTCCAACAAAAGTATTGTAAGATATGGAAATCAGAGCATTACCCTTGCAGATGGAAGTCCTCAGAGGACAGAGATTTTTTTTGTCTCATAACAGCGTACTTAACTAGAGGGTTATTGATTTTTCAGAAAGGAGTGCTATCTCTTTATCTGCCTCATTTCATGGATTCTGCACATTATTTTCTGCTGTAGCTCAAGTCACAAAAAGTTGAGAGTCAGCAAAATGTTTGATAGCAAAGATCTTTTAAATATCTTTTTGATAGCAAAAATATTTTAAATTAAGATGTTACGAATAAGGCACAGTTAGGAAATCCTATTTTGATGAGCTATGTATTTGCAAATGTATACAATTAATTGTAAATACCTTCCAGCAGATATTGATCAGATGAACTCTGTAATATAAGAATTGCTACCCCTGTCTCAATTCATTTAGCTGCACATCACTTAGGAATTGAAATTCTAATGTCAGTGTTTTCGTCACTGGGAATTGAAATTCTAATAAACCTGCTAAATGAAGGCTTTTGTTGCATCTTGTTTTGACTGATTTTTAATTCATCCAGGATCTGTGAGTCTGCTGCACACTTTTTTTTTTTTCTTGCTTTCATTTAAAGCCTGTGTGGATCAGCCCAAGGAAAATGGGGTTAATCTTGGTCCCAGAACTCAGCTTGAGTGTAACTCTGACAAAATCAATGAAACAAACGATGAGAAGCAATAGTGAGGAGTGCTACTCACAGTACAGTGATAGGGTGAATCTTGCTCGCAGGACTCTTGAATGATTAGGGGTGGTGGAGAAACTTAAGACTGTAGTAATGATGCTGTATATTACAATTACTTAACAGTTGCAGTCTCTAGAACAGATAATACTTTTTTTTAATAGTCAAGAAGTTCAAGACTTCTGCATCTTTTCATATGAGTGGGGGATTTAAGCTTTAGATTCTCCTAGACTGACATTCTGCTGACAGAAATAATTCAACGGTGATTTAGTACAGCAAAATAGCCTCAACTGACAACACACGAAGAATAAAGTATTTTGAACTGACAAGCTACTCAGGAAACTTGAGTTCAGAGGAGGCTAAGCAGTCTCTTAGAATACAGCTGACTAATTAAGACTGTCAAGTAGCAAATCTTTGAAATCAGCATCAGTGTGAAGCCAACTGTTCAAGATGCTTTACAGTGCTTTGTACGTAAAATGCTATCGTATCCCCTAGTCTAGCTGTGCAATCTTAATAAGGTTTAAACATTTGGATTTAATAGTGTCATACAGTGAATGTGAAAGGCTGACTTCAAAACTGAAGTGACCTCCTCTAAGTAATATGACACAAGATATTGCTAAGCCTTTCCTGAAATGGTGTTAAATATGTATTGGTTCCTGTGATGGGCTTAACCACATGAAGAGGAGGTGGCACATCAACTGGGTAATTCCGAGTGCATATTAACCTTTACTCTCAGAAAAGCTCCCTGGGAAGCTGTTAACATATTCAGATGATAGGCCCAAACACTCTTTAATCACAGGAAAGCACTCTTGTATATATTATTTCAGATATTCAGTCAACATTTTTTAGCTTTGTTTCAAGTAATTCAATCCTTTTTTTCACTGTTCACATCTTCTGTTTGGTTAGTGTCACCTACCTGTAGGTGTGAAAGGTCATTTGGTTTCAATTGGTTTTGGGTGTTCCCCACACACACACCACAGCAGTGAAGTGTGTTGGGCTTGATGTGGTTCATGTAGCTTACTAGATAGTTCAAACTTGGCTTAATAAATCCGTATGGATAAGTATTTCTCTCAAATGTTGCTGGTGCAGGGGAGGTAAGCAGTCGACCCAATATGGGTGATAGAGCAAACTCCAATTTATTAGTGATCTTACAGCTCCTTTTATACTCTGCCAGCTGGGAGGCATTAACAAATACTTTAAGGTATTTGGTAGAGGGGATTATATGTGTAATACAGTAATTGACTACTGATACAACAACGAGTTTGCAATTCTCCAATAAACTTCTAGTTAGCAGGCACCTTCCTTCCTCTGCATCTCTGTTTTCCTTCCGTTTCTGGCTGCACTTTCACCTCACAGGCGTTCCACTGTGCTTCTCCTTTAAACATACTCCTGGCAATGGGTTGTTCACTGCTCTAATGCTGCTTCTCAGAGATATTGTGCAACAAAATGTGATGTAGCCAGTGGGTATGCTGCTTCAAACACTTCTCCAGAAGAGACCATATTTATGGAGGTTAAGAGAGTTTGTTCTCCACCTCTGCACATTTATTGATCTTGGGATGACAGGTGATCGTTGAAAGTTTGTGAAGCCATGTGTAGGTCCTGGGCTGTAAAGGCTGGTGTGGTCTGTAAAGGTCGCTGAGTGAAGTTAGTTGGATGACACCTGTGTCGGAAAACATCACTGTTTATGGAAGTGGCACATCTCCGAAAGAAAAGCTGCATTCATTGTTGTAAATCATAGTTCAGAAAGTCTCTTCTCTGTGTCAGTCTTAGTGGTTTACAAAGTGGCTTCTTGAGCTTTGTGCAGCACCTCTGTATCTCTGGTGTTTGTTCCATACCACTGTGATCACCTTCACCTCCACCTCCAGGTGAGATGAAATGATATACCAGCTCTTTCTTCTCTCTGGTGTGGCCACAGATGGTGCTTTCCTGTTTTCATAGTTATAAGAGAACGGAAAATCGTCCATTTTTCTTCTGAATCAGGGTGTGAACTCTGCATTGAAAATCAGGTGTATGGTCATTGGTGTAGTGTGGACCAGCAAGTCATGAAGAACAAAATGAGAACTGCAGCAGGAGGAAGCATATGACACTGGTTACATGGCCAGCACCTGTAATTGATCAGATCTACTGAGGAAAAAATTTGGGCTGTATACATGACAAAGAAGCTGACTCATGGTAGAGGCTGCTTGTTCTCTTCTACTAAGCTTCAGTCTCTAAGAGAAAATGAATAGCAAAGCTACACAGAGAAAGATTTTTGTGGAGGATTTAATCAGTTTTTCTGTGACGTGATTCAGAGATTATGTCAAGACTTCATGTAAAGGGTTAAGCCCACCTGGGACCCCCTGCCTCTTCCCAAGAGATGGTTTGACCCTTTTCCCAGGTGTCATGGTTAGCCACTCCCATTTCCTGCTAGGGTCTTGACTACAAAAAAGGAGGGGGGCCGATTTTCTCTCTCTCTTCCCGCTTCTCCTCATCCTGGCTGCTGGAGCTACTGCTTGCCGCTCTCTGCCGCCAAACCACGTGCTCACCAAGCACCGCATGGAGACCACCACTACCTTCTCGTCTGGAACGGGGACTATTTCTTTGCAACTAAAAACTTTCCTGCATTCTGCTTTTCTTCAGCACCACCAAACCACCGAATCTCGGCTTTTGGACTAAAAATTCCCTGCTGCGGTTGTATTTTTCTCCTTTCCCCCCTTCTCCTCGATTTTCTGTATCCTCTCCCTCATTTCCACACTCTGCATTTTGTTTTCCCCTTTCTCCCACCTTCTGTAAAACAAACCCCTTCTCCCTTTTATTTATTGTTAAAAGTTTTTTTTTTCATACCCTTTTCACTTCCAGGCCACTTAGAGTTTTTATTGGACTTTTGGGCTCAGGGTAGCTAGCCTCTACCCAGTACACTTGAGTTCACAAATCTTGTGAGCTGAGGGCAGCACAGAATAATGCAGACATCTAGCAGATACGGTACAACTTTTGCCATTTGTGACAGCTGCAGATGGCTCAACTGCAATTAGCTACCTTCATGTTAGACATTAACCATGAAAAAGTCTCTGCCTACCTTTTGTGTGCAACAAAAGACATAAAGCACAAAAAATAATCTGCTTGGCTTGGAAAAGTGTAATGAGCTGGGTTTTGTTTTAATTAGTTGTTGCTTTTTTTTTTTTTCGTGGTGTTTAGCTGTGTTATTTTTTTAAACTTATGCTGACTGGTTAGAAATTAATTTTTATTCTGTACACTTCTTTTCTTCTGTGTACTCGTGTGTGGCTTAAAGCACTGTCACAATCGTTCTGATCTTTACTTGACCTAGAGCAGTAGGAGCCAACAGCACTTCAAGAGGTGTTGGAAGTGTTTCTCCTCTCAGTATTAATTTGCAGAAATATTTCCTGGAAGTTTGAGTGACTGGGTAAAGCAGAAGATAAACAATCTTAACTGAAAGTAAAAAAAAAAATATTTTCAGTAAAAGCAAAAATAGTCTAATATCATGTTCCTCCTCTGCAATAAAAACACAGGGCAAGAGAAATTTGGCTGTGTTCTGTATATACCTAGCAACTAATGTCACCCTGAACAACAGGATAAAATGTGAAAGTCACAGTGGCATGAAGTAAAATGTCTGGTCATCTTCTAGAACTTATGCATATAAATCATGTAAAGCAATACAGCAATTAAACTACTTAGAAGATGGATATTGACTGGGCAGATCAGCTAATGATCAGGAACGATCCACTGCACACTGATGCAGTGAGTCTTTCCATGGGCATCCAGGGCTTCCCATGCATATAGCTCTCTGGGTTTTGCCAGTGTCATTGGAAATTGATGGCAACTCTATTAATACAGGTTGGCCCACATGCATTTTTAGCAGAGAGTGATGTGACTTGTTCTCTGGTCTGCCTGGCATGCAAATTGCATCCACCACTGGTTCAGCGGGACAGAATGCTTTGACTTTGGGGCTGCCATAACTTCCCCATTGGATGTTCACAATGAAAACCGCCTGGGCTAGGCACTTGTCCCCATTGCCTCTAGAGACTTTGGCATGTCTCCTGATAAGGCCATTTGTCCTTTCTACTATGCTATTTGCCTGCGGACAATATGGGGTATGGAATACCCATTTGACCCCTTCACCCTTGGCCCAGTCTTGTACTTAAGGCTTCAGTGAAATGTGACCCATTGTCACTTTGAAAACATCCAGGCATTGACAAAATGCCGAACCCATGTTTTAGAGCCTCAACGGTTTGAGCTCCAGTGGCAGTACTAGTAGCTGTGGCTGTGGTTAAACCTGAGACAATTTCTACTCTAACCAGTATGTATCTTTTCCCATGGGATGATCTGAGGGGGCCAACATAATCAACCTGCCAGGTACTCCATAGAGTTTTGCCCTGGTGGATATGTTGAGCTGGTGCCAGGTTTGGGTGATCGGCCTTCAGCTGGACCCTATGTTGTGGACAGGCTGTAATAATAGTTTCATATGTTGCCATGGAAACTGGCCATCCATGAGACCTACACTCATAGAAGAGTTTGGCCTTGACTGAGTGACCCCTTTTGATGTGGATCCACTCTGCCAGTCTCTCCCAATCTCTCCCTTCATTGTTTACCACATGCATGCGTGCCAAGTCATCCACCTGCTGGTTCCATTTTGCAGCAGGGGTGTGTAGCTTGTGGTGCCCTTTGACCCATCCCACCTTGATGGGCCTTGCCTGGCTTATCTCTAATAACCTTTGCCAATCCATAGCTCACCAAACTTTAGTGTTGTCAACCTCCCACTGCTTTGCCTCCCACTGAGTAACCCATTCAGTGGCTCCTTTGAAAGTGGCATATGAATCAGTGTAGACAGCTGTGGCACCATTCTCTACAGCTAACATTAGTCCACGTAGTTCTCCTACTTGGGCACTACCTTCACTCTCCTCAGTAACAGTTCTGCCAGTACCAATCTCCATTGCTGTGTCTGCGTAGTACCACTGTGATCCTACCTGATGGGAGGATGCATCAGTGAACCACACACCCTCAGTATTGGAGTCTGAGATTATCTCAGGTGCTACCTGTATTGAAGAGAGTCTGTAGGGTTGGCATGGCAAAGCTATGTCCATATTCACTGGCTGTTGCAATTTGGACATTTTGTTTGGACATTCTCTTAATGGCATAAGCTGTCCAATCCCTGCCAGATAGGCATACCATGTCCTCACAGTGGTCTTCTGGGCTGCCCCCTCAGGTGGAGGAGTTCCCTTTAAGATTTGCTTTGAGCAGAGGGAAAGGGCCTTGTACCACAATATCTTGTGTAGTATGAATTTTCTCTGCTTCTTTGACAGCTCAGGTAAGGGAAAGAAGTTCTTTCTCCCATTCCAAGTACCTCTGCTTGGTTTCCTTAAAAGCCATGGAGGAGAACAGAAGGGCTCTGGGCCTTCGGGTCCCCTTTGGAATATCCCACAATATGGGTAATGTTCAGAAAAGCCTCATTCTGCCATAAGGGCATTTTTTTTGGGTGCAGAGGGCCTAGCTTCTGGAAAGCTTGGAGCTCATCCTTTAGGATGGTCAGGCTTTCAGTGTGCCTTGGTGTCCAGTCCAAGACTTTACGCTTCTTTAGCAAGTCATAGAGGGGATGTGCTATGACAGAAAAGCCTGGAATGTGCTTTCTCCAATAGCTCAAGGTACTAAGTAGCTTTTGTAATTCCTTCTTGCTATTAGGAATTTGGCCCTTCGCAATGGATTCCAGAGTATCCTCTGGCACTGCTATTGCACCTGCCACCCACCAGGAACCTAGAAATTTGACCTCCTGGCTTGGACCTTGACACTTATTTAGTGGAATTTGTAGCCTCTCTTTGGTTAGCAACTCCCAGATGGTTGCAGCTACCAATCCCACCTGTTCTTTGTGACTTCCCCCAACCGAAATGCCATCGATGTCCTGGTAAATGACAACACCCTAGGGGACTGTGACAGTGTCAAGTAAAGCTGATAGAGCACTGTGTACAATTGTACCCAAATGTTTGTAACCCTGTGGGAGGACATTAAATGTGAACTGAACACCTTGGCAGGTGAAGGCAAATTGGACATTGTCCTCCTCTTGCTGTGGGACCATGACGTACATGTCTCTCAGGTCCACCACAGCCATGTGTGGTATGCAGCCTGAATGGCTGTCACCACAGATGTTAGGCTTGGGACTGCTGCTGAAAGAGGACCTGTATTGCTATTTAACCGTCTATAATCAATGGTTGATCGCCACCGACCATCTGATTTCCTCACTGGCCAAACTGGAGAGTTGTATGGTGAGTGTGTCCTGCTGATGATCTGCCTCTGCTCCAGATCTGCAGTCACTTCAGAGATGCCATGTCGGTGTCACCGCAGGCAGGAAGAGGCTTTGCTGACTTCGGGCCTGCAGTTCTCCCACAGTCATCAGGAGGCATAGGCATATGCAGTCCAGTTGGGCTGGCAGTTGTCCTGTGGTTGCATTGTCTGGTGGGGCTGGTGGCTTGTGGTGCCATATCTGGATCAGCCTGGACTTGCACAGGCTGTGTGGCTGCCAGCAAAATGCATGTGGCTACTCTCAGCAGTGATGCAAAGTCCCGTTGCACGTAGGGACTTTGTGAATAGGCTCTGTACATGGCCAATGGCTGTGTTTGCAGCATTGCTGGTAACAGTGTTAGTGGCAAGGTGTCAGTATTGGCTGGTCGAGGGGGCACAAAACCTAAAATGGAGGCCAGTGCCAGAAACGCAATCAGCCCAGCCGTGGCGTGAAGCTGCCATGCTGGCGAGTCGCAAAGGTCTCAGCTCACATTGGCTGGTTGAGGGGGAGCAAGACCTGAGATGGGGACTGGTGCTGGAAACGCGGCCCAGCTTGGATTGGTGACACTCGGTGCTGCAGCCGTTCTGCAAAAATCCAAAAAAAGCAGTGTGTGCGTGGCCACATGGCTGGGGGGCATCAGGAGCCCTAAAATCTGCTAGTGGGTGCCCACACGGAATGTCCCTGCCTAGCAGTGGCATGGGGAGTGACTGTGCCTGCGACTTGGGTGGCGTGGCAGGGCTTGGGAGGCTAGCTGCCTCGGCTGGGGTGGGGTGGTAAGAGTCCCAAAATCAGCTGACGGGTGCCTGCACAGGATGTCTCTGCCTGGTTCAGCAGAACTCATGGCTGGTGGGCTGCGAGCAGGCACAGAAAACAGAAAAAGCTGTGGCAATGGCACGGTGCTCGCAGTGGTGAGCGGATGCCATACTTTTTCCTGCAATGTGATTAATATTTCCGATCATGTCCTCACTAGCTCCCTTTCTAGGCACACAATCTTTTCCCTTTTCTTATTAAATTCAGGAAGCCCCTCTATAATGCATGCTGCCAGAACCAAAACTGGGTTGCATGGGGTCTGGAGCAGTTTCTGGGCAATCCTTGCCAGATTCCTTCCATATTTTTCTGCGTATTCCAAGTCTGATAATGTTAATTCATAACCCATTATGTGTAAAACCTCCACAATGGAACACCCTGCTGACTGTGACATATTTGTTGTGGTGATTAATAATTGGTTATGAATTATTAATAATGTTGTTAATATTTATTGTTATTAATATTTAAAATTTTGTTAAAATTCCCTGAGGTTCTTTGGCTGTTCAGTCAATAAAAGGCAATTACACAAAGGTTATTAATAAACACAAAATCAAAGAGTTTAACAGCTTAAACAGTCAGAACATGGTAAACTGGGAACCTGGTAATAAGGGGAAATTCTAACCCTGTTTATACTCACAGACATGATAGGTACAGAATGTCCCAGGGAAAGGAGGAGGAAAGGTTTGCCTTGCTCCTGCTGTAGCCTGCAATGCACACTGCAAACATGTGGCCACTGTGAAAGAGGTAAGAATAGACATCCAGTCCCAGTGGAATGCAGCATAAAGAAAAGCAAAGGCTCTAAATCACCCTCCCTTAAATAGACTATTTTGAAGGGTGAAACTGGCCAATAGGCATTAGCGTCCATTGTTTTGGCCAATGAATTCAAAGTCCTGCGCCTAGGTGTCCACCCTAGCACTTGAGGGACAGCACAAGATACCTGACTTGGTCATGTGCCACGTGGCTTTCTTGGACCAAACCCTCATTTTTTGCTCAAATCCTTCAACCCCCAGATGTTGCTACAGGAGGAGAGGAGAGCAGGGGTTTGAACTAATTTGGGCAGGATTTATGCCCTACCAGGACAACTACTTAGAAGAATGGATATGGTAAACAATATTGGGCAATGGGCTTGGGGAAGTGAGGCTGGAAAGATGTCTAGCAGATAGGGACCCGGTGGTTCTAATTGACAAGGAGCTGAATATGAATCAGTAGTGTGCCTAGGTGGCAAGGAAAACCAATGGCATCCTGGCTGGGATTAGAAATGCTGTGTCAAGCAGGAGCAGGGAGGTGATTGTACCCTTGTATGCAGCGCTGGTGAGGCCAAACCTAGAGATTTGTTGATGTGTTCAGTTGTGTTCTCAGGACAAGAGAACTGCTGGAGTGTATATAAAGGAAGGCAGTGAAGCTGGGGAAGGGCCTGGAGAGTAAATCTAAGGAAGAGCGACTGAGGGAACTGGGCCTAGTTAGTGTGAAAAAGAGGAGACCGAGGGGAGATCTCATTGCTGTCCTGAAAGGAGGTTGTGGAGAGGTTGGTGCTGGTCTCTTCTCACAGGTAAATAGTGATAGAGCAAGAGGGAACTGTTTCAAACTGTGGCTGGGTAGGGTTAGACTGGACATTAGGAAACATTTTTCCCAGCAAGAATGTTCAGGCATTGGAATGTGCTGCCCAGGGAGATGGTGGAGTCACCAACCCTGGATGTGTTTAGAAGTTGTTTGGATGTGGTTTGCAGATACGGTTTAGGGTGCACCTTGTAGAGTAGGGTTCTGGGTTGGACTTGGTGATCCTGAGAGTCTTTTCCAAGCTGAATGGTTCTATAATTCTGTTTGTTGTTTGCTTTTCTTTTCATAGCTTAGCATATGCCAAATATGATGCTTTTCTTGAGCTGCTGAAATATGTAAAACCAATTTCAATTGAATTTATGATGGAGAAGTTTTTTTTCCCAGAACTGGGACAGCCATTTCTTTCTCCAGCTGCTTTTTTTACAGGTTTCTATTGTTGTATGGCAAATAATCAGGCACACTAAATCTACACAGGCATAATTCTCTGTGCCAAGGCATCTTGTTTCTATATGACCCAGCTGTTTGAAAATTGAAAACCATAAAGATCCCCTTAGCTTATTAGTTAATGCTTCCAAATAGAGATTCTGTGGCTACCCTTTAATTGAGAGGGAATTGGCTCAGCCATGTGCATTATACTGAGTTCCACTATAGCTAATAGTTCACAAATGGCTTCTGTTCCAAAACTGTATGTAACACTAGAATCCTTACTTAGTTTTAAGCACACTATGTGCAGAATTAGAACAGCAGGAAGAAGGCACTAAAACCTCATGTTAGGTTAGGTGTCCTGTGAATGTAAGCTTTCTGTTTGAAATAAGCTCATGTTTTGAACAGGCTTTTAGCTGTTCAAATGGAGTTATTCACCTATTTCCTAAGTACAGCAGCCAGGCATCCAAGAGGGCTCTTCAGGGAGATATTTTTCAACAATCTAAATGAAAACAAAATATCAAAATTTTATTTCTAAATTAAAATAGTGATAAATTTTACTCCAGACTTTCTCAACAAAGAATTGGGAGTCTGTTACAGCTTGAAACTGGTGGCAGCACCATGAAAGCAGGGGGAAATCCAAAGGACTGTTTAGACCTCAAGGCATGGCTTCATCATCTCCAGCGATCAATTGTCATTGTGTATCATGTGTATTTAGAAGAATGATTTAATCAGAGAATCAGTTTGATAGAAAGAGACCCCTAAGATCATAGAATTCAAACATTAACCCAGCACAGATGGATCACCACTAAACCACATCCCTCGGTAGTACCACATCTCCATGGCGTTTAAATACCTCCTGTGATGGTTTGGGAGTTATCTTTTGAATTCACTCAGACTAGACTTAACTGGCTGGAAGTTAAGGAATGAAGCTTTATATTCACAGCTTGGCACAATATACAAGCAGATATTTACATGTATTTACAGCTATATACAGAAATATATAAGGTAAAAGTAATACAGAAACACAATACCCCTCCCAGAAATCAGAGTCACCAAGAGGAGTTCCCAGACACCCTTCCACCTTACCTCCACCTCCCAATCTTATCCCAGAATCTGCCTTACGTGCAAGGTGAATTGGAAGGATTGGCTGGGGCGTTAGAAGCAGAATTGATTAGTTGAGTTACACAGATCCAGCTAGAAGCCAAGGAGAGAAGGACTCTGACAGACAGAGCTCAGGTGCACGCTGTCTTATCTATGTTTATGTCCTAGCTTTTTGTGGTGGTTTTGCAGTTACTTGTCGTCGTTCCCCCCCACTTTTGATATAAACCCCAGCTAGGACTCAGAAACACTGGAAGTTGATAAATGAAGCTTTATGTTTACAGCTTTGCACAATATACAAGCAGATATTTAAAAGGTATAACAGAATATTTACAGATATATACAGTGAAAAGGTAATGCAGAAACACCACACCCCTCCCAGAGACCAAAATCCCCAAGAGGGGTAACCAACCATCCCTACCACCTTTCCCCCCTTTCCCAATCTTATCTCACCATCTGTTGATGCTGCAGATAAGCGGAGGTAGATTGGCCAGGGGGATTAGTAGTAGGAAAGAAATTAGTAGAATTACTGAGAATTAGCTACCAAGGCAGAGAGACAAAGGAACCATGCAAGAGCAGCAGCCGCAGCCAGAGAGGTCTGAAACTCTCTCACCATCTGTGTTTGGGTTACACTTTTTTTAAAACAACTTTTTTTTTTTTTCTTAGTAAATCTCTGGGTGAAGTGACATACTGTGTTTTCCTCTCTCAGCCAATACTTTAATTTCTCACTCAAATTCTCCAATTAGTTCAAACCAGCACACTTTTATACATCTGAGCAAACCTATGACTGAAGTAGACATCACCCTTGTTTTCTTTTCACATCTTATAATCTGATTTTTTTCATTGAAATATTCCAATTAGCCTCAAACCAGCACGCCTCCTTGCAGGTTTTCACTACTAAGAGCTACCCATTTCTGTTTCCTATAGTGTGGGCAGCAGTCTGAGGTGACTGATTGTCTGCTTGATTTATTTCCTGAAATACTGTGAGAAGAAACAGACCTAAAACATTGAAAGTTTAAAGGCAACTGAGATTCAAGGTATAAATTCTATATGTAACACTATGGGCAGGATTTATTAAAAAATTATTATACTTTAATTTTGATATCCAGGAATCTCGCCACGGACCACAATTCTTAATAATAGGTTCTTGGCACAGTCATGAAAAGTATTACTCAGAGGGAAAACAGGGAATCTAGAACGCTTAAAAAATAACTAGCAATAATATAACAAGCATTAATTCAGGTATTAGAGATTGGAAAGAGAATCTTGCAGTTGATACACTGCTTGTCTCCTAAAGGGACTCGAGAAGCTCCTTTCTGCTTAAGACACTTTGATTTAGTTACAGAGAGGCTTTTGAGTATTTACTCACAAAACATTATCTCTCGACTCTTGGGGCTGAATTATAGTTTCCAGACAGTACCCAAACACTTGAAGGGAGTTCTGTCTGTGTCTGGATCTTCCCAGGCTCTAACAGAGTGCTGGAAGAGAGGCAGATGATCTCTGACCTGATTCTGGTTCCTCTTGTACACCAGACTTGGCATGGAAGTTTGCAGAGGTGCAGGCAGGATGACTTGCAGATGTGTAGAGACCATGGTGTCAGTGGCACTTCTCGCCATGTTCTGAGAAACTTAATGACTTCTCCTGGTAGACTTGAGACCACAGCAAGTTTCCAGGTAGTCAAAGTGAAGCTGCTCTGAAGCACGAGGCAGAGCAGAACATGCTGAGGCGGGGCAGAGAACATTGTCAGAGCAGAGCACACTGCTTGCAACTTAGTTCCATTTATATTATTTGCTGGAGTATAATGGCTCCTTTGTCCACAGAAAGTTCACCAGAATGGCACTTTGCCAAAACTGACCATATCAGGTGAACCCAGGGCTTTCTTGCCCTTATTTGGGCAAGACACTTACAAGTGCATAAACACCTGTAGGTACTTGTTTATCAGTTTGTGAAGGGGCATAATTGCGCCAGGCCTTTGTTTTCCTCCTGCCCTTGCTTCCCCCATCAGTGGAAGGATGGGGCAAGCCAGGCCTATTTGCCTTCCATGACAAGCAGGGAATAAATTTAGGTCACAAGAATAGAAAAAACTAGTTTTCCTACTAGTGTGGTGGCACAAATTCCTTTAAAAGTCATGGATGCACCAAAAAGTTTATGGCTTTTGTGTAGAATGAGAATAAAAACACATAAATATCTTTCTCTTCTGCAGGACTATTCATCTGTGTTTCACAGAGAGCTTCTCAAAAATGCCCAGTGTATCTTGCAGCTTTTTATGTTTGTTTGCAATTTATGGAGTCAGCTGAAATGGTATCTACAAATTGTCAAAGTTTCTGTGTAGCTCTATCCTTTGGGAGAGAAAATTTGCAATAGATCTTAATGAAAAAAGGTAATAATCCGTTATTAAGCATCCAACTTGAACTTCCCCCAGGAGGATACAACTGTTGGTCTGTTCAGTGATAATACCAGGTTTCTTCTTGGAATTTGAGATAGGCCATTCAAAAATGGTATGCAAGGTGCAATCTTCCTGAACAATCTTAGTGTTTGTGAGACTGCAGGACTTACCAACTGCTTGTGTTATTCAAGGTGTCTTTTAGAATCATAGAATGGTTTAGGTTGGAAGGGACCTCAAAGATCATTCAGTTTTGACCCTTCACCATAGGCAGGGACACCTCCCACTAGCACAAATTGCTCAAGGCCTCATCCAGCCTGGCCTTGAACACTTCCAGGGGGGAAGCATAGAGAATCATAGAATCACCCACGTTGGAAGCAACCACCAAAGGTCATCCAGTCCAACCTCCTCTGCAGTCAGCAAGGACATCCTCAACTAGATCAGGTCACCCAGAGCCCTGTCAAGCCTCACTTTGTGTATCTCCAGGGATGAGGCATCGTAAAGAGTTTAAACCTTCCCAGAGGGGCTTATCTGGAACTGTAACCTGACTCCTCCCTGGGAGTGGTCTCACCTGCCCCCAAGGTGTCATGTTTAGGCCACTCCCACTTCCTTCTGAGACCCCCTATAAAGGGGGGGGATGAACTTCCTGTTTCTTCCTCTTGGCCTCTACTTTGCTCATCAGCCAGCTTCTCACTCCCCTGCTGCAGCTATTTCACCACATGCTCTCCAACAAACACATGGGGAGAGCAGCCATATTTGGAACTCTGCATCCCACCAGCATCCATCTTCATCCACCATGTGATGGGATAAGGCTTAATTAGGCTCGATATCCCGTGGAATGAGGGGGTCTTAGTACCCCCCCGAGGTTCTTTTGGGTTCCGGTTGGCAGAAACAAACACACATGTTGCTTGAACGCCAGGTGCAACAAGTTAACAATCAGAACTTAGGAAACAGAGAGGTTACATGCAAAATAAATCCTGACCGCACCTATAAAAATACCACGAGGCACAGGGGGAAAACACGCTCCTTCCCGGACCCGAGGCGGGGGGAAGAAGGGAAAAAACCGACTTAGCCCGGAATAGGGAAATAGGGAGAGAGAGAAAGAGAAGGGGGTCAGCCTTGCCGCTTCTCTGTGTCCATTCCTATGCTTTGCTGCCTGCTGCCGTGCACGTGGCTGGGCTCCTCACAGCCATGGCAAGAGACGACGGTGAGCGAGGAGAGTGAGGAAGAGCGGAAGAAGAGCACTAACGGTCACTGTGCCCCCTTGTAAATACCCTAGGGGGTGTGTGAAACTGACCAACAGTCACTCAGCATTCTCCAGCTGACCAATTGATTCAAAAGCTCCACGCATGCATGCCGCCCGAGGTCTCCCTGGCTCCCAGGGCCACGTGGGGTGCCCCCACCCCTCAACCCCTACTGGACCTTGGACGGTAGTGGGAGGAGAGAGCCCAGGGGTTGGACCAATTCTAGGGTGTTTGTCACCCCATACCGGGACACACCACCAATTTCCAACTTCACCACTTGGATTCAGCTTCCATCCACTCCCATCTATGGGTTGTATTTATTATTTTTCATTTGTATTTTTTAAAATTTCCTTCCCCATATCTTCTGTAATACCTCTTACCTTATACCTGTATCTTGTACTTTTGTTCCCTTTTCCCGTATCCTCTGTAATTCCCCTTACCTAAAAATTCCTTCTATTTATTGTTAAAGTTTATTTTTTACTTCCAAATTGAATTAAGTATTTTTTGAGCTTTTGAGCTCAGGGGGACTGGCTTAAACTAGTACGAGCACCAACCACCTCCCTGGGCAATCTGTTCCAGTGTTCCACTGTCCTCATGGTGCAAAACTTGTTCCTAACATCCAATCTAAATCTGCTGTTCTGTAGTCTGAAGCTGTTGCCCTTGTCCTGTCACTGCAGGCCTTTATAAACAGTCTCTATCCATCCTTCTTGCAGGCACTCTTCAGGTACTGGAAGGTCATTATTAGGTCTCTCCAGAGTCTTTCTGGACTGAACACCCCAGCTCCCTGAGCCTGTCCTTGTACCAGAGGTGCTCCAGCCCCCTAATCATTTTTGTGTTCCTTTCTCTGGACCCACTCCATCAGGTTGAGGGCTGCAGAGATGGATGTAGTACTCCAGGTGAGGTCTCACCAGAGCAGAGTGGCAGAATCTCCTCTCTCTATCTCTAGCCATGTTTCTTTTCATGCAGCCCAAGCTGCTGTTGGCCTTCTGTGCTGCAAGCTCACACTGCCTGCTTGTGTCCAACTTCTCGTCCACTGGCACCCCCAAGCTGGCAAGTGCAAGTAGCAGTGCAGAGTCAGACAGTGCCATTGTAGCTGTTCAGAAAGTTGCTTTGTACTGTAGGCATTATATGACAGAACCGAGGAGAAGCTTTGGTTGTGCGGACATGAAAGTGAAGCCTTGTCTTGCCTGTCTTCTGATGGGTTCCCTGGCAGAGAGTTTCATGTATTTCTTATTTCAGTTTTGCAGGGTATAAAATGGAGAGTTGCTGAGCGTTTCCTCTAGAAGTGTTCAGTGATCCCACAACCAGGACTTTATTCTCTTGTATGTGTCTTCTTTTGCTCTCTGTCTCTACATGCAGACATAAAATGACAGTGTAGGAGCTGAATATATTTGGAAAATAAACCAAAGTACACCTGCTTCCTTGTGAAAAAGCTTTTTGTTCCTTTATGTTAACAGCTAGCATATTATTCATGATGAGTAAAGTCAGTACAAAATGTCATCTTTTCAGAATGTGAAATGAGGAGACTGACTCTGGAGTTAGTGTAGCACCAGAACTGTCATCACACTCAACGGGGGTGCCAACCAGTGTTAGCAGAGGTTGTTTTAGATGTAAGCAGTGTGAGGAGAAAATGCATTCTGAAATTTTATTGTCTTCTTTCTGCCTTATAATTTGATCCTAAATATAAACAGAAGTTCACTTTGGGAATACATACCAGAAATGAAAACATCTTACCCCAAAACTAGCAGAAAGCTGTTAAATAAATCCTCCTTTATTGTACCAATAACCTGAGATGTAAGTCATTTAAAAGAGCAATACCACTCATGCAGCTTCACTAAGGAGGGTTAAAGTGTCTTCTGTCTGATAAAGGTGCTCCACCCACCATCACCCTGCCCCTCTCCCCCCCGCCAAAAAACAAAACAAAAACAAAAACACCACTCCTGTGCTATTTACCATGCTTTGATCCTATAATCTGAAAATGCGTTAAAGAAGCCCTTATATCAGGCAATAACCAGATCATCTAATGGAATCTGAGGAGTTTGTCTTCAGTCAGTGTAGTGGGTTTGCAGTGACCTACCCCCCACCACCTTTTGGAACCCCGGCTAAAACTCAGAAAAACACACTGGAA
>VWZI01020814.1:39347-55750 GCA_013396835.1 Psilopogon haemacephalus | reverse complement strand
CAGCACCCCCAAGTCCCTCTCCTCAGGGCTGCTCTCCAGCCAGGCACTGCCCAGCCTGCACTGGTGCTTGCCATTGCCTCCACCCAGCTGCAGGACCTTGCCCTTGGCCTTGTTGCACCTCCTGAGCTTGGCTTGTGCCCACCTCTGCAGCCTGCCCAGCTCCCTCTGGATGCCATCCCTGCCCTCCAGCCTGGCTGCTGCACCACACAGCTTGGGGTGCTCAGCAAACTTGCTGAGGCTGCACTCAGTGCCTCTGCCCATGGCACCCACAGAGATGCTGAACAAGACTGGGCCCAGGACTGATCCCTGAGGGACTCCCCTTGGCCATGGAGCCATTGGCAGCCACTCTCTGGCTGTGGCCATCAAGCCAGTTCTGCATCCATCTGGTGCTGCACCCATCACACCCATGTGTCACCAGCTTGGAAACCAGGATGTGGTGTGGGACAGTGCCAAAGGTTTTGCTCAGCTCCAGTTGCTCTCTGCCAGGACTCCTCAGCATCGTTGGTGCCGCTTCAAAACCTCTGCCTGCATCAAGAGGTCTATTACAAAACCTGAATGTGCAGAAGCACCTGAGGAGGCCTTGAGCAGCTGCAGAGCACAGGCAGTTGAATGGTGGCTCCCAGAGAATAGCTAACACCAGGGCAAGCCAAGCAGGCAGACCCAGGCCAGCTGAGCTTCAGGCTCCTGTTCCTTGGCCTGATGGCAGCAGGCAGAGTGCTCCTGCACAATCAGCAGCCAAGCATGCCCAAGTGAAGCCTTGGTGTCCACCCCTTGCAATAGTCAACTCTTCTTACCCAGGATGCTCAGGCTCTCTGTCTGGAAAACCTTCTGCAGCGGAGGGAAATAAATGACCAGCAGCTGGCCCATGATGGATCCCAGCACGGCGTAGCAGAACATTCTGTTACTGCAGAGTCCAATCTCAAACACTGACTTGGCCTGTAAGAAGAAGCAGAGCTTGCAGCCTGCCCGGGGACCTGGCAGCTCAGTACCAGAGGTGTCCAAGGCTGCAACTGCTCTCACCCAAAGACATGTCAAGATGCACTGTTGACCTTTCAGACCACCCAGGACAGGTCCCTAGAAAGGCTGAGTGCCTCATAGAATGGTTTAGGTTGGAAGGGAGCTCAAAGCTCAGTCAGTCCAACCTCCCTGTGCCACAGGCAGGGACACCTCCCACTGGAACAGGTCACTCAAGGCCTCATCCNCTGCACCCAGCACCCAGAGCACTGCAGCCAGAGCACTGCGCCCAGCAGCCAGAGCACTGCACCCAGAGCACTGCACCCAGCACCCAGAGCACTGCAGCCAGAGCACTGCGCCCAGCAGCCAGAGCACTGCACCCAGAGCACTGCACCCAGCACCCAGAGCACTGCAGCCAGAGCACTGCGCCCAGCAGCCAGAGCACTGCACCCAGAGCACTGCACCCAGCACCCAGAGCACTGCAGCCAGAGCACTGCGCCCAGCAGCCAGAGCACTGCACCCAGAGCACTGCACCCAGCACCCAGAGCACTGCAGCCAGAGCACTGCGCCCAGCAGCCAGAGCACTGCACCCAGAGCACTGCACCCAGCACCCAGAGCACTGCAGCCAGAGCACTGCGCCCAGCAGCCAGAGCACTGCACCCAGAGCACTGCACCCAGCACCCAGAGCACTGCAGCCAGAGCACTGCGCCCAGCAGCCAGAGCACTGCACCCAGAGCACTGCACCCAGCACCCAGAGCACTGCAGCCAGAGCACTGCGCCCAGCAGCCAGAGCACTGCACCCAGAGCACTGCACCCAGCACCCAGAGCACTGCAGCCAGAGCACTGCGCCCAGCAGCCAGAGCACTGCACCCAGAGCACTGCACCCAGCACCCAGAGCACTGCAGCCAGAGCACTGCGCCCAGCAGCCAGAGCACTGCACCCAGAGCACTGCACCCAGCACCCAGAGCACTGCAGCCAGAGCACTGCGCCCAGCAGCCAGAGCACTGCACCCAGAGCACTGCACCCAGCACCCAGAGCACTGCAGCCAGAGCACTGCGCCCAGCAGCCAGAGCACTGCACCCAGAGCACTGCACCCAGCACCCAGAGCACTGCAGCCAGAGCACTGCGCCCAGCAGCCAGAGCACTGCACCCAGAGCACTGCACCCAGCACCCAGAGCACTGCAGCCAGAGCACTGCGCCCAGCAGCCAGAGCACTGCACCCAGAGCACTGCACCCAGCACCCAGAGCACTGCAGCCAGAGCACTGCGCCCAGCAGCCAGAGCACTGCACCCAGAGCACTGCACCCAGCACCCAGAGCACTGCAGCCAGAGCACTGCGCCCAGCAGCCAGAGCACTGCACCCAGAGCACTGCACCCAGCACCCAGAGCACTGCAGCCAGAGCACTGCGCCCAGCAGCCAGAGCACTGCACCCAGAGCACTGCACCCAGCACCCAGAGCACTGCAGCCAGAGCACTGCGCCCAGCAGCCAGAGCACTGCACCCAGAGCACTGCACCCAGCACCCAGAGCACTGCAGCCAGAGCACTGCGCCCAGCAGCCAGAGCACTGCACCCAGAGCACTGCACCCAGCACCCAGAGCACTGCAGCCAGAGCACTGCGCCCAGCAGCCAGAGCCCTCAGTACTGGAAGTGTTCTTGCTGCCTCCAACAGTACTCCTCAGCCAGCATCCTGCAGAGCAGCTGCTGCCAGGCTGGCACTGTCCTTCTCTCCAAGCAACACAACAGTTCCTTTGAAACCAAAATGCAGTCAGAAAGAAGGGTGAAGAATTTTTCCTCGGATTATGGTTTTGGGGTTAGGTTAAGGCCTTCAGGAAGTTTGAGATTCTGGCAAGGATGCAGAATTTTCCTGAATTTTCAGGGAGAAAGCCACCCAACTGCAGACAGCAAGGAGAGGCCCTCCCAGCTCCAGCTGTTCAGAGCAAGGGCCCTGCTCGTGCCAGCACAGCAGACTTACTTCCTACCAACTCTGCAGCACCCAAACCAATGAAAGAAGCTAATTCTTCTCTGGAGTTAAGAAATCCTACCTCCCACATACCTGAAACTCTGAAACCTTTGCAACAAACAGGGCAAGGTGCTCTCTGCAAGAGAGCTGTGCTGACTGTGTAAAGCCTGTGTACAGAAGCAGATCACTCACCTGGGATCTGGAGCTCAGGGCATTGAACATATCGAAGAAGACGAAGCAGGTGAAGGTCATGGTGGTGTCTCGAGGGGTGATCACATTGTCTCTCAGCTGCCAACCACACAACATGGCACAGCTTTAGCAAGCTTGGAACCCTCCACAGATAAACAAACTTCCTGCACTAACTCCAATCCTGCTACCTGGGCAAAGGGAAGCCAAACAACTTGTTGGCCCCAAGGGGATTCAGTAAACCCCACAGCAAACCATCCAGGCTGTGATTAAATTACAGAATCAGGCAGGCTGGAAGAGAGCTCCAAGCTCACCCAGCCCAACCTAGCACCCAGCCCAGGCCAACCAACCAGCCCATGGCACTCAGTGCCCATCCAGGCTGTGCTTCAACACCTCCAGGGATGGGGACTCCACCACCTCCCTGGGCAGCCCATTCCAATGCCAATCTCTCTCTGTTCACAACTTCCTCCTAACATCCAGCCTGAACCTGCCCTGGCACAGCTTCAGCCTCTGTCCCCTCCTTCTGTCCCTGGCTGCCTGGCAGCAGAGCCCAACCCCAGCTGGCCACAACCTCCCTGCAGGGAGCTGCAGAGAGCAATGAGCTCTGCCCTCAGCCTCCTCTTCTGCAGGCTGCACATCCCCAGCTCCCTCAGCCTCTCCTCTTGGGGCTGTGCTCCAGGCCCCTCCCCAGCCTTGCTGCCCTTCTCTCAGCACCTTCCAGCACCTCAACATCTCCTCCTGGCCAACATCTCTGCAATGCCTGGGGTTGGACTCTGGCAAGGAGGTTGGAATGGATGATCTTTCAAGGCCCCTTCCAGCCCCTGACATTCTCTGATTCTGCAGTGCCAAGAACCACTTGGGGCACTACCAGAAGGTTCAGGCAGCCCTTGTCTCTGCTGGGATAAGAAAGTCAAAGGGCTGTTTGCTCACAGCCTGCCTAGGAGGTCTGTACAGTGGCTTTACACAGGCCACTGCTTCCAAAGGGCATCTGGAATATGGCAAAGCCTTAAAATACAGACCAAGGAACAAAACTCTGCTCTTCATTTCAACAGCTGCCTCCAAAAATCACAGAATGGGTTAGGCTGGAAGGGAGCTCAAAGCTCAGCCAGTTCCAACCCCCCTGTGCCATAGGCAGGGACACCTCACATTCACTTTCAATCTCCCCCCTGCCACTTCAAACCCATTCCTCCTCCTCCTACCATCACCAGACCTTGTCAATAGTCCCTCCTCAGCCCTCCTGCAGCCCCCTTCAGATCCTGCAAGGCCACTCCAAGGTCTCCTTAAAGCTTTTTCTTCTCCAGGTTGAAAAAATTAAACATTTCCCTCTCTGCTTGGTTACTAAGCATGGCCCAGCTGAAGTTAAGAGACATTCTGAACTCCAGCTGCTGGTAGAGAAGTGCTCTGAATCAGTTTGTCAGTGCTGTGAGCTTTGTGCTGGTGCCATACCTCTCTCCAGAAGACAAAGAGTGTCCCACAGACAATGATGACAGATGAGACCAGGATTTTAACAATCAGGTTCTTGGTCAGAATGCTGTCCT
Organism: Psilopogon haemacephalus; assembly: GCA_013396835.1. Classification (NCBI taxonomy): domain Eukaryota; kingdom Metazoa; phylum Chordata; class Aves; order Piciformes; family Megalaimidae; genus Psilopogon; species Psilopogon haemacephalus. The sequence goes on along the minus strand of VWZI01020814.1, from coordinate 51,112 downwards.
TGAGATTTCTCGGAGGCTTCCGAATAACATCTTTATCCACAGGCTCCACCCCAAGGCTTCACAATGTAAAAGGACATGTCAGATTCTTTTTTTAATCATCACCAAAACAGTTCCTTGCTCCTAACTTAAGGCCTGGAACTTCTGAGTCAAGAGGAAGATTTCAATCTTCTCTCCAGAGCCTAAGAATCACCTTACAAGCAGCAAGTGAAATTTTCATTGTCAGAAAACTGAGTTGTAGGTAGTAACAGCAAACTTTGTAAGCCTGCTGTCTGGGAATCCCTTCACACATGGGAAGTGACAGGACTGACATTCCCCAGATGCTCCCAGCAGTGTGCTCCTGGGGCCAGGAAGGCCAGTGCCATTCTGGGGTGTATCAGAAAGACTGTGGTAGCAGGTGGAGAGAGGTTCTCCTGTACCTCTCCTCTGCCCTGCTGAGGCCACATCTGGAGTACTGTGTCCAGTTCTGGACCCCCCCAGTTCAAGAGGGACATAGAACTGCTGGAGAGAGTCCAGCACAGAGCCACAAAGCTGCTGCAGGCAGTGGAACATCTTCCTTATGAGGAGAGCTTGGAGAGGAGGAGCCTGAGGGCTGTGCTCAGTCATGGTTCTAAAGATGTGCAGGTGAGTGGCAGAGGCTGGAGCCAGCTCTGCTCAAGGGGCACTGGTGGAAGCTGAGGCATAGGAAGCTTCATGGAAACATGAAGAGAAATTTCTTCACTGAGGATGGCAGAGCACTGGCACAGGTTCCCCAGGGAGGTTGTGGAGTCTCCTTCTCTGCAGATATTCAAAACCTGCCTGGATGTGTTCCTGTGTGATGCTGCTCTGGCAGGGAGGTTGGACTGGATGAGCTTTGGAGGTCTCTTCCAGCCCCTGACATTCTGTGATTCTGATTCACTTTAAAGGAAGCTGCAGTGTAAGTTATGTCTGCCATGGCTGTCACTGTGCTCCACCTAGCCAAGGAACTGACTGCTGGTTCCCTTCACCATCAGTCTGCAGGGAAGGTGGTCAGAGGAAGAACCCAGAGGGAAGCCAAAACTCTGTCTACAAATTCTATGGGCATCTCTGTAGATCTTTTGGTGTCCATGGCTGCTCCCATAATTATCAGCAGATACCAAAGCAAACCACACAAGGATGAAGCCAGAGCTACACTGCAAACACTGAACTCAAAGGAAAACTCTGCCCCTTGAGAAACATTTCACCAAAGTCTAAGGACTCACCAGAGTTTCTTGGCTGAGCAACCATTCTGCTCACTGAATCACACAATCAGAGTGGGCTGGGTTGGAAGGGACCTCCAAAGGTCACCCAGTCCCACCTCGTCTGCAGTCAGCAGGAGCAATCCTCACCTAGACCAGGCTGCCCAGAGCCCTGGCCAGCCTCACCTTGAATATCTGCAGGGACGTGGCCCAGGCCACCTCCCCAGGCAACCTGTTGCAGCATTCATGATGCAGAACTTGTTCCTAACTAAGAGGACTGCAAACCTCTAGTAGAGCTTCAGGTCCCTGCTTACCTCTGAGCTGGGGGTCCATCCATAATAATATTGATCCATAAGATCTGCATGGCATTGAGAGGATTAGGAAAGTTCATTAATGTAGCCAGTGAGATTAAAGTCAGTGCTGCTATACTCCTGTTGAGAGAATCCATTTTTACAACTGTCAGCATGAAAGATCTCTGAAGAGGCACTGCTAACTGCTTTGTGATCTGCACTAGGACTGCTCAAGAGCAGAGACTGTGCCCCTGTGAATCTGCACTGCCATAAGCCCAGCTTCAAAGGCAGAGCAGCAGTTCATGCAGAGCTCTTCATTGCCTTGGCACAGCCCTGCTCAAACAGCATTGTTTCGGCCAGAAAAAGACAGCAAATATGCATCTTACCCTCATCAGTCTAAGACTCCTCAGGCAAGGCACTGCCCAAGGTCCACACAACAGCCTACAGAGGCCTGGCAGAGGACTGCAGGTGGCTGTGAGCACTAAGAGCTTTCAGTGCCAGGTGAAGTGGGTTCATGGCCAAAAAGCGGAAAGCACAGCTTACAGGATTTGACTGTGGTGCTTTACTGAACCCTGCTGTGCTCTCCCTGAAAAGAGGGACAGGAGGGGGGAAAAAAGGGTCAGTCCTCAGGCCCCTGTGGCTACCATTGCCAGGGCTAGCAGGCCAGAACACTGCCCTGCAACAGCTATGCTTAGTTATCCTTCAGGGCCAAGAAGGCATCACAAAGTACAGGAACAGCATGGCAAAGAGGGAAAGCATCTTCCTGGATCCAGCAGAGCCAGAAACTCTACTCTCACAAATACTGAAGCTTCATGGCCTTGTCCCTGTGCTTTGCCAGGGAAGTAAGTGATCCAGAGACCCTTCCAGGCAAGCAGAGGAAGTCAGCTCCAGAGAGCTGTGGCAGCCCACAAGCCACAGGGCAGCTAACCTCTCCCTTCCCTGCTTTCCTCCACCATCTGGTTAAGGAAGGAATGACTCCTAACCTTTCAGCAAGGAGCTAAAGGTAACTACGCTGCTTCTCTCCAACCTCTCAGCTCCTGACTTTTCACCTCTGCGCAGAAGGAGCTGTGGCCAGGTCAGCTGTCTGCTTACTGCTTTAGCAATGGACAAAGCCACCCGGTACAAAGCACTGGAAACTCCCAAGCACAGCCTAGGAGCATCCTAGGTGGGGGCTGCAGTGGCTCTGTGCCATATCTGCTTCAGGATGCTCAGGGGCATTGCCAAGTTGGTGAGAACCTTTGGATAGTGTCAACTTTTCACTTACGTGCTCAGCTGAAATCTAACAAAATTTTTTATGTTATTATAAATTCCTTTACCCTCTTCAATTGCAGACCTGCAATTAAAAACAAAGATCACATCACTACAGTAGGAAAAAAAAAAAAAGGAAAAAAGCTTAAAAGAATCCCAGCAAGCTCTAGCTTTTAAGCAGCCATGCAAATGGCAAGGCACAAAGAGATCCCTGCCCTGCTGGCTTCGGCGGCCATTGGTTTCCAGCTGGCCTGTCAGACTCATCACAGCAGTGATTACTTTCAAAATGAAATGTCAGCAGCAGCCATCTCCTCCTTGGTCAAGATTCACCACTCATCCTTCATGAGGCCTTCCAATCCAAACTGGGTAATTTGAAAACCAAACCAAAGCCATAAGCCCCCTCCAAACACAGCACAGCCACCCAGTGCCCCTACTGCACCACCATGCCCACTACTGCAACCTGCCTGCCACACTGCTGCAGCTAGGGCGGGCACAAAGGGACTGCTAATACCTAAGTCAAGTCTGTTCTGCTGCATATGAGACTCATCTCTTTCTTCCATTCCCCAGTAGGCAAGAACAATTAATTAACATTCCTGGAATACTGCATCCAGTTCTGGGCTCCCCAGTTCAGAGGGACAGGGATCTGCTGGAGAGAGTCCAGCAGAGGGCTGCAAGGATGCTGAAGGGACTGCAGCACGGCCTGGGAAGGAGAGGCTGAGAGCCCTGGGGCTGCTTAGACTGCAGAAGAGAAGGCTGAGAGGGGACCTGAGCAATGTCTATCAAGAGATAGGGGAAGTTGGACTGGAAGCTCTCCAGAGGTCCCTTCCAGCCCCTACCATGCTGTGACCCTGTGGTTCCTTTTGTAACTTTGCAGGCAAAGATCAGAGAGGTTGGGGAAGGCTGCAGAACTAGGGAAGAACTTTTTTTTTTTCCCCCTTACTAGTGTTCAACACTCTTCATTCTCCTTTGGAGCACTTGAGGGAGCAGAAGTGGCTGAAGCATTCCAGCAGAAGCCTGCTGGAGCCCAAAGGAAGGCAGTCAGAGTATGGGCTGAAATGATTCCCTTCTCTCTTTGAGCAACAGCACCTCAGAAGCTTTTGACTCCCAGGTCACCCTCTTCTGAGGTTCCAGCACTACTACCTTAGCAGATCTCCTTACATTGTACTTCTGCTTCCCAAGAGTTGTGCCATGCTTTGAGACAAGCTCAAGCACTGTGAGACTGCAGCCACTGGTTCAGAACCAAGGCTGATCTCAGCAGGGGGTGCAGCAGCTCTGCCAGCAGCACTGCCTGCCAGAGGCAGGGGCAGTCGACTCACACTCAGCTCTGCTCTCTTTAAAGAGCAACACAGGAGCTGGTTACCAGAAGGTGGCAATTTTTTCTCCCCCACAACATTTCAGTGTTCCTAGTCTGAAATACCCCAGGGCAGAGCTGCAAACAGAGGCAGCAGCACTGTGTATTTTTTTGTTTAAACAAGAGGAATTTTCTGCCTTTTTTTCAATCTAAGATTTGTGCTTCTGAAGTAAAAATTGCAACAGAGATGGATCCAACTGGCAGCTGCCAGCCTCACACTTTCACCTCAGCTATGTTTCCAAGTGCAATACTACTGCAATTCTACTCAGAGAAGCAGGAACGGGTTACTTTGCCCAACCTCCTGTTACCTACCCCTGATTTATGTACAAGACCAAAGGAGCAAAAGGTTTAAATAGATAAATTCTTACATGAAGAGCCATAAAAAAGGCAAAAATGCTTAGATGTCCCTTCCACCAATGTGTTCCCTGCTCCTTTTCAAGAGGCTACCACAGCTAATGGCCATAAAGGGTGGAGACCTCCCCAGGAGCTGCTATGCTGCCACGGTTGAGGAGTTTCTTTGGCTGCTAACCCAGACAACCCTTCACAAAACCCACAGAGCTCAAGGGATGCACAGCAATGCCACCTACATTATTGTCTGGAAATCATCATCCACCAGGATCATGTCTGCTGCCTCTTTACAAACATCAGTTCCAGTCTGTCCCATTGCTACACCAATGTCTGCAGCCTTCAGAGCGACAGCATCATTCACTCCGTCTCCTGTCATAGCCACCACTGCGCCGTTGTTCTGCAGGGACTGGAGAGAGGAACACAGCTCAAGTCAAGGAATTCATCCTCTAACAGATGGATATAAAGTTGATGATTCCACACCCCCCCCACCCCGCCCCAATTTCTGGTACTTCCAGCGCCAAATCCCTTCTCTTGGTACTGTGGTGAACTCTGACACATGATTTTAGGTTCAACTTCAGTGCATCTATTCAGGCAGCCTCACTTTTAAAGCTAAGGCATATCATAGCTGTCCTTCAAGAGGAAGCCAAAGGCTCTAGAGAGAGGAAGAAAATCCTATGTTTGTGTTTTAGCAGTATCACCCTCTTCAAATTCCCAATACGTCCCAAGTGCCTCAGGGGTTGACTCCTTTCTCCTTGTCGCTTCAGCGATTGCTGCAGCTGTGGCACCGCACACCTCCCTCTCTGCTGCCTTCTGAATGGAAGCACCACCACAGGCACTGCTCCACATTCCTGCCCCTCATCTTCTTCTGGCACAACTCTTGCAAGTTTCCAGGCAAGTCAGTTGCAATGCGACACAAAATGTGCATGGACCCCCCTGAAGCTGCCCACGCAGAAGGCAGTGTGAGGCTGCCTAGCAGCAGCTGCCCAGCCCTTGTGGGCACTGTGCATGTTTCCTGGAAACGCTCTCAAACTCACTTCACTTCCAAGGCAAATTCCTGTCTGATTCCATCTCAGCACAGTGAAGCAAGTGGTAAGTGAAAGGCAGGCAGCACAGGCAGCATCAGGCCCAGCACCTGAGACATACCTTTATAATTTTCAGTTTATGGCGGGGGCTGGCTCTGTAGAAGACTGCAACCTGTTAAAGGCACAAGGAAGGAGCAGTGAGAAGTGCTGCATTAGTTTAAGCCAGTCCCCCTGAGCTCAAAAGCTCAATAAATACTTCATTTGATTGGGAAGTTAAAAAATAAACTTGAAAAATAAACAGAAGGTATTTTTAGGTAAGGGGAGTTACAGAGGGTAGGGGGAAGTACAAGATGCAGGTATAAGGTAAGGGGAATTACAGAAGACGTGGGAAGGAAGAAAAAAAAACAAAGTACAAAAGAAAAATAATAATACAACCCATAGATGGGAGTGGATGGAAGTTGAATCTAAGATGTGAAGTTGGTGGTGGAGGCAGATGGATGCTGGTGGGATGCAGAGTCCCAAGTGTGGCTGCTCTCCCCACGTGTTTGCTGGAGAGCAGGTGGTGAAATAGCTGCAGCAGGGCAGGGAGGTGCTGGCTGGTGAGGAAAGCAGAGGCCAAGAGGAAGCAACAAGAAGTTCATCCCCCCCTTTATAGGGGTCTCAGCAGAAACCCCCAGGGAGGAGTCAGGATCCAGTTCCAGGTAACCCCCTCCAGGAGGGCTTAACCCTTTACAAGTGTGAAGAGTTGCACTGGATTTGCTAAAGCCAGAGGATAAAACCACATCATGAGTGGCCAGTGGCCACTGCACTCTTGTGAGCTCTACAGCTGAAGCATCAGCCCAGCTGTGCATTTAATGGAGTGCAATCATTCATTCCAGCATGCCCTGGCAAACAAGGTTGGTGCTGCTTATTGCAGGATGGAAAAGACAATTTAAAAAACCTTCTGAAACAAAGAAGCAGCCTGCTAGTGGCCTTCCTCCACCACCTCCCTGGACAGCCCATTCCTATGCCAATCTCTCTTGCTGGGAAGAACTTCCTCCTAACATTCAGCCAGAACCTGCCCTGGCACAGCTTCAGCCTCTGTCCCCCCATTTTGTCCCTGGCTGCCTGGCAGCAGAGCCCAACCCCAGCTGGCCACAACCTCCCTGCAGGGAGCTGCAGACAGCAATGAGCTCTGCCCTGAGCCTCCTCTTCTGCAGGCTGCACACCCCCAGCTCGCTCAGCCTCTCCTCTTGGGGCTGTGCTCCAGGCCCCTCCCCAGCCTTGCTGCCCTTCTCTCAGCACCTTCCAGCACCTCAACATCTCTCTGGAATTGAGGGGCCCAGAGCTGGACACAGCACTGCAGGTGTGTGCTGAGCAGTGCTGAGCACAGGGGCACAAGGACTGCCCTGCTCCTGCTGCCCACACTGCTCCTGCTCCAGCCCAGGATGCCATTGGCTCTGCTGCCCACCTGGGCACACTGCTGCCTCCTGTTCAGCAGCTGCCACCCAGCACCCCCAGGTCCCTCTCTGCCTGGCTGCTCTCAGCCACTCTGTCCCCAGCCTGTAGCACTGCCTGGGGTTGCTGTGGCCACTTGGACTTGTTCAAACTCCTGTCACTGGACTGTGCCCATCTGTGCAGCCTGTCCAAGTCCCTCTGCAGAGCCAACTGCCCTCCAACAGATCCACACTTGCTCCCAAACTGGTGTTGCCTGCAAACTCCTTGATGGTGGATTCAATCTCCTCACCCAGATCATCAGTGAAGATATTAAACAGGACTGGGCCCAGCACTGATCCCTCTGCCACAGTCAGCACTAGTGGCAGGCAGCTGGGGATGCTGCAGCTTTCCCAGTCTGTGGGGGAGATGATGAAGATGTTGGAGTTTTAAAGGTTCCAGGTTAGAAGGAATTAAGAACTGTCAGATTTTCTGTGCCTCTGCTCTTCTTTGCAAACTGCAATTGGAGCACATGGAATTCAGCTTTCCATCAATGCCACTCTTGGCACTCCCATCTGGTTTTGAAGAGGCTGGATGAGGAGTTAGGCTTCTCAGCAGCCCCTTTAGGCTGTCCTGGGTGACTCTGGGAATTTGATTCTTAACTAAATGTCTGTCAAAGCAGGACTCAGTTCAAACACCCACACAGTAGATTTGTAGCTATTCCAGCCCTTCCTTATTACCAAGTGTATTGGGTTTGACTGACCTGGAGTTCATTCTCCCCAAGCACAGCAGAAATCACTATCTGGGACCCCAGGTTTACTTTTGGGAGTCACCAGAGCAAAACCCCAAGCTGAGGTGCACATTTCTTGGTTGCAAATACTGGCTTTTGGCTTGCTCTCCTGCAGGGCAGCTATGCAGTGCTTCACAAACAGAGCAGCACCTTGATGCAGAAATTCTGCAAGACAGCCAAGCCTGAGCATGAGCTGCATTTGCTTATGGCTTTGACAGCAGCTAACACATTTCCTGAATAACAAAAAAGCATTAAGCAATAGACCCTTTCAAGCTTCACAACCTGTGACCTCAGCTCCATTAAAAACCATTGAAGATGCAGAGAGCTGCTCTAAGGACTTGCACATGCAGACAGCAACGTGAGAGCTGGGAGCTGAACTCTCCAAGAAATCAAATGATCTAACAGCACAAGAAGATGATAGTGCTCACTGAAAGGGGACAAAATAAAGCTTCCAGCATTGGGAGGTAAAAGCCAAATTGCTTCGTTTAAATGAGACAAAAGTAGTAAACTCACTAAGAAGGTAAGTTGAAAGAAAGGAGTTTTCACATGCTCTTGTGACAAAGCAAAGGATCCTTGTCTGATCTGAGTCGTGGACTTAAAGGCTCTGTCAATTTGCTGGGTCACCTGCTTCTGTTACAGCCACACTGTTTGCATCTCTGCTTTAGCTTTCCACAACAACAAAAGAAAAAAAATTAAAAAGCATTTCTCGATACAGAATCCCATCAGAACAAACCTTTGGTGTAATTTGAGAAAGCTGCTGAATATCCAAATCATCTATTTCTTCTCCAGAGATGGCCTGGGAATTTTTGGAATATAGCCCTAGTCGACTAGCTGGAAATGAAGAACATCCAAGTTATTATCAATAACTCATCCTTTTAAAACACTGAGTATTTTTAGTTTACTTGTTGTTTTAAACCTACTAGTCCCTGCAGCATTTCAGCTGTGAAACACTCAGAGCAGAACACCTGAACACACCTTGCTGGCTCAGTGTGCTGGAGGACATGCTCCAAAGCCTGCTCTCATGAGGTATTTGTTTCCCTACATTGCTTAGGGCTGAAGGTGTCAGGTGCTGCATCAGCACCACAGCTTGGTCACAGAGAGTCACAGAATGGTTTTAGTTGAAAGGGACCTCAAAGCTAGCTCAGGGCACACAGCAACACATCCAGACAGAGTCTGCAAAGGCTCCACACAAGGAGACTCCACAACCTCTCTGGGCAGCCTGTGCCACTGCTCTGGGACCCACACAGGCAAGAAGTTGCCTCTTGTCTTGAGCTGCAACCTCCTGTGCTGCAGCTTCCATCCATTGCTCCTTGGCCTATGGCAGGGAGCAGTGAGCAGAGCCTGTCCCCCCCCTCCTCACCCCCAGCCCTCAGACACTTACAAACATTGATCCAATCCCCTCTCAGGCTTCTCTTCTGCAGCCTAAGCAGCCCCAGCTCCCTCAGCCTCTCCTCCCCAGGCAGTGCTGCAGTCCCCTCAGCATCCTCACAGCCCTCCCCTGGAGCCTCTCCAATAGATCTCTTTTCTTCTTACACTTCTTAAACTCTTCTTCCACTGTGTGACACTCAGAAAGACCTAACAGCCACACCTCCCAGCAAGGAGCTGAGCACAAGAGAGACAAGCAAGGCAGTGGAATGGCCATACCAATGGCAACTGCAGTCTCCTGGGAATCTCCAGTAATCATTTTGATTGCCACTCCTGAGGTGATCAGAGTGGTAACAGCTTCCTTGACGCCAGTGCGTGGAGGGTCGATGATTCCCACCAGCCCCAGGAAGGTCAACTGCCCCAGCTCAGGGCCAGAGGCTAAAGCCAGCACTTGTAGGAGACAAGGGAGAAAAAAACCAACAAAACAACTCAAGTTAAGATTTGAAATGAACATTTACATCAGCGCTCACAACAACTGCTTTAGCCTAGGAGCTCAGCACCAAGCAACGGAGGGCGACTGCAGTTCCTGTCTGCAGACAGCAGTGCCTGGCAGCCTGAGCACCCACAGCAGCCTGAGCACCCACAGCAGCCTGAGCACCCACAGCAGCCTGAGCACCCACAGCAGCCTGCTACCAGCACAGGCTTCCTCTCTTCTCCTCAGCACACGCAGGCAGCCCAGGGCTGGGATGTACCTGGCCTGCCTGTCCTCAGGTGAAGGTGACACTGGCTGTGAGGAAGGAGAAGGGCACCTGGCTGCAGGGTTCCTCTGGTGCAAGAGGCTGGAGGGAGGCTTGCTCTGGGCAGGGTTATTTCCTCTCCCAGAGGCAGATTGCCTTCAGTACTGGGCAAATACTGTCTGCAATGTCTTTCACAGCAGAACCTTGCCCCAAAAGGCTTGGAAGAGGAAAGCAAATTCACTTTTTCCAAAGTTGCCCTGCACTTTTTTTTGTTTGAGGCTGTTCTGAGGCAGAAACAAAGGCTGACTGAAGAGAACAGCTCCTGCAGACACCACTGCAGCACAGCCTCTCTCTTCCAGCCCTCTGTATCCTGGGCACTCCCTGAGCCACACTGCCTCTGCCTTCACAAACCCTGCAAGTGCTGCTCCAGAGCCTAGAGGTCTCTCTCCAGAGGCCAAAGAAAGGCAGCCAAGCACACAGTCAGTGAGGCTGGAAAAGCCCTCCAAGGCCATCCAGTCCAACCATCAACCCAGCACCATCATGGTCACTAAACCATGTGCCCAGGTGCCATGGCCACAGGTTTCCTGAACACCTCCAGGGATGGGGACTCCACCAGCTCCCCGGGCAGCCTGTGCCCATCCCTGACCACTCGAAACAGAGACATTTTTCCTCATCTCCAACCTAACCCTCCCCTGGCACAATTTCAGGCCATTTCCTCTCCTTCTCTCACCTGAGACTAGGCAGAAGAGCCCAACCCCCCATCACTGCAACCTCCTTTCAGGTCTCCCTCCTCAGCCTCCTCTTCTCCACACTAAACCCCAAGTTCCCTCAGCTGCTCCCTCCCAGCCTTGTTTCTCCAGACCCTGTACCAGCTTTGCTGCCTTTGCCTGGGCTTGCTCCAGCCCCTCAATGTCCTTCCTGAAGTGAGTATCTCAAAACTGACCCCAGTACTCAAGCTGTGGCCTCACCAGTGCCGAGCACAAGGCAGAGTCACTTCCCTGGTCCTGCTGGCCACACTGTTGCTGATCCAGGCCAGGATCCTGTTGGCCTTCTTGTCCACCTAGGCACACACTGATTCATCTTCAGCCAAGTGTAAACCTTGCCCACAACCACCTTGTGAAAATTATTTTCTGCTATATTTAACAGTCTGCCCAGCTTCTTACCTTTCCAGGAAACCACAACGGCATCTTCTGACCTGCAGGCAGAGTCAAAGGTGCAAGGAGCCAAAGAAATAAACCAGTGAGCACATTCACCCCTGAAACAATCCCCAGAGGGCAATTTCTCTTGGGTAGCACTGAGTGTCCAGTTATGGTCCCACGGCAGAGATGAGACCCCAGCAGTGCCTTTGGGATTTACCCTTGCACGCAAGCCCCAGGCAGCTGCACCTGGTTCTCCAATCCTTCATTTCTAAGGACAACTGAACAACCCAGTGGCACTCACTGGACAAAAAAAAATATTCCTGGTGCTTTGGGTTGATCTTGGGAGGTTTCTCGAAAGCAATCAGTGCCATTTGATACAAACTGCTCTTTTGAGAGACCGAAACAGCCTTACCCCTAAGTCCTGCAGAGCCCAATGAAGTCTTCTCCTGCTGGTACTGCTCTCTCTGCTGCTGCCCAAGAGGTAGGGTCTGCCCCTTACAGTGATAGGAGCTGCAGTACCTAATCACTTGCTCGTAAGCACCTTTCATAAAGCACACTTCAGGTTTGTCCTACAAGAACAAAGCAATGTGGTGAGCAGGTGCTGAGTGTGCCAGCTGCACACACAGCCCAATGGTGCCCACACAGCCCCACGGTGCCCACAGAGCCCCACGGTGCCCAACACAGCCCCACGGTGCCCAACACAGCCCCACGGTGTCCACACAGCCCCACGGTGCACACACAGCCCCACGGTGTCCACACAGCCCCACGGTGCCCAACACAGCCCCACGGTGCCCACACAGCCCCACGGTGTCCACACAGCCCCACGGTGCCCAACACAGCCCCACGGTGTCCACAGAGCCCCACGGTGC